>JARHVA010000782.1:3887500-4347500 GCA_037957365.1 Torreya grandis | reverse complement strand
AATCTCTTTCTTGAATTCAATTTATCTCTTGACCTCAAATTCTATTTCATGAAAACATTCTCTCAATCACTCTCTTAATTCTCCTTACCACATTACACACTACCAACTAGTCTTAGTCACCTTTGACATCAACCTCATGCAAGATGCACCTTTGACATCAATGACAATACTCATAAATCTCCCCTTTATCATTGATGGCAACCACTCTTAGAAACTTATCTAAAAAAAAAACTTATTCCTTATTTTGAACTTTCTCCCCCTTTAACATGAATGATGAAGAGATGCCTACAACTTCTTGGATCACACTCCTTGCAACCAAAACACTCAACACATAAGATTATGAGTTTATGAGACACCATACAAACATTCTTCCCTATATTCATTCATACTTTCTTAGCACTACTTACCTACTCTTGGAGCCAGTGAGCCACCTAATTAGCTCCCCCTAATAACTTGACATCCTTAGTGACTTCTAGGGGTAGGAACTATACCCAATTCCTATCTTAGGTGTTCAAAAGTTGCCTTTAGAAGTAGTTTGGTCAGAATGTCTACAATCTGATCCTATGTAGAAACATATTCAATTTTAACACTTTGTTCACTTACCTTCTCTCTTATGAAATGATACATAATGGGAATGTGTTTATTCCTTGAGTGCATGACAAGGCTCTTTGAGATGCTTATAACACTTATATTATCAAAATATATAGGACTAGGACTATCATACTCCACTTTGTAGTATTTTAAGGTCTATCTCATCCATAAAACTTGAGTGAAATATGAATATAATAAAATTTACTTATAATCAAAATTGGATAATGCCACTAATGGTTTCTTATTTATTATCTATGAAACTAAGCACCCACCTAAGAAGAAAGATCCTCCACTAGTACTCTTCCTATCATCTAGACTTCCTACCCAGTCTGCATCTGTATAGGATATAAAATTTAAATCCTTGATCCTTGGAGACCATAACCTAAAATATATAGTCCCATTGAGATAAATAAGTATCCTTTTTAATGTTTGTAAATTATTTTCCTTTGGGTCTAATTGAAATCTTCCCACAAGGCCTACTACTTGCATGATGTTAGGTCTAGAGGCAATGGTGTATAGAAAACCTCTAATCATTGACCTATATGATGTCTAATTAACATTTGGAGACTTATTTAACTTGATTAAATTACACCCTATGATCATAGGTGTGTTAATAACCTAAAAATCTTCCATCTTAAATTTATTCAACATCTCTCTTATGTACTTGGCTTGTGAAATGAATATACCTTTTTTAGATAAAATGATTTGTAACCCATGAAAGAATGATAGTTATCCCAATATGGACATATAAAAATTATTATTCATCACCTTTGTAAAGGCCTTAGTCATATTTTTATTAGTTCCACCAAAGATGATGTCATACACATAGACAAATATAATCAACTGATGGTCATATTCTATCTTTATGTACAAATTAATATTTGCAACTCCTATTTTGAATCCTTGATCCAACAGATACCTATCTAATCTAGTATACCAAGTTATAGGAGATATATTTAGACCATAAATAGCCTTTTTCAATCTAAAAACATAGTCCTTGTTACCTAATAGTGATAAACCCTTAGGTTACTTTATGTATACCTCTTCTTCTAAGTTCCCATTCAAAAAGGTAGATTTGACATCCATTTGGTACACCTTGAACCCTTTGAATCTTTAATTTGCTAGAAAAAATCATATGGCTTATAATATTGATACTAGAGTAAATGTATCCTCAAATTTTACCCCTTATACTTGGGCATACGCCTTGCATACCAATCTAGCCTTGTTCTTAGTGACTTCTCCATATTCATTCAACTTATTCCTAAACTCCCATTTAGTGCCAAAGACATTATTATCTTTAGGCCTAGGAAATAGTTCCCAAGTCTCATTCTTATATATTTGGTCTAAATACTCATTCATAGCACCTATTTAAATTTTTTATTTGTTTGCATATACAATATTCTTAGGTTCAATCTTAGACAATAGAGAAACATTTTCTTGATTTAGGTTACTTACTAGTCTTATCCTTATTTACATTAATGCATCCTTATTTCCAATGATTTATGATTCAGGATGATTTATTTGAATATGTCTTGAGGGACCTTTTTAGTCTTGCATTTACTCAAATTCTCCTTCTTCCTCATCAATCTCTATTGTTTCCTCTTAATTCTTGAAATCTAGATTCTTTGATGTATCCTTTGACTATGGGTGTGCTTTTTGTATCTCATCAATATTCACATCTATGATTTACACTATCTTATACCACTTCTTAAAAAAAAAAAAATAGGATAAGATTATTTAATAATACCCCAAGAATATACCTTCATCAAACATAAAATAAAATTTACCTAAGTCTTCTCATCTCTTTTGATGAAGCATTTACTTCTAAACACTCTAAAGTGTTCCACATTAACAAGTCTACCTTTCCATAATTCATAAGGGGTCTTGTTGTGATTAGTCCTTATCTTTCCTCTATTCAATATGTATACTTCACTACCTCTCTCTAGTATCTATCAAATAATCTAGACTCATTTAGCATAGTTCTTGACATCTCTTGAACTTACCTATTCTTCCTTTCCACTACCCCATTTTGCTAAGGTTTCCTAGCTATTGAGAACTATCTTCTTATCCCAAGGACCTCACATAATTCATAAAAATAATTATACCAAAAATATCCTCCTCTGTCATATCTTAGTCACTTGGTTTTTTCATTCTTCTCATTCTCAACAAGATCCTTGAATGTCTTGAACTTGTCAAGAGCTTCTGACTTTTCTTTCAATAATGCTACCCAAGTCATTATTTTTTAGTCATATATGAGTAACATGAAGTAGCTATCTCCTTAAATACTTTGGATTATTATATACCCAAAAAGATTAGTGTGTATTAATTCTAAAGGTATTATAGTAAAGTAATCCTTGGACTTTAACCTTGTTCAAGTCTACTTACCATGTAGACATGCCTTTTAAAGTATCTTTGTTGGTTTGATGATCTTAGGCGTGTTCTTCATAGACTTATTATTGCTTATCTTGACTAGATTGTCAAATTTTAGGTGGCCTAACCTTCTGTTTGATAACTAAATTTCATCCATCTTGATCATAAAGCATTCCTTCTTCTTGATCTCATTCAAGACATATAGATTTTTCTCAATCCTCTTAATATTGGAAATTAGCCTTCTTGATTTGGATCTCCTTATATAACATCCTCTATCATAAAAATTTAGTGCGTGTCCTTGATTTCACATTTGACTTAAACTAAGAAGGTTATGTTTCAAACATTCCAAATACAACACATTCTCTATCTTGTTCTTCCCATTGTCCAAACGTAAGATAACCTTGCCAACTATATTGGTAGTTGTGTTGTTTCCAAATCTCACTATTCCTGTAGCATTATTATTCAATGAGAAGAACTTACTCTTGTACCCTGTAATGCAGCTTGAGCAACCACTATCTATATACCATTTCATTCCGTCATCTTGTATGTGAAAGGTAGTATAAGTTAGCATAGATTCTTCATCTTTAGTCTTCTATTCCTCCTTCATCTTGTCTACAGGATCTAACTTCTTGATCCAATTCTCAATGGTATGAATTTATATCTTTTTATCTTGACTAACCTTCCTCATATGCCTCATTTTCTAGTCCCTTGTAATATGTCCTCTTTGATCATAATTATATCATAGTATTATTATTCTACTATTTTAATGAACATTCAGCATATTCCTCCATGAGGAATTGATTCTTGTATAGTGTTTACAATCCATATCTCTATGTCCATATTGATTACATGAGAAATAATAAACATTAAATGAATTTACATACATTGTTTGTTTGAGTTTGAATGATACACCTCTACCTTTGTTGTCTCTTGAACAATTCAAGTTCTTCTTGACTTGTTGATGATCAACTTGAGTCTCATATTTGAGATCTTCTACATAGGTCTTTACTTTATCAGTATTGTTCTTTGAGGTGTGACTCTCCTTGTTTTATTTTTGGTCTTCTTTAAATCCAAGACCTGATTGTTATGTGGATACCTTTGAATGTTCAAAATATCACCAAAGACTTTAATAATTTTCTTGAATTTTTGATGTGTCTTCAACTTAACTATTGCCTGATCTAATTCTAAATTTAGGGACTCCATTTCTATTCCAAACTTGATGCATTCTTATTCCTTGGTCTTAAGACTTGTAGTGACAATTTCAATCTGGGTTTCCAACTATTTGATGATATCCTCATGTTCATTGGTGTTGTTTCTTAGTCTCTCTTCAAAGAAATTTATTTTATCCTTGTAACTCTAAACCAATGATCTTAGTTTTTGATTCTTCATTCTTTGGAACTTTAACTCCTATGGAACACTCACCAATTCTACCTCAAGGTTCACTTCAACCTCTTATTCATCTGATTATTCATCATCCATAAGGATTTTCCATTTTTAACAACCCTTATTATCTGTTTCTATATCCATAAATAAGGTTTCATTACTATCATGATAATTAATGTCATCATCATTATTAGATGTACTAGTGTCACTTATATCAGATGAACTAATATCTTCTTTGGTGTAGAAACTTATCTTATTCTTGAATGACCCTTTCTTTCCTTCATACTTCTTGAAACCATTTTGTTCTCTTATCAGGCTTATAGACCTTTTTATCATCACCGTGATGTTAATCATGTTCTCCATCATGTTAAGTCTTATCATTGTTCAGGACATTTAGAGGCAAAGTGACCAATATTACCATAATTAAAGCATTTGAAAGTCAACTTTCCCTTATTCTTACCTAATACTTTCCTTAGTTTTATGACAAACATGGATTCTATATTGTCATCATCAATGTTTGTATCAACATCATCCTTAGCCTTCTTACCTTGTGACTTCTCAAATTTGAATGTAACTTCTTTCTTAGAAGGTCTTCCATAACCTGTTCTCATTTCATAGGTAGTCAAGATGCCATGAAGCTCATCCATTTGTAGTATGTTAAGATCTTTAATCTCCTCCACAATAAACACCTTTTAATAAAACTTAGGTGTCATAGATATCAATACCTTTTGTACTACTATTAATTTTTCAACTTCTCTCCTAGACCTTTGATGACATTTACCACTTCATCTACTCTTAATAGATAAAATGTAATGTTTTCATACTCCTTCATTTTTAGGATTTCAAACCACCTTTGATGAGTCTACAACTTTACCAACTTAACTTTGGTGTCTCCTTCATAAATGGTATGTAACTTTTCTTAAATCCCTTTGGTTGTATTAGAATGCATGAATTTAACAATTTTACTTTTGAAAGACCAAAAAGGATGACATTCATTGCCTTAGAGTTGCTCTCACTTGTGTTCTTGCCTGTTGCATTAGTTGGTGGTGTAGAGGGTGGAGTGATCCATAAATAATAGATTTCCATATATCATAGCCTAAGGAAATTGCATAGTATTAAGGACTATTTCAGATAATCTAGACTTATCCATAGTCTAAATGAAAAAAAATATCAATAATACACCTACATTATTCAAAATTTTATAATTTTAAATTCTCTCCAATATAATAAATGAAGAATAGATCTAAATTAATACCATACTCTACCTATGCAACTTGTGAAAAACCCAAAAATTATTCATTTTAAAAGATTATCTCTCATCTAATTTAGGGACATAAGTCTAGATTATCTAAAATAGTCCATTATTCATTATAATGTTCTAAAACACATAGCTAGTCCCACTAAAGAGAGGAGACTTATTGGTTGAGAAACATCCTTGTGCTTGATGACTACACATGATTGTTCTTATAAGATCTCCTTTAAGATGTTATGCCTACTTCAATATGTGACTAGTGTAGGATATAGAGCTCAGACAGCCCACAGAGATGCCAAGTGGCATAACCATGGGGCTCCATAAAAATATGGCTAATAATAGGTGAGGTCTTAGATCATGATCAACATCCTGCATTGATCCTTAGATCTTGATCAAATGGTGTAAATCAAAATGCAATTTTTAAATAATAACAACTAGTGCTTTTTAGGAGTTTATGAAAAATGCTGTGAAAATTAATAAATAAATGCCAATTAAGTGACACATAGGCAAAAAATGACAAAATGAAGATCTTGTGTGCTTGAAAATGCAAACTAATAAAGGTAAAGGTCAAAATCAAATATAAAGCATGTATGAGCCAAAGTCCAAATAATCCATCACTATTAAAGCTTTAGGAGATCCCCAAACTTGCATAAAGTCCCTAATTTGAGCTCATATTGATCATAGTTGAGCTAAAAGAGAGTCTAATTGCAATTAAAGCATAAATTAATTAACCCAGAGACCATTTGGAACACAAAAATAAGTAATTTACAAAGTTTTTTAGCATATTAGCCTCCAAGTTAGTTTATTTTAGAAATGCAAGTGTATTTTATAACGTTGTATAAAAAGAATAGTTGTCCTTAATTCTTGTACATTTATATCTTATGAATGATTAGTTTACTACCTTATCCTCCTATAAAAAGTAGTACTACCATTTTATAAAGGGAGGGAATTTTGAGAATTTTTTTTACACTTTGACTAGTTAATACAATCAAGGAATTCTGTAAAGATTGTCCAAGTTTATTTGTGTTATTTGTTATATGGTTTTTTCTCTCAATTGCTAGTCTAAAGTCTTAAATTTGAATGGTTTCTATGAATTTTGAGTTGCATCTTTGATTAAAAAGTTGTTAATTTGTGCTTACGCTAGATTAGTTGAATGATTTTGGATTTGCTTCATTTTATTTGCTCCACATTAGTATGTGCACATGCTATTTGAAGTGTGGTAGAAAATCTTTAAAGTAAATTCAGTTCTTACTTGTACTTATTTATATCATCCTTAGAGGTTTGTCTCGTGTGTAGTGAGATCTGAGCTTATGCTTTTTTGTACTATATACTAGTTTAAAGCATACTTAGTTGTAATTGAAACTTTCTCATAATGTTTGAGGCTAAGATTAACAATCACTTATTCTCTTTCTGCCTTACCCTTCTATTTTTCTTATTTTTAAACCAAATCACTTTAGTTTATATTTCATTGTAAATGTCCATTTAGAACTAGTCTATAGTTTAAACTTTGATCATAATTCACTAGTATTAGCATAGATGATTACACTTCATAAAGATGGACCATGGTGGCTCCCAACCATCAATTAATATAAATTTTATGGAACAATTAAACATTGATCTATCACTATTTCACCATAGGTAACATAAGTTGCTAAAACCTACTACTCATGCTCTGAATTCTCAAAATTCTAAAATGAGAAGTGTTCTTTAAACATTCGGGCCACCTGTGATACATTTAGAGGCATCAACAAGAACAACATTCCACTAACACTAGAAGGAGGGCCCATCTTTGTGAATTGGTTGAATATTTATTAATATTAGTGAGTTTTGCTTAAAGAATGATGTTATATTTTCACCTTTATGTAAGTGTAAATATCACTGACATTCATGGTACTTGACCCATCTTACTACTTCCTTTAGACAAATATCACAGTTCTTTAAAGTTTGATGCTTAATTTTGGTAAAGATAGATAGAGATTTAAGAATCCATAGTATTTGAGGTTAGAATAGCTTGCTTTGATCAAACATTGGTATATATTTCATATATCTAGATTCATTTGAGCTTAGATTTGCAAAGATAGGCCATATTTGCATAAGTAAACACATATTTGAGCTAACTTAGTCAAAGGTTGGCATCCTTTACTATTCTTTATACAATATTTGAAAAATTAGCTTAATTTGTAGGTTTAATCCTTGTTCTTTATAAATATTAACTTGACATATTGTATTTCAAATAGGATATTCAATCTTCAAGCTATAATTACCAAGGATTTGAATAAGATCACATTCAGAGACAAGATAACCTTTGCTTGATCTAAAAGTCCATAGAAGAACTAGGTGAGATAAAGGTAGGCATAGATGTTATAAATATTTGCCAACTTCACCTCTTTAAGGTACCCCTACCTTCAAACTTCACCCAAGTATGGATTGGTTAGGATAATCTTCAATCAACGTGTCAAGTGTGGTACATGATCTCCTACGTAATTCTAATAAATACTTGCCAACATTTAGTCCAACTAGTGTTATAACTGTTAAAGATCAAATTAAATATTTCAAAGATACTTTAAGGTTGCTAAATATCACACATGAAGATGTAACATAGAGGTTTTTCCCATTTACTTTTAAAAATGTTGCATACAAATGGTTTCTCAACTTGTCCTAACACTTACATTACTAGCTGGGATGATTTTAATAATGGTTTCATAGATCAGTTTGGCAAAATTATTAGTCTATGTGTCATATACCACCAATTCACCACTATCAAGAGGGATGCAAGTGAGCCCATAAGGGCCTTTAATGATAGGTTCCAAAAAAATTATAGTAGGACCATAGACCCTTATAAGCTTGATGATGCTTTAGCTCTAAAAATCTATAATGATGTAGTAGATCCTATAACTTTTGTATTCTTGAAAAGATCTCTTCCACCTATAATTTCATTATCCAGGGATTATTTTGAAGTAGTGATCATCAATGATCAAATGCAGCCCTAGGGAAAAATGGCCTACTCTATCCCAAATTTCAATTCACATTTTCCCATTCTAAACATCTTCCCCAATAACAATTAGAATGTTCTAGCCTTGAATCAACTCACAAATCTAAAATAATTGCCTTTGAGTCATGCTACCCCTAATTAGAACCTAGGATTCTTAAGTCATCCTAATTTTAATGCATTCAATAAAAATGATCGAAGATCTTTAGTACCAGATATTGGTACTAATAATAACCAAGTTCAAAATTCTAAAACTCCTAAGAATGAGAATGAGTCTATTCTGAAAATGGTTGAAAATTTAAGCACTAATTTGCTTTAGCTACAAAAACAAGTTGGCAATACTGGAGAGAACTCTAGTAAGAACTTCTCATTCCAAAGGTTTAATAGGCCTAATAGTAGGTTTCATAAGGATAGTTTCTATAACAATAAGAATAATGAACCATCTTCAAAAAAGAGGACTATGGACATTAATCTTACTGATATTTCTTTGCTTGATTATTATAAGGTGCATTATACAACCAAACATGGTGAAATTGATTGCATTGAGTTTTGTAAGGATTTTAAATCTTTACAAGAAGAGTTAGACACATTTGAATTGGTCCCTAAAAAGGATAGTGGTGTAAGTACTTTAGGGTACAAGCCTTATAATCAAAATTTCATGGTGAAGATGTTTGATTTCCCTTTTCAAGAGGACAATAAACCTAATGATGTCCTTGATGAAATCCAAGCCTTCTAATAATTCCTAAAGAAGACTTATCCTTTGATGAATATAGAGAAATGGTAACCCTTTACTAACTCAATTCCTCGAAATAACTCTTTAAACTCCTCTAGACACTTCTTCAAGCAATGATCTAGAACCATCGAAAGGGAGTACCTCTAAGCATAATGTTGATGTTCCTAGTTCTTCAAATAAGATTGGTTATAATATTATTGAGGATATGAAGAAGATAAAAGCTAATATCATATTGTATTGATTGATGTGGATCACATAAAAAAGGGACCTTTTACTAGAATCATTTTCAAAGAAATATAATAGACTACCCAAAGCTGACAATGCTAATATAGCTATGTATAAAGCTAAGACAAAATATCCTCCTTTCTTACTCATAGTCAGGATGTTCGGTAAGAATTTGCATAATTATTTATTAGATTCTGGTCCATTTACCAATATCATGCCAATAGGTATTTACAAACAACTTGGCTTGACACCTATTAAGTATTATAAAGTTGTTACTCAATTAGACAAATATAGAGTCAAGGTGACTGAGGAATTATTAAATGTCCATATGTAATTAGCCTCTAAGCCTAGAGTATATAGTATTTTATTGATATCCAAGTTGTTGACATTCCTAATGTTTATGGGATCTTTTTAAGTAGGGAATGGACCAAAGCTATATCTAAATGGTTACATGCCTATGAATTTTTCACATTTATGGCTACCTTAGAAAGGAGTTTCAAACTAGATCAGGGTTGAAAGAGAGCCAATAATGAAGCACATGATCAATGAGTAGAATGATGTCAATGAAAGGGTCAACATAATTGACTCAAGGATTTTCACCATAGAAATTGAAAAGGTATGTGATCCTAAGAGTACTCATGTTTTGCTTGGGTTGTGGAAGCTATATTTAGATGGTGTTAGGTGTAAGGCTAGATCTGGGGTTGGTATTGTCCTAACTGATCTTGTTGGTAGGAAATAGCATGGAAACTATAGGCTCTAGTTTCCATGCACCAATAACCTTGTTGAATATGAGGCCCTCATCCTATGTTTGTAGTTTTCTATCAAAAATAAAGTCAAGGAACTACTATTTTATGGTGATTTAGAACTAGTAGTCAACCAGGGGAGAAGTAAATATCAATGCAAATTTTCATACCTTAAGAGGTATATGTTTAAGGTATGGAATCTAATTGAGTATTTTGATTCCTTTAACATTTTATCCATCCCTAGAGAGGAGAACTAATCTACTGATGAGTTGGCATCTACTAAAACCAACCTCATGCTTGACCAAGACTCACCTAACTTTAGAATTGAGATGATACCTTGTCCTTTAGTCTTAGATAATGTGAATCATTTTTAGGTCTTTTGTGATGATCAACAAAACTTGAATTTCATGACTAGTTCAGGGGCATTTGAGACTCAAATCATTGATGAGATTGATGAAAATGCACTTAGAGAAGGCAAAATTGATGGCAAAGGCATTCATCTAAATGAAAATAAGATCCCTAAGGGGATGATTGCCTTAGAGAGGCTATTTGATCAAGACAATCTAGCTAAAGCTTCAAAGGTTCCTAAAATAATTGGGAAGGACTACAATGTTATTGATCTTGGACCCCAAGATCAACCCCAACTAGTTAATATTGGGAAGGATTGCACTAGTGCTAAAAATAAGAGATCCAAATAGCTATTAACAAAGTATAAAGATGCCATAGCTTGGTATTATGATGACTTAAAGATCTTTGATCTAATAATCATCACCCATACTATACCTCTTAAGGAAATTTATAAACCCTTTAGGTAAAAGTAAATCCCTATGAATCATGTCTTAGAACCAATGATATTCAAAGAAATTAAGAGATTATTAAATTCTAGAATTATGTTTTCCATTAGGCATTCTACCTGGGTGGCCAATTTGGTGCTAGTCATAAAGAAGAATGGTGAGATTAGGTTATGCATTAATTTTAGAATTTTGAATAAAGCATTTGAAAAGGATAATTATCATCTTCCCACTCTTGACCAGGTAACACAAATTATTTCAATATCGACCATGATGTCTTTTCTTGATGGGTTTTTAGGATACAAATAGGTGTTAGTTGACCAAGAAGATAGGATGAAGAAATATTTCACAGCTAAATAAGGCACCTTTGACTACAAAATAATTCCTTTTGGATTAAAAAACGTAGGAGCTAATTTTCAAAGGGCCATGGACCATGCCTTCCAAGGTTTGATTGGTAAGTGTATCACTATATATATGGATGTTCTAACCATTTTTTTCTAAAAATAGGGAAGATCATTTTATGCATTTATATCAAGTATTTGAGAGATACAAAAGGTATGGAATCTCCATCAACCCCAAGAAAATAATCTTTTGTGTTGCTAAAGGTAAATTGTTAGGCCATGTCATAACTACAAATAAGATCTCCATATATCCTAAAAGAGTGGAATATATATATAAGATAGATCCTCCAACTAGTAGAAAATAATTAAAATCATTTTTTGGTAAGATAAACTTTGTAAGAAAGTTCATTTTTGGTTTTGTAGAAATTTTCAAACCATTGAATGACATGCTAAAGAAGGATGTTACGGTCTCATGAAATGAGGAATCTAGGAAGGCATTTAATGACATAAAAAAAGCAATTAGTCAAGCTTCAGCCTTGATAAGTCTTGAATTTTGAAAGGAATTCTATCTCTATTCTTTTGCATCTAACCATAATATGGCTATAGTTTTAACTCAAAACATTGATGGGTGTGATCACCCAATAGCTTTCATGTGTACTAACATAAAGAATGATGAATTGAATTATTCATTGATTGATAAATAGACATATGTATTAATTAAGGTAGTGATGAAATTTAGTCACTATATCCTTATAAATAAGTTGCATGCTATTATACCTGACCCTACCACAAATATTATGCTGAGCCAAAATAAACTTGGAGAATATAGAGGTAAATAGATGTCAGTTTTACAAGATTATGACATAGAAATAAAAACTATAAACCTGGTAAGGTGCCAAGGCCTGATTCAAATGATTACTAATACCAGCCCTAAACTAAGTATTATGCAATTTGATCAACACATATTTCAATCTAGTGAGTGTTATGATTTCATCATCCATTAAATAATTAATGGTACTTGTCCTATTAGACTAACCAGGGAGAAAAAGAGGGCACTTAGGCTCAAGACAACCCATTATCTAATCAAATATGGGGTTTTATATAGAAAGAGATTTAAAGGGGTCTACCTGATATGTATCTCAAAAGAAAAAGCTACCCAAATCATGATAACCTTCCGTGACAAGTTTAGCAATAAGAACCCATCTAGAAGGACAACAACCTACAAGATCCTTAGAGTTGGCTACTATTGGTTAACTATTTTCAAAGATGCTAATAAGCACATGAGGGAATGCCACTCTTGCCAAATATTGAGCACCAAAGAACCAAAGGTAACAATCACTTTACAACTAATCATGATTGACAAACCCTTTACATAATGGGGGTTGGAATTTGTAGGGTTAATCAACCCTAATTCATTATAAGGTCACAAGTATATCTTGATTACCATAAATTATTACACAAGGTGGACTAAATATGAAGCCACCAAATGATGTAGGACTAAAGAAGTGATTAGTTTCTTGGAGAACATATATACCATATTTGAAAATCTAGTCTCTTTGGTATGTGATAATGGATCCATATTTATATCCATAGAGATGAAAAAATGGGTGTATGATAATATCATTTGTCTTAAGTTTTCATTCAACCATTACCCCCAAGGAAATAGAGTGTTTGAGTCTACTAACAAGAACTTGATGAAAGCAATCAAGAATTCTTCTACAAATAAGCCTAGGACTTGGCATAAGCTTTTCAAGTATGCTTTATGGGTAGATAGGATAAGGATCAAGAAAACATTAAAGTTATCACCATTTCTATTCATGTATGGACAAGAGCCTATATTCCCTATCACTCTTAAGCTACCCACATATAAATTCATGAAAGAGTTTATTGAAGAAGGTCAGGAGCGTAAAAATTCAAGATTGCTAGACATCATCTAGATTAAAGATACATAGGAAGAAGCCTTTAATAATTTTAATAGACACCAGACCATGGTGAAGAGATGGTTTGACAAGATATCAAAGATCAAGGTTTTTAGATAAGGGGACTTATTTATCTTTTGGGATAAAGCATCTGATCCTAAGGGAAAGCATGGCAAGTTTACACCACTATGGATTGGCCCCTATCAAATCATAGACATGCTTGTAGACAACACCTTTAGACTCAAATACTTACAAGGATTCATAGTTCACACAACCCATTAATAGGTAGTACCTCAAGCATTACTTCTTTACTGCTCCCCCTAAGGTCTTTATGGAGTAAAATTGTAAGATGGTTAGACTTAGTATAGGTAGGCTTGTTAGTTTCTTTTAGTTCTTTCCTTCATGTCCCTTGTTTGTACATAAGCATTTATATATCTATTTGTTTCCTTTTGTTTCTTGATTTACTACTTTCTATTGTGTGTTTGATTTTTTTTCCTTTCTCCTTATAAGTCCTTTTGGACAAAACTGAGTTCAAAGTTTATTTAGTTTGCTTGAAACTCCCAAAAGCCAGGAATGTGGGTATGAACCTAATACATATGCTAACCATGGGTCTAAAATGTGAGCCTAATGTTGTGATTTAAATAAACTGGTAAAGACCAATGGAAGAGGCCAACTATTCCATGAGAGCTTGAACATTACCTTGACCTAAACTTGGTTTTAAGAAGATTTACACTTGTAGGATGAAATATTAATTTATTAAGAAATAGTCATTCTTACACTTAACAAATATCCTTACCTACAATAATGGTTGTAGCCATAGGTGATTCTATGAGGATTAAAAACTTGAACAAATCCTTAAACCTAGCTAACCTAGTTCTCAACCTTACTAAAAGCATAAAAGATCTAAAAATAAAAAAATAAGAATTCAATGCAAAATCAAAATCTTTTCAATCATAGGTGATTCTGGTAATCTCCATCGGGCTATGGATGTTTAGCTAGTGATGGAGAATGTTCATGAGTGGAGCCAAAGGCATCTCTATTAGGTTATGGACACCTAGGTGGCAGCAGAGCAATACCCAAGCCTTTCCTACACTAGAAGCATGGTTTTTAACAAATATCTAAACATGCTCCAAGTCAATGTTAATGATTAAAGATATGAAACCTATATGTTGTTTCTTAAATCCCATAGAAAATAGTAAGTGAAATCAAATCACACACATAACATGGCTATGTCTTAATGTTTGACCCTAACTCTACAAGTACAAGGTTTTTTTAACCATAAACTAATCTAGATAATGGCATTGATCAAGTGGAGTAGATGACTTAGTTGTTTTTCTAAACAAGAGTCTCTAAGTTCTAACATATTACTGTGTTTCCCCTACAAGTCACCATTTTTTGAGGTCAACATACCCCCATTTTTGAAATTTGGGGCCCTTGAGATACTTTGAACCCTAAACATTGAAAACTTGATGTTATTAGATCATTGTTAGAATTTAAAGATCATCCACTTTGATAAATTTGTCTTACTAATTTATAGTTTTGCTTTGAGCTTGCCTAATGTTACTAATAATTGGTCTTCATGTCTTATAGTTGTAGGTTTCATGGAGCCCTTATGAAGATATCATGCTTAGAATTTATAGATTGACTCTATTCAAGTTTTCACTAGCCTTTAATTAATGAAAATTCAAATTTGAATTCATGTTCTAAAATCTCTCCTCAAAAAACCGTAGCATAAACCCTTTGTTTCAAATTTGTATATAGTAGGAGCAAATTGGTGGGAATATTTCAAATTACTTTGGAATTAAGCTTAATTTTCATGTTAATGCTTATTCATGTTTTGTAACATGACCAAAACTTAACTTGAAAGTCCTACTTAAATCTTTTTATTTTCCCCCTTTATTTCCTATATTTCTAATCGAGTCTAATGTTCATGTTGGTAGGGTTACTTTTAATTTTTCTAGCATGGTCCCTTTATTACCTATTTATCCTAAAGTCCTTAATCCTAAGGCCCCATCATATTTATTATCATGAACAAAACCTTAATCTTAACATTTTATTAAGTCTCAATCATCAATCTATGACTTAAATACCTTGTTTCTTTATATATCTGACAGACCATGCTTCATCGTGAGGGGATAATCTAATAGAGTGAGGAAAGCCCAAAAAACTTGAGAATTTAGTCCTTCAAACCATTCATGTATGAGCATTTGGATCATGATCATGGTTTACATTTCATTGAGACTGAGGATCCAATAGAGCAAATGTAACGTTGAAAATTCAAAAGGCCTAAGAAGCCTTGTAGAGCCACCATGTGGTACTCTTGTATTTGAGACTTGATAACAAAGGGTCATACATATTAAATGGAACCAATATGTACAAGTGTTTATATCATGATCAATATTTCATGGTCACTAATGTATTTAGATAAGATAGAGTGAACATAATATTGAAAAGTTCAAAAATCCCCATAGAAGCTACAATGTGGCGCTCCCAAATTCAAAGCTTAATGTTAACATAAGACCCAAAATAATAACAATGCACTCACTTGGATCTTGATCAGATGACTCTCACTTTATCATGGCTCTTGATTAGATGGAGTGAATTGAATCTGAGATCCATAGAATATAGGAACTTGATGAGCTTAAAATTGATGATTGCATAATCATCATTTGACATCTACGAGGCCATCATTGATGTCTATGTGACCATCAAATTTAATCCCAATAAACCTATAAAACTTCACAACATTAAATTTGAGATTCTTGTAAATGTCATTTGACATTTTTGAGGCTATCACTAACATCTGTGAGGCCATCAAATTCAAGATCTTTGAATATTTTGCCTAGACAATGGGGCATGTTTTATATAATTTGATGGGTCATTTGATATTATGCTTTAAAACTTAGCATAAAATGCTTTAACCTAAGTTTGTGGCATGTTCATTAATATGAAATAGACTTAGCTAAAATAATTTTAACCTAAGTCCTTTGTTATATCCATGCACTGATTAAAGTCCTTGCATCTCACAAGATCAACAACTCATGCTTCATCAGGCCCAAATGATCCAATGGTATGAAATCACTGATGAATATTCAACAATTTTACAAGAGTCCATGTGCTTGACATGTGGCAAATCTCACATGTTTAATATATAACTAGTGTAGGATACAGAGCTCAAAAATCCCATGAAGATGTCAAGTGGCACAACCATGGGGATAAATGTAAAGACAACCAATACATAGTTGAGGTCCCAAATCATGATCAACAACCCACATTGATCCTTGGATATTGATCAAATGGCATGAAGAAAAATGAAAATTTTAAATAATACTAGCTAGTGAATTATAGGCATTTATGAAAAATTCCACAAAAATTGGTAGATAGATGCCAAATAAGCACCACACAGGCACAAAATGACAAAATAAAGATCCTACGTGGTAAAAAATGCAAACATATAAAGGTAGAGGTCAAAATCAAATCTAAGGCATGTATGAGCCAAAGTCAAAATAAGACATTACCATTAAAGCTTTAGGAGAGCCCCAAATTTTCATAAAAACACTAATTTGAACTTAGATTGATCACAATTGAGATAAAAGAGAGTCTAATTACAATTTGAGCATAAAAGAATTAACCCAGAGACCATTTGGAACATAGCAGTAAGCAATTTGCAAAGTTTGTTAGCATATTTGTCTCCAAGTTAGTTTAGCTTAGAAATTCAAGTGTATTCTATAACCTTGTATAAAAAGGACAGTTATCCTTATTTTTTGTATATTTGTATCTTGTGACTGATCGATATATTGCTTTGTCCTCCTATAAAAGGTAGTATTACTATTTTGTAAAGGGAGGTAATTTCAAGCAAAATTTGTATGATTTGAGAAGTTAATATAATAAAGGAATTCTAAAAATATTTTCCAAGTTTGTTTGTGTGAATTTTTATATGGATTTTTCTCTCAATTTCTAGTTTGAAGTCTTAAATTTGAATGGTTTTTATGAATTCTGAGTTATATCTTTGTTTTCAGGGTTGCTAATTTGTGCCTACACTAGATTAGTTGAATGATATTGGATTTTATTTATTTTATTTACTCCACATTAGGATGTGTACATGATATTTTTAGTGTGGTAGAAAATATTTAAAGTAAATTTAGTTCTTACTTGTACTTCTTTATATCATCCTTAGATGTTTGCCTAGTGTGTAGTGAGATTTGAGCTTACACTATTTTACACTATATACTAGTTTAATGCATACTCAGTTATAATTGAAATTTTTTTCATAATGTTTGAGGCTGAGATTAAAAATAACTTAATCTCTTTCTACCTTACCCTACTCTTTTTATTCTTTTTTAACCAGATTACTTTAGTTTAGATTTCAGTGTAAATATCCATTTAGAATTAGTCTATAGTTTAAAATTTGATCATAATTCACTAGTATTAACATATATACTTAAAATTAATAAATATTTAGACCATGGTGGCTCCAAACCATCAATTAATATAAATTTTGTGGAACATTTAAACATTGCTCTATTTCTATTTCACCATAGGTAACATAAGTTGCCAAAACCTGCTACTCATGCTCTGAATTCCCAAAATTCTAAAATGAGAAGTGTTATTTAAACATTAGGGGAACCTATGATACATTTATAGAAATCAAAAGGATGGAAAAAAGGTATTATAAATAGTTTATTTACTCTTTCCATGCCATTTAGATCACTATGAGCCTATGTGTGATTAGAAACATTGTAGGTGTTTATTTGTAGAAAGAATTATTGGAACACAACATATGTTATTTTCCCTAGACTTAATTACATGTGTGGCTAAAGTATGAGCTCATGTGAAACTTGTCATAAAATGGTAAAAATTAATATGGGCACATGTTTGGATCTTTAGTATTAATATCCTCATGTTTGCCCAAGAACCTCTCTTTCCTACCTTACCCTTATTTCCCTTTTTTTAATTTCTTTGATATATTTGACTAGGACCATTTATTTAGAAATTATGAAATGATTTGTTTAAGTGGTAGACCCATTGAATTAGATTATGTAGTATAGATAATCTTGTGTAAGTAGAAACATGAATTGATCCTTCAGTGGTAGTAATGCATCTCTTAGAGATCTATTTCAATTAGGTTTTCTCATAGGGCCTAATACCTAAAACTCATGTCCTATATTATTATATAAATAATCATAAAATGATAGGATCAAAGTCCCTTGAGTTTAATCCAAGGTCACTTAGTGTGCATAATTCAATAGGTGCATTTTAGGTCCCAATTGAAAGGCTAAAAATAGAACTGGTGCTAGAAGGAGGTATTTAATCTTCACTCTGCATGAAATACTCAGACTACTAGTTGACATAAAAATAACCTAGAGTCCCTTGCATGGATAAATAGATCTTTACTTGACCCTAGTTGGTTATTAATCTCACCCTTTTAGTTTCATGAAAGGATTAGGTTTGATAGAGGAAGAGCTAGATCACTAATTTTTTAGTATTAATTTGATGCTTTTTTAAAAAAATAGACATATGTTTTACCACTCTAAATATACCCAAACTTATGGTTTCACCCATGTTATGTTTAGTTGGGTCTAATATCAATGTTCCTATAAATTTTAATGACCTATCTATAAACCCAAAAATCTATCTCTCATAATTCACACCTAGTGGAGTACATACTACTAGGGAACATGTAACTTCATATAATATTTCCCTTGGGCTAATTAATGTCAAACACAAAGATGTGGCTTGTAGGATCTTCCCATTCACTTTGATGGATACTATGTGTGATTAGTTATTGAAATTACCTAAGAGCTCCATCATAGATGGGAGGAGTTTAGTAATATCTTCTTAGTTTATTTCAATTCATACAGTTCATTGATCCCAACATCTTATACTAATAGTTTGATAGAATTAAGAGAGAATCCAGTGAGCCTATTAGGACATTTAATGTTAGGTTCTAGTAGATGTATAATAGGGTCATAATGTTCTATAAACCAAATTCTTGAATAATGCTAGCAATATACAAAAATGGTTTGGACCCTTGGATTAAAATGTTCCTGTGTAGAGATCACCTCATTATGGACTTACATCTAGAATATGTTGAATCCATCAAAGTATAAATGTAGATGAATAGTCAAGGAAACATGTCATTAGATATATAGAATATATTTCCAAATTTTATCACCTTGAACCCTAGTGATTTAAATTTTAAGAGGATTATAGAGTTTAAAACCCTTAATTGTTAAAGTGTTGGAATAGTAAATAAGGAGAGAAATATGCAATAAATACAACTTATTTGTACAAGAATTAACCTAATTAATTATTTAAAATAAAAATGAATCACACAAATATGTACTTATCTAGAATTTGACTAAGATGGATGAACATGAGGCTAGAAGTTGGTACAAAAGCTGATAAAAGTGTCATAAACTAGAAATAGGTCTTAAAACTCCTCTTGGATAATATCATAGTTCCTTGGATAATAGCACACTATGCTAGTGTCCTCTATGCTACACTAGTGTGTTCTTGATATAAACTATGTGAAATTATGGGAATAGCCTCACCTAAGTCTAAGACACTTGTGCCTATGTGAATGAACCATGCTTCACTATCTATGACCTATTTCTGACTGATTTAGGTGCAAACTAGAATCCCACAACTAGTAAAAGTATGATGTTAACTAGGAAGACTGGACATCCTCAATACCCTATCATGTTGAGAGTTTCCTACATACCAACACCTCAATAGGGGATCAAGCATGATGCATTTCTACCATTATAAGTATTAGTAAAAGTACAAGTTAATGCTAATATGAATATCAACTTGAGTGATTTGAGTGAGGATTAATACTAAAACTTTAAGTAAATTAAGATTGGGACTATTGTAGATGTCTATATGCAAAATTAGGGTAGAATAGGGATCAATGAACCTGACTTGTACAACCTTTTTCTAAGTCTGTTTATATGTATTTGCATTCAATTTCCATCTAGTGGGCAAAGGGATAAAAGTGGTGTATATATGATGATTAATTCTTATTCGGATGTGATTTGAACCTATTGACCCTATGGTGCCTTGAGAACTAGAAACTTATTAATTGGGGTTGAAAAGAGGTAAGGGACACTAATGTGGTCGCTTGGTCACTAGCACAATTCACTAGTGTCTAAAGGAGAATTTTGGTGTTTAGGTGGCAAAACCTGGGGTACTAAGGGCTTGAATACCTAGGGGATGGTATAGGATTACTTTAAGAATGTCTAGGGATGGGTTAAAACCAAAAACAATCTATATAAGGATCAAAATAGGCATTAATATAGGTCTAGGGATAAGCTAGGGGTAGGGTGGTCTCAAACAACACTCATTTCACTCAAGTTACATTTTATATGACTACATTTCCACTATTTAATCTATAAATGTATAAAAGTGAAATGACTAGGATAAAGGAAAAATAAACATACCTAAACTTACCTAAGAGGTGAAGCCCTTGAATCTAGTTTTTAGTATGTGAAGCATGCTCTATTATGTATTATATAAATGAAACATAGATGAATAAGTCCTTAAGGAATACCAAAAGCAAAGAAAAGAAGAAGAAAAGAGATAAGAGAGAAAGGAAAGGACTAAATACAACTCACTAGGTATGTGAACCAATGCAAAAACTTGGTGACACCCTCTATGTGTTTAATTGATGATGAAACATTGAATAAATTAGACTAATTTGATGGATTTATCAATCCCCATGTGTGGTTGGGTCAATAAATCAATCTAGTTTTAACTCCATTATTTCCCACCCCTTCTTGGTGGATCATACCTATGAATAAATTGGATCAAATTGATGGATTGTCCAACCCTCCTATGTACATGGATCAAGAACTCAAGTAGGCTATGACTCCATCATGTCCCACCCATGTGTAGTAGATGCTTCTATGACTGAATTTATTTGATGTAAGTGAAATTGTGTAGGATGCAATTAGGGCCACTTCAAAACTCTGATATAAAAAATGACTCAAATTCCTCTCAAGAACTCAAGAATGTAGCTCAAGGACTACACATAAATGCTAACCATTGTATATGAAATAAGGCATCAATATATTGTGATACTTAGTGAAAATGGTTTATAGAGTATATAATGTGGATAATGATATGGAATTGTCACTCCATCTAAGATGGGATGGTATAAAATTGATCATGTAGAAATAATGTGCCATGCACATGCCCCTAATTTTGATATCTATATACATGAATTTTAGACTGAGTTGTAGTAATTTTTGTCTGTGTATATCTGAAATTGAAATGGGAGTGATTATGCCATGCATGATGCTCCCAATCTAAGTAAATTGGTATGATTCTATGTAAAATTAAGAATAATGTGAGCAAAGCTAATAATTTATGACTGATATTGTGTAAACTTAAACTATAATTGTTGTACCTTTATATCGAATCTATATTTTACTATTTATAAGGATACTAGATAATAACATGAACCCTTAGATAATAGCACACTACATTAGTGTCCTATGTGATGTGCTAGTATCCTTCTATGTTTCTTCTATGAAAATTATAATTAATCTGTGTTTGACTATTTTTCATCGTGTTTTCCTAATTTTTGAGCTCTATAATTTGTGCCTGCATGTTGAAAATTGTGTCTGAGTGCACCTGGATGGCTTGATATATGTGACAAAACCTCTATGAATGCCCCCTTTTTTGAGGGGAGTTGTTGAACCTATGTAAGAGTTGTCCTCAAAATAAAATTTATTTAACCTATGTGTTAGCCAGAGCCTAAATGATGTTTGCATAATAAACCAATATAATGTATACATGACATTAGGATGTAATAAAATTTAAGCATAATTTAGTAATTTATGATGTATGTTATATTTAGGATCCACATGGTTGTCAAGATAGATATAATAATGTAAGCATGTTTATGAGTAGTAAATTTGGATATGAGATAAGTAAACTACCTAGGGGGATGGGGCATGATGTCCATAAAGGCACCCAAGTAGGAAGGAATAGATGCATCAGGTCCCTTATTACATCATAAACTGATTGATTATAAAAATCAAGAGATAAGTGGCATGACAATTATGCATACATGAAAGAATACATACAAACATATGAGGCACATAGAGGAGGCCAAGGGGCCACATTAAAAGGGACATGGTCACATGTCACTAAGTCTGAGAAAGAAAAACATACAAGGAAATGTTCAAATATCAATATACACAAAGAGAATGCAATGTTATATTAGAGCCACATGAAAAGACATGTTTAAATTTATACATACATAATCAAGAAGGTACACACAAGGACATGGGCACATGTCTTAAACATACACAAAATTAAAATAATTGGTGTAGAGATATAGAACAATGTCATATTCAAATGCCCTCAAATATATGTAAAATCAAAGAGGCACAATCAAATCTAAAACTAGAAAAGCTAGAAATGAAAGTATGCATGAGCATGTAGTATAAAACTATATAATAGCAAATATGTACATAAATTGAGTCTATAGTATTAGTGGTTGGCACAAAATCAATGTAGTATAGTATGATGAATATTAGGATATAAATAATGCTAAATGTATGATATGGAGTATATAATGATATAACTTGTTAAATCAAATGTTACATATGGGATGCCCTCAATGGGCAAATGTATCAATATTGAATCAATGTATCTATGTATATACCCCAATGGGTGGATAATATCATATATAGATTTATGTATAGGACTTGAGTCCTATAAGAATTTTTGAATACTCAAAGAGAAAAAGTGAAACACACACACACACACACACACACACACACACACACACACACACACACACACACACACACACACACACACACACACACACACACACACACACACACACACACACACACACACACACACACACACATGATAAAACTAAACTAAACTAACATAAATAACATATATATTACCTAGAAAATATAAGAAATGTAAACATAGAAATGCATACAATCTTAAATTTTATATTTTGAACATATTATATTGTTTTTGTGTTTTTTGAATATAAGCTATGTACAAGCAATCATGAAAATGTAACTATATACAAGGATCTAGATAAAAAAATGTATGCTAGTAATTAGCAAGTAAATATGAGTATGTACAAATGAAAAGTGGTGTCTCTAGAGACCTAAGAGAACATATAAAGGATGTGGATAGTCAAATGAAAGATCCATTGGTAGGTCATCTCATGTTAGATACTAATCTACCCAAATTAAAATAGATCATCATCACTATGATCATCATACCATGTTTTTATTAAAAGTATAGACTTATCCTTGGTGACAGTCTAGAGTATGTACATTTAAGTGTCATGATGCTCTACTATGTAAAAATCCTCCCATATAGTCCCAGGGTAAACCACATTGGACCATATGGTATATATGTGAAACTTGTGGATCTCATATGTGTCATCATGTAGAATATGAATTATGTGTCCTTCATGACTAGATGTCAAACATATATCTATCTAATCAATTGTGGTATTCATTACCTATAACCATGTACTGTAAAGTGTAACTTGTATGTGAGTGCTTGTGATCAGGACAAAAATAAGTGTGTTTACCACCTTAGGGACACACACAATTAATAGTGTGATATGTCTAAATGAGTCTTAATAATGTATAACATGTTATATATCACTCTCCTAATACCCTATGTGCTATAATAATGATATGGTACAAGTATTAGGATCATAATCCTCATATATAGTAACATGAGGGATGTATTTGTCCCTTACAAAAATTATATATTCAATAAACCATTCCTAAAAATTTTGCATCGATGAAGAGTCCATCATCATTCCTATACTGGTGGAGGTAAAGGCTATGTAATATGGAGTGCCTCCAACTTTGAGTTTGTTTAGTTTCAATTGTAATGTTGAGCATGTATTTGTATCATGTCTATAATCTTATAAAAATGAAAAAATGGTCTATCATCCTACTGTGACAATATACTAATAGATCTATGGCAAACTATGGGTAATGCCATCAATTCTCTATCAAGTAACACCTATAACATATGTTATGGTATATCCTATATACTACCTACCTGAATCCAAATAACAGGGTCAATATTCATAGATGTGACCATATAAATAAATGTATATAATAATTTGCCTCTAACTATAAGTCTTAGCATGTATATATGGAACTGTGAATTGGTGATGATGCCTACGTAGGTAAATGCATAAGTGTCATAGATTCATCTCTATACTCTATATGGCCTATTGGTGTGAAGCTCAATCCACATAAATAATCATCAATGCTAATGGGTGTTGGATCATCCTCTATGGTGGATTGGGAATCTGTATCTAAGTTTCTAATGTATACTTCATCTGAATTAACAAGTAATGGTAATTTTGCTATGATAATCCCATCATATACTTTGGGTTGGGATAATTATGTTGTAGGAATGTCCTTCACCTTCATGGGTGAAGGTAATTATGTTATAAGAGGATCTGGAATGGGTGTAGGGATAGTAGTATTAGATTACCCAACCTCATATTTATGCATCTACTCTATCAAAATCTTATGAGGTGTGGAGTCTATGAGAACATGAGGTGTCCCATATAAATATGTACTCAAGGTGGTAGGATTTATGACTTTGTAATATATAAATGTTTGGTTATTAGTTGGGTAAGTGTATAAGTATCTATCATGTAAGAACTTGACACATATATGCAAGGTAGATGATATGGCCTACATGGCATGTAACCAAAGTCTCCAAAGTAATAAATTGTATTACAAATGATTAGGCATCACCTAAAATTATGTGGATAGGGTTTTTGGCCCAACTGTGATATCTAATGTAATAGTACCCAATGCCTATCAAAGAATGCCATAAAAACATCTAATGTTATTGTATGTATTTTGAATAGATGGTATGTTAACCCCCATAGTTAGTATGAATGTGAGGTTACATATGTTAAGTCTTAAACCACTATTAATTAAAACTTGTTTAATAGTAGTACTTTTGATTTGTGTATGAATGAAGAGTGGGAGATTATGATCAATAACTGATTGTGAGAGTAAATACTCATTAGAAAAAGATATAACATCCTCAATGTCCTTGATAACATTTATGATAGATGAAAAATAAGTTAGGTTTATATCACAATGTAAATATGTATGATTGAGTGTTTGAAAAATAATATATTTGAAAATGGTTTCCTTTTGAAGTAATTATAATATAGAAATCTTGGTTGGTGTGTTTCTTAATCAATCAATAATATCATATGCTCTATGCTTATCCCTAGATCCCATGGTATTTTTTTAGGGTTGAGGAGGGATTTTTGGGTTATATTATTCTTGTATAGGCTGAAGAGGCACCTTATTCTATATCATACCAAATCAAACCATATGATATTCTATTTATCATGGGCAAGTAGTAGGGGTAGGAAGTGAGTGAAGGTAATCAATGGGTCTAAGTGGAGGAAGAACAAAATGTGTCATTTAAGCTCTTTACCATTGAGTAGTGATCGGTGGTAAATCAAAATGGGAAATGCAAAAATGCTCTCCATAGAAGGGGGATCAAGATGAGGTGGACCAATGTGTGAAATAAGTTGATTTTTAACTTTATCCCTAAGAGGACTGATGTATATGTGCATCATTATACAAATGTTGGGTAATAGGCATGTAGGACAAACCACAAGATTTTTTATCAAAAAGTAGAATATCACTTCTGTCATGATAATCATGATGAAAAGCTAAAAACTAAAATTGAGTAAATATTAGAAATAAGAAAGGAAACCCTATTGGTACACTAGAGTTTTAAGCAATATGTTCAAAATAAGTTGGGTTCATCAAATGATTTAAGTTTTAAATGGATTATGTAATTTGAAAACCTTAGTTCTAAATCTTAAACAATTGATCAAGGGATGAATATACAATAAATATAACCACTGATTTGTATAATAATTGACCTAATTGATTATTCTAAAAATAATAATGAATCACACAATTATGCACTTAGATAGAAACTAATTAATATAGATGAACAAAAGGTTGGAAATTGGTATAGAAGCTAATGAGTGTCATAAACTAAAAATAGGTCTCAAAATTCCTCCCTAATAGTATCACATTACACTAGTGTCCTTTGTGTTGTGCTAGTGTCCTCTTACTGTAAATTATGTGAAATTTTAGGGATATCCTTGTCTGAGTCTAAAACACCTATGCCTATGTGAATAAACCCTACTATATTGTCTATGACATATTTTTGCTTTTTTAGGATCAAATCCTAGACCTCCATGTTGTTAGGTTATTTGAGTGACACAAGTATAAAAAGTGTGATGTTAGCTAGGTAGGTTAGACATCTTCAACACCTAGTTGTGTTAAGATTTGCTTACATACCAATACATTGAGAGGGGACCAAGTCTAATGTAGTTCTCCCAATCTAAGTGCTGGTGTAAGTGCAAATGAATGCTAATATGAGTGTCATATTGAGTGCTTTGAGTGAGGCTTGAGACTATAAATATAAGCAAACTAAGCTTGGGATAGTTGTATATGGATATATGTAAAAGTACAAAAGAATAGGGATTAATGGCCTTGATTTTCACTTGTTTATGAGTTTATTTGTATATATTTGTATCTAATTTCCATCTCGTGTGTAAAAGGATAAAAGTGGTGTATATATATTGACTTGGTGCTTGTCTGGATGTGATTTGAGCCTAAGCTGACCCTCAAGTGTCTTTAGAATTGGAAATATATTCATTGGGGTTTAAAAGAGGTAAGGGACACTAGCACATTCCTTGGTCACTAATACATTACATTAGTGTCCAAAGTGGTGCACTAGTGTCCATGTGGTAGAACCTAGAGCACTAGGGGCCTATATCCCTAGGGGAAGGTCTATGACTACTTTAGGAATGTCTAGGGATGGGTTGGGCCCATACAAAAGTAAGATAAGGATTTAAAGAGGCCCTAAGATAGTTATAAGGCTAAGATAGGGGCAGGGTGATATCAAGTAACACTCATTTCACTAAGGTGACATTTTATATGACTATACATATATCTAGAACTAATTAGAATGCCCTGATGCCACAACCTATGATAGTGACCAACTAGCTCCTATTGAGACTTACTACACCTAATAAAAACTTAGGTTTCCTTGCTACAATCAATGGTAAAGTAACACCTCAATTTCATATCCAAGTGATGGTCCCTATAGTAAAAAATGTCTAAATAATATCCCAAGATTATACTAAAAATAAGATGGATGCTATACAACACATGGTATATAAGCTCAATAATGACTTCTTGGGCCTCCAAAGACAAGTTGGAAACACTGGTGGTGAAAATTCCAATTGAAACTTCACCTATTAAAGATATAATTGTCCTTATAACTCTTCCAAAAATCAACTAGATCCCTCACTTAATAATTTACTAGAGATCAATATCTATTATTTGGGCGTACCAAAATAGTGCCATGTTCATAACATAAACCAACATAGGGAGCTTAAATGTATTGATTTATTTAGTAATTTTGATATCTTCCAAAGAGAGATGGAAGAATATGAAGTAGTCCCAAACCATCTTAATGGCACTAAATAGTCTGATGTTCCTATTTATTATAGATATCTGAGAAATTATATGGTACTACAAACCCTTGATTTCTATATCCAAGAGGATAATGAACCCGAAGAGTTTACTAATGAGGTACATGATTTCTAATAGTAATAGAAAAATAAATATGCCCTCAAAAGTTAGACAAAATAAAAACCTATTATTACATCTACTCCACCTAATAATGGTGTGAATCCTCCTGATCCCATACGAATGAATGATCCTCCATATCTAAAATCTATTAACCCCAAGACTCTTAAAGAGGTGTAGCTTGTTCCTAATAAGTTAGAATATAACATAGTAGAGGACACAAAGAAGATCAAGGAAAATATCACACCACACAAGCTTTCCTAGATCACTAAGCAAATAGATCTCTTCTTAAATTACTTGATAGACAAACTAACTCAGCCCAAGCCTAATATTTCACACACTAATGTTTTCATACATTAGAATAAGGTTGAGGTCCCTCCTTTATATTAAGCATGGGATATACTGAGAGGGGGGGTGAATCAATATATCATATATCTTATAAAACTTTCCCTTAATCTAAATCCACTTAACCAAACATTTAAGATATGTAATAAAAATGAAACAATAAACACCACACAAGATAGAGAGAGACACCAGCTATAACATGGAAACCCAATATGGAAAAAACCATGGAGAACAATCTCAAGTATATGAATGAGTACCAACTCAAAAAATATTTGCAAGAACCAAATTTTAGGAGAACCAACCCCTTTGCTGAGCACCAACACAACAAAAATTCATGAGCACCAACCCACAGGAGCACCAACCCCTTTGCTGAGCACCAACACAAAAACTATTCATGAGTACCAACCCATAGGATCACCAACCCCTTTGTGTATACCACACAACTATCTCTCAATATTTTTATCTCAACAAATGATAGTTCATTACAATATCTATTTCCTCTCTCACCTTTGCTCTTCTAAGCTAGATATAACAAATACAAATCATACTCATCTCTCCCATTGCTCTTCTAAGCTAGATATTACAATATCAAAACAAACTCTCTTTCTCTCATATTAAAAATGGCTTCTCAAGCCTTTATTTATAGCTTTCTAAATGACCTTTGGACTTCACCCTTTGTAACCCTTCAATCCTCATGGAAAAAGGTGCCAAACTTGTATGACCCTTCATATCCTTGCCTTTGAAAAGTCATGTGGTGACCCTTCATGAGCAAAAACATCCTTCCTCGTTTGTCTTCACTTGGTGACTCTTGGAATTCCCCAAGATGACTCTTCATGGGAAAATATGTCCCATTCTTCTTTTGTCTTTACCCCATGACTCTGTGACTTCTCCACAGGCCCTTCTTTTGTCTCATATGCAACCAAAAATATATTCATTAATATTAAATAAATATTAACACACATTAGCCAAGATATACCTATTAAAAACATCATTAAATGCAATGGGGCCTTTATCACCAATAATGCTAGACCTTTGACATCAATGAAAATATTTCCAACAATCTCCCCCTTTATCATTGATGGCAACCTCAAACCTGAAACTGCCACATCTTATCACTTGCACATACTATCATCTGAAAACATACAGTAACTCCCCCTTACTGTAGCAACCTGTACCTATTCCCTATACCTATACCTATTATTCTCCCCCTTTTGACATCAATGGAAAATGGCCTACCTAGAGATAACACTTAGCTCCCCCTCAATTGATGTTGAACATCAATGGTAGGAAGTAATAGAAATTACTCCCAACTCCTCTTGCAAATCTTTGAATGTGTCCTTTGATCATGCCTTTGAGAAGATATCTGACAATACATACATATTGTTCCCTGTCCTTTGAGCATTTACAATCAACTCATTTGAATATTTTCTTCTCATCTCACAACCTTCTACATAAAACTTTATTATGTATCCTTGATCACATTTTTGACTAACACTCAATATATTATGCTTATATATTTTACATACAAAACATTTTTAGTCTTAGTTCTACCATAATCGAAACTCAAAGTACCTTTTTCAGCTATCCTAGTAGTGGTTTTATCTCCAAATCTCATCGTGTCACCATTGATCTTTTTTAGAGTTATGAACTTACTTTTATCTCCTATCATGTACCTCAAACATCTGCTATCAATGAACCATGGCTGATCTTCATTTCTTACATGCAAAGCTGTCTACACCAACATAGAATTTTTAGGTTGTTTCTTTTGCCATGAACATGTTTGAACCTTCTTCTTGAGGAATAGATCTTTGAAACTCTGATCCTTCTTCTTGATGAATGGAACTTTGAAACTCTAATCCTTCTTGACTGACTTGAACACACTTCTACAATACCGAGCCATGTGTCTGAAGTTATTACACTTGTAGCATACTATGGTCTCTTCATTATTGGGTGAATTTTTTTTCACCAACTAATTGATGGAAAAATAGGTATATCAACCATAGCACAAGGAGATTTATACGACAAGATGTGCAGTTTTACCATAGCAAATTGAGATAAATCTCTCCTCTCATCAAGGGGAGGTTCTCTTTAAACTACTATAACTAATATAAGCTAAAAATACACTCAGGGGTGGGATAACACCATACATCTCTCTTTTTTAAGAGATGATGCTCACAAGGACAAGGAAAAATCTAGGGTAATTTTTGAATACATTTCTCTTCTTTCAAAAATGATGTTCAAAAAATTAGAGGAAGACTTCTTGGTAGTAACTGTAACCACAAGAAACCCATGAAAGCACAGTCTTTCATTGCTTCTCACACTGATCAGGACGTAAGAACATAGTAGGATGAAGTCTCCACCTCAACTACAATAGAGTGAAAGGTTACGAAGGGCAATGGGAGCTCAAAGTCTCACCAATATCCTTTACACTGAAACATAAAACAACCAGACTGAAGACAATGATGGCAACACAAAATCTCCCATAATTGGCTTTAAGACACCTTCCAGATTACTTCCACTAATTCTACTTATTTTATTAAATGGACAAGACTATATTTAGGAAACAAACCTAAGAACAATTTCCTAGATAACATAGGATATTTCAACATACAGTCTGAAATGTCACTTGCTTTCTTATTCAAATAACAAAATATGATCAATAGTCTGAGCTCAAAGTCTCAAGAATGCCTTTCAATTTGGGTAGAGTTTCACTTCTAATAATAGAGATATCTCCCCCATAAAAAATGAGAGATTACAATATATAGTAGCCAAAGAAAGACTTTGGTGCTTATTTCCAATAAATGGCCCATGTTGAATTGAATGCCTTGAATATCTGTGAAAGGGCCATTCTAGAATAGGTCATCAGCCTTGACTTTGGCATTCTGAATCATCTCAAATGTCTCCTCCTAATCATGGGTTGTCTGGTCTTCTTTATTATTCTTACATGACTACCCATTCACTTTTACTCAAAGGGGGAAAAATAGGTTGTGCCATTGAATACTTGCATCCTTTGATGTCCACTTGGTGGACTATTTCACCTACTAGAAATAACTCTCCTATAGATATTTCTAGATTTCCTATAGTTTTTCTCTCTTTCCTTTCCATGTTTTGTCCTTCCTTGGTGATCTAAGCTTTCAGGCTATCTTCTCACTTTTATTGGCTCCTTCAGCTTCTTCTTTGGTTGGTCACTGAGTTTGTTCCTAGGTGTGCATCTTTGAAAATCAATAGATATTTCATTACCCTAAATTTGACATCTATGAGGATGTCATGGTCACTTAGTCACTTGAACCACTTTGAACTTTGAACCTTGAACTCTTTTGGTTCAAAGGTTCAATGGTTCGTCAATTCAATGTTTTGTAAAGGGCTGCGTTCACTCTCTTTTGTCTTCTTTGGTTGAACCATCTAGCTGAACTTCTTTCTAGAATCTTTCACTTCTTTGATTCACTCAAAGCTTTTGTTCTCACTTTGAACTTCTTTGAACCTTTGAACCATTTCAATTCAAGGTTCAACGGTTCAATGGTTCAATATATTTCTTTGAAGCTTTGAACTTTTTGAATGCTTTCTTTTTTCATCAAACTCATTGAACCTTTTTACCTTTGAACCGTTGAAATTTCAAGGTTCAATGGTTCAACAGTTCAATCTTAACTCTTTGAATCCTTTTATTCTTTTAAGTCCACTGAAGCCGTTGAACCTTTGAACTTGCTGAAGTCTTTGAACTCATTGAACTCTTTGAAGTGCTTTAACTCTTTTTAAACCTTTGAACTTTTGAACCACTTTGGTTCAAGGTTCAATGGTTCAATGGTTCAATCTATTTATTTGAAGCCCATCATTAAGTATTATAATTTAACCTCGACATTGAACCATTTGGTTGAAATGCCTAAGTGTTTGGAACTTGTTTCTTTGTGAAAGCCCACCTGTTAAACATGTGAGCTCCTTAGCTAAAAAAGCTTGAATATTTGAAGAACTTGGCTGCTCAAAACATTTTTTGAAAAAGGAAGAGATCATTTTGGCCTGTAAGACCAAAATAGTTGATATGTTGTCCACAAAAACAAGTGACAAATTTTGAGAATAACAACTGGCTCCAGTTGGGGAAATTCCATCGATTGTAAAAATGATCGAGGGGAGTAGAAACTAGAATCTTCAGTACCTTCATGTATGCCATTGGGCTATGGAGTCATGCTACCCAAAAATAAAGGTGCCAAAAATGAAAATGAATAACACAAAACAAAACTAAAGACTACAAAAATTATACATATGTACAACTGATCTTATCTGATACTTCAAGGATTGAAGTGCTTCAGATGCTACCCACTATGAGGTAGTGAAAAAGGCATGCCATCTTGATACTTCAATAGAAAACTATTTTCACCATTGAACTGATGAAAAGCAAATGGGCCTCTCCATAAGGAATTAAATTTCCCATGCATTCCTTTTGGTTCTCTCCTCTTATTCCATAACAGATTTTGATCTCTAGTCTAGAAATCATAAATCCTTACTTTCTAGTCAAAGAGCTTCTTTACCAGACTTTGATGTGTGGCAATACGGTCCACCACCATAGTTCAATGCTCATCTAATTTAGTCAAGCACATAATCCTTTTATCAATGGAACCTTTAAAGGTTTGATCTTTGACTGCCTTCACCAACTTCAGTGCTAGCAATTCTAGGGTGATTGGTATCTCTACATTGAGACCATAAAAAAGTTGGAATGGTGACATACCTATCACCCTATTGGGTGTAATTATATCTACCCATAAAGCATCAAATAATGCTTTGTGCCAGGTTCTCTTATTGTCATCTACCAACTTCCTGATAATGGTCACCAAGTTTTTTTTGCTTGATTCTACTTGGCCATTTCCTTGCAAAAAATAGTCAAAAGAGTGGGAGAGGATAATCTCATGAGAAGAGAAATAGGCTACATTGTCTGTTACAATCTTGGTTGGGACCCCAAACTTGGTAATGATGTTTTCTTTAAGGAAATTACATACTAATTATGAAGTAGCATGCTTGACTAGAATGACTTCTACCCACTTGGTGAAGTAGTATGTGGCTATGAGGACATAATCATGTCCAGCACTCAAGGATGGATTTATAACACCAATGAAATCAATCCCCCATTGCTCAAATGGCTCTTTTATCACCACAGGCTTGAGAGGTAATGCAACTAATTTAGGTCTTCTGGTGAACTGCTGACCATAGTTCACATCTACATACACATTTATATGCATCTTGAAATAGATTAAACCAATAGTACCTAGCTCAAAGAATCTTATGGGCAGTTATGGACATAGAAAAATGTCCTCCATAAGCCAAATTGTTTTAAAGGCTTTAAAAGTTTGTTCTACTACACTTTATCCATGAAACAAAGGAATACCCCATCAAGGTTCTTCTTATACAGACCATTGTCCCATAGGACAAAATTGGTATCTTTTAACTTAACAGTACTCTTTTCTTTATGACACAGGTGAGCAGGACACTCACCATAGGTAAGGAAATGAGCAATATTCGAATACCACTCATTTGTAGTGGTGATAAAGAAAACTATTAGCGTGTCTTCAACTTCTATTTCTTCATGCCCTGTTTCTTTTGGTATGTTATCAACAATTAATTGGAAAAGGCCCCTTCCACATACAATTTTCATTAGTTTGATAACCAAATCAAACTCCTAGATTTTAACAATTCAATTGCCCCTTTTTGTTCCAAACTCCTGCTGAGTTAGTATGGACTTGACTGTTGTATCAGGGACTAAAGCAATAGTGTGTGAGTTTAGATTGTAAAAATAGAAGTGCTTTACCACCTTTACCATAACATAAGCATGCTTCTCCATGTTTGAATACTTCAGCTCATGAGCTTTAAGAGGATAACTCATGAAAAATATGGGAGATTCCACACTTTTTTTGTTCTGTTGAACCAAAATGGTTGAAAGCATGTGTTCAGAAGCATAGCTATACATCATGAAGTCTTTGGTGTAATTAGGACAAACTAGAATTGGGGCATGGGTGATAAATTTCTTGATGTCTTGAAATGCTGACTTGCCTCCTTTCATCTAGCTAAAAGTGGCTTTGCCTTTCATCATATTGACAATGTGGTGAGTCTTTTTTGTGAATTCAGAAATGAACCTTCACAAAAAAATTACCTTTCCAAAGAAAGATTGGATTGCAGTCTTACTGGTAGGAAGAACAATCTCTTGAATGGATTTGACCCTTTCTAGGTCAATATCTATGCCCTCTCAGGATACAGTGTGTCTAAGAAGTCTACCTTTTGTAACCCCAAAAATAGATTTCTTGGGATTAAGAGAATACCATTCTACCTACATCACTCTAGCACTTGTTGTAGATGATGAAAATGATTAGGATGATGTTTAGAAAAGACTATCAAGTTGTCAAGGTATAGCACAATGAATTTCTCTATTTCATTTTTGAAAGCAAGATCCATCACTCTCTGAAAAGTGGCACTAGCATTGATCAAGCCAAAAGGCATTCTGTGATATGCAAAAGTGCCCCAAGGTGTTGTGAAAGTAGTCTTATGCTGGTCTGCTTCATTGACTTCTACTTGATTGTACCTTGAGAAACCATCTAACATGGATAACATTTCAATGCCAGTCACTATCTACAGTAGTTGATCCATGATGGGTAGGGGATAGTTGTCCTTTAAAGATGTTTGATTCAGATTTTTAAAATCAACACACAGGTAAATTTCTCCATTCTTCTTTCTCATAGGGACTATGTTCACAATCCAAGTGGAATGATGGATTGGGAAAATAATTATTGCATTTAACATTTTTTGTATCTCAGACAAAATTGTGCTTGATATCCTGGGGTTATACTGCCTTTACTTCTACTTGTGAGGCAATGACCCAATCTTGAGAGGAATTTCATGTTGGATTTATTCAGGTTTAAGAGATTTTAGATCATCATAAGAGTATGCCAAAACATCAATTTAATGGCGAAGCAAAGTGATAAATTTGAGTTTTTCATTAGGGGTACAACAATTCCCAATGTTGATCATTTTTAGATTGTCTTCTATACTCAAATTGATTTGATCAAAATCCTTGGAGGATTTTGAATCCATTTATTGTTCCTTGATAAACCTATCATGCTTGTCAAAAAGTTTCTCAAAAGAAACTAATCCTTTGGGAATTTTATTCCCTTTAAGCTGAAGGAACACTTCACTTGTGTTTGAACTTGTTCCAAGGGACAATTCCCTTTGAGTGATTCATATTCAACAGTGTTATTAGTGTTGCTAAACTGCAACTTATATGCATAGGGGAAAATATCTCTTTCAGGAGATATTAAAACAACTCCAACTCTAGAACCAGTAGAAAAATTACTACCATCAAATTCCAAAATCTAGACATCATCATAATTTGATCTTCTTTCAGATTTTTCTTCATCAAAAAGCGAAGATCCCTTTTTATGTGCACTACACCCTACCAATTTTTTGATGCCTTATCTAAATTTTTGAGATTGTCACTTAGTAAGCTTTCATTTTTTGAAATAGGAATGTCTTTAGTAGACAAAAAGTAATTACCCATGCCTAAAGACTCAAACAAAATTTGAGCTTCAGGGGCTGACGTTTAGGTGAAAATATACTTTGCCTCCTCAAGAAGCAACCTTTGCATGATGCCCTTAACAAGGATCTTTGCCTCAAACAGGTCCATGCTCAATTCTCCACCAACATCTTTGCAAAAATTTTGCCTAAGAAGGATGCCGTATGAGGCTGGGACGTCGGCCACTAGGATTGTCATTTTGATTCTCTTATCTGGAAAAGCTGTAAATGTAAATTGAACATCTTTGATTTGTCCTAGCAAAGGTACTTGTTTGTTTTCCATGGAGAAATATCTCCCAAAAGTTTTAGTTAGCATGAGACCAAGAGATTCTACCACCTTGGTGGGAATGACATTGTCAGATGTGCCTGAGTATATAATGCAATTATTTAGCTGATGACCATTTATCAATAGGGAAACATAAAATAGTTTTGTTTTCCCAGGGGAAGCTAGAGGAGTAATCACAAGAATATTTTATGTGGATGTGTTCTTAGGGGGACTGGGAGTTACTTCTAAAATATCTTGTCCTGTAGGGATGATTTTATTTTTGATGCATTGAACTAACCTATCCAACTACTCAAGGTTAGATTGCAAGAATTCAAACTCAGACATTTAAATTTTGGTCTTCTTAACATGGTCAATTATATCAAATGACTAAAATGAATTAGAAATAGGGGAAGATAGTCCATCCTTCTAGTTTTTTTGGGGGTGTGGTACTACTTTGAGAATTTGAAGCAGAAGGAACAGGAATATTTGGGGTAGTTACTTTTTTAGTGATTACTAGGTCCTTTTATTGAAAAGGTAGAGTAGTCCCCCATTTAGAAATTGAAATTGCTGGTTGAGATCTTTCCCCTATTTTTCCCTTATCATCTTGGTGAAATAATTAGTTCTGGGACTTGGTAAATACAATGTATGATCCATCAAACACTTTTGACTTGCTTCTAGCTTCTTCTTGATAATTCAAGAAACCAATGTTGGAGTCACTAGCTAATTCTTCTTCCCCTTCTATGAAGAGATTAGAGTCATCTTCTTGGTTTAACTCAGGTTGGAAAGAGAAATTAGATTTAGTTTCAAGATATCTAACTGTTGAGTTAGTTGGAGTCACTTCAATGGAAAGTTTCCCCTATTGGGGAGGAAGGTAATCTGGTTACCCTTAATTTTTGGCAGTATTGCCTTGATATGACTGATTGGAAAAAAGTCCTCCTTAGAATATCTTGGTATAAAGGAAGAGTAGAAATCCCTTGTGTTATTTGCTTTTTGAGAGTTAGAAACTCATTTGCCAGCTTTTGCACCATAGGATTAGTGGTGCCTGTAGAAGAATATTTAGGAGATGAAGAAGATTTACTCCTGTTAGGATCTCTTCTTATCTTTCTTGCCAAGATAAGGTCATCTTCAACCTCAGTGGCCAAATCCTAAGCTATAGTAAGGTCTACATGGCCAGCCTACCTCAATAAAAAAGTCACTTCAAGAAGCTAAGAGTTTATGAAGAAGCATTTGAAATTTTTTGGTGTCAACTGAGTAATTATAGGAATCCTATTCTTCAGCTTGTTAAATTTAGCTATGAAGTCCCTCATAGGTTCATGAGGCTCCTTCTTCATCTATGTGAACTGAGCCAATAGGGCATCTATAGGCTTGAACCTTGCTTCAAATTTGGCTTTAAGGGTGTTCCAGTCAGTCACAATCTGAGCCTATAGATGATAGAACCAATCTGCAGTAGCACCTTGTGATGTTTCTACAAATAGATTAATTGCTATGTCCTCATATTCCATGCCTTTCACACCATAGGCTATGCAAAAGGCTACAATATGTTCATCAGGATGAACTCTCCCATCACCATAGAATTTGGTGAAATTATTCCTTAAACTGTGGGGAAGTTCATGTAAGGGTGGAGCTAAATTTAGAGGACCAAAGGTATTACCCCAGGGGCCTTGGGCTGCCATGATATGACTATTGAATGGAGGGATAACAAATCTCTGAGGGGTATGTATGGAAAAAGCTCTATTAGCAGAGGAAAAAGAAGCTTTGCCTTGTATTGGTGACATGATGTTGGTATGAGGAAAACTCCTTGTTCATTAGAGGTGAAGTTGTTGAGGAAAAAGATCAAAATTACTCAACTACACAAGGTCAAATATAGGGTCAATAATACCTTGATCTCTCTAGCTTCACATATATCATGAATCTGCCAAAGTGTAAAATAGAAATGGAAAAGAACTGGAACTACTTCAATTTGAATCTTGAGGCTTCAAACTACATAGAACTTCCCCATTGGAATCACCAAAAAATTGTTAGGTGAATATTTTGTCACCAATTAATTGATAGCAAAATAGGTATATCAACCACAACACAAGGAGATTTATACAGCAAGATGTGTAGTTTTACCACAAAAAATTGAGTTAAATCTCTCCTCTCATCAAGGGGAGGTTCCCTATAAGGCAGGGAAGGTTCCCTGTAAACTATTATAACTAATATAAGCTGAAAATATACTCAGGAGTGGGATAACACCATCCATCTCTCTTTTTTTAGAGATGATGCTCACAAGGACAAGGAGAAATCTTGTGTAATTACTGAAGGCATTTCTCTTCTTTCATAAATGATGTTTAGAAAACTAGAGGAAGACTTCTTGGTAGTAACTATAACCATAAGAAACCCATGAAAGCACAATCTTTTGCTGCTACTCACACTGATCAAGATGTAGGAACATAGTAGGATGAAGTGTAGCACAAAGTCTCTGCCTTAACTATCATAGAGTGAAAGGTTACGAAGGGTAATGGGAGCTCAAAGTCTTACCAATATCCTTTACACTAAAACATAAAATAAATAGACTGAAGATAATGATGGCAGCACAAAATCTCCTATAGTTGGCTTTAGGACACCTTCTAGATTACTTCCACTAATTCTGCTTATTTGATTAAATGGATAAGACTATATTTAGGAAATAGACTTAAGAATAATTTCTTAGATAACACAAGCTATTTCAACACAAAGTCTGAAAGGTCACTTGCTTTCTTATTCAAATAAAAAAATATGATTGATAGTCTGAGCTCAAAGTCTCAGGAATGCCTTTCAATTTGGACAGAGTTTCACTTCTAATAACAGAGAGATCTCCCTCATACAAAATGAGAGATTACAATATATAACAGCCAAAGAAAGACTTTGGTGCTTAGTTCCAGTAAATGGCCCATGCTGAATTGAATGCCTTGAATATATGTGAAAGGGCCATGCTAAAATAGGTCGTTAGCCTTAACTTTGGCATTCTAAATCATCTCAAATGTCTCCTCCTAAGCATAGGTTATCTAGTCTTCTTTATGACACTTACATGGCTTGTCCATTTGCTTTTACTCAAAGGGGGAAAAATAGGCCACACCATTGAATACTCATGTCCTCTGATGTCCACCTGGTGGACTGTTTCACCTACTAGAAATAACTCTCCTACAAATATTTATGGATTTCCTATAGTTATTCTCTCTTTCCTTTCCACATTTTATCCTTCCTTGGTGATCTGAGCTTTTAGGCTATCTTCTCACTTTCTGCTGGATCCTTTAGCTCCTTCTTTAGTTGGTCACTGAGTTTGTTCCCAAGTGTGCATCTTTAAAAATCAATGGATATTTTATTACCCTAAATTTGACATCCATGGGGACATCATGGTCACTTAGTCTGCTTGAACCACTTTGAACTTTTAACCTTAAATTCTTTTGGTTCAAAGGTTCAATAGTTCAATGGTTCAACGGTTCATCGATTCAATGTTTTGTAAAGGGCCGTGATCACTCTCTTTTTTCTTCTTCAGTTGAACCATTTCTTTGAACCATCTAGTTGAACTTGTTTTTAGAATCTTCCACTTCTTTGATTCACTCAAAGATTTTATTCACACTTTGAACTTCTTTGAACCTTTGAACCTTTAAACCATTTCGGTTCAAGGTTCAACAGTTTAATCTATTTCTTTGAAGCTTCAAACTTTCTGGATCCTTTCTTTTTTCATCAAACTCATTGAAACTTTGAACCTTTGAAAGTTCAAGGTTCAATGGTTCAATCTTAACTCTTCGAATATTTTTATTCTTTTAAGTCCATTGAATCCATTGAACCTTTGAACTTGTCAAAGTCTTTGAACTCATTGAACTCTTTGAAGCACTTTAAATCTTTTTGAACCTTTGAACATTTAAACCACTTCAGTTCAAGGTTTAATAGTTCAATGGTTAAATATATTTATTTGAAGCCCACCATTAAGTCTTTTAATTGAACCTCAGCATTGAACCATTTGGTTGAAATGCCTAAGTGTTTGGAACTTGTTTCTTTGTGAAAGCCCACTTGTTGAACCTGTGAGCTCCTTAGCTAAAAAAGCTTGAATATTTGAAGAACTTGGCTGCTTAATTTTTTTTTTGAAAAAGGAAGAGATAATTTTGGCCTGTAGGACCAAAATAGTTGATATGTTGTCCACAAAAATAAGTGACAAATTTTGGGAACAACATTCATCAAAGCTTGATAGAGGAGCAAAAGAGTTGTGGCTTCTGCTTGACTCTACTTGACTTTCCTTCTCCTTATTTTTGAAACTGTTAGCTCTTTTTCTACATTCTAGTTTCTTGTGACCATATCCATTACAATAAAAACAATAGCCATTAAAATAAGACCTATCTATATATCTTTGATTTGATTACCTTTTGTAGCTTTGTCCCTTCTAGCCTTCTCTGATTGAAATGTCCTTTGTATTCTTCACTTCTCCCCTTTTTGTTTCCTCTTTTGTAAGAGATTTAACATAGCTCTTTTTCTTTTCAAATATGATACTTATCTTATCTGAATTTGCCTTTTGTCTCTCCAATATCTTATTTAGCATGTTAGTGCTATCCTCAAATTTTGAATCACTAACTACTTTATCATTGACTGCTTTCTCAATTATTTCTTTTAAAGAGGCAATTTCAATAACATACCTTTCACATTCTTTTCTTCCTATTTCCAACTATGCTGTTAGATCTTCTTCATTCTTCTTGGCTTCTTTCAAGTGTGTTGTTAGATCATCAATAATTTTCTTTGACTCTTTTTCATTTTTCTCGATCTAACGCATCAATCTTTTATTCTTCTTCTCAACAGCTTCTAACTCTTCTAAGGCACAAATGAGTTTTCCTTCCATATTCACTTCAGCTTCCTCCTCTTCTTCTTGATCATCTTCATGTATGGCCATGAATAGAATCTCTTCTTCTGAATCACTGACTCCACTATCTTCGACTGAGCTAGTATCCTTAGAATACAAGCTCTTCTTCTTGAATCCCTTCTTTGATTTTCCTTTAAAATTCTTCTTGTATGTAGGCTTTTATTCTTCTTCATCATTACCCTTATTTTGGCATCTAGTTGAAAAATGTCTAATCTTTTCACAATTAAAACATTTAAAAGGTAATTTTACTTGATATTTACTTATTCCCCTTTTCAGCTTGCAAATGAAAAGTGCTCCATTGTCATCTTCATCATCACTGGAACTATCACTAGATTCTTGAATCTTAGCTTTCTCCTTCTTTGATGTCTTGAAAGACACTTCTCTCTTTGAGGGTTTATCTTTTTCTGTCTGCATCTCATATACTATGAGAATACCATGAAGCTCATCCATCTTTAGCTTGGATAAATTCTTCATCTAATTGATTGCCGAAACCTTTGCATCATAACTCATTGGTAGAGATCTCAAAACCTTTTGTATCACCATTGACTCTTCAAATATTTTTCCAAGACCTTGAATCTGATTTGCAATTTGATCAACTCACAAAAGATAACTTGTTATATCTTCTTCTTCTTCCATATTCAAACTATCTTCTAAAAGTTTAAAGCTTAGCTTGCTGAACCTTTCCATCACCTTTGTAAATATTCTCAAGTTTTACCCAAGTTTCATTAGCAAATTTACATTACATAACTTTAAAAAATTTATATTCACATAAAATACATAAAATAACATTTAAATCTTTAGCATTACATTCACTTGCCTTCTTTTCTACTAGAGTAATTTTAGGTGTCTGTGGCTCTTCATATTCCTCCACCACTACTTTCCATATGTCAAATCCAAGGGCCATAAAATAAGTCCTCATTCTTATGCTCCAAAAATCATAATTCATCCCATCAAACAAAGGGGCCTTATTTGTATAAAATCCTTCATGTGATCTAGCCATCGTGCTTTCCCAATCTACCTTCAAGCTGTAAAACTTTTCAAAATAAACGTGCTCTAATACCAATTGTTAAGCATGAGATATACTGAGAGGGGGGTGAATTAGTATATCATATATCTTATGAAACTTTACCTTACTCTAAATCCACTTAACCAAACATTTAAGATATGCAATAAAACTAAAACAATAAACACCACACAAGATAGAGAGAGACACTAGATATAACGTGGAAACCCAATGTGGGAAAAACCATAGAGAACAATCTCAAGTATATGAATGAGCACCAACTCAAACAATATTTGCAAGCACCAACTTGTAGGAGAACCAACCCCTTTGTTGAGCACCAACACAACAACTATTCATGAGCACCAACCCATAGGAGCACCAACCCCTTTACTAAGCACCAACACAGCAACAATTCATGAGCACCAACCCACAAGAGCACCAACCCCTTTTCTGAGCACCAACACAACAACAATTCATGAGCACCAACCTACAGGAGCACCAACCCCTTTGTTGAGTACCAACATAGAAACAATTCATGAGCACCAACCCACAAGAGAACCAACCCCTTTGTGTATACCACACAACTATCTCTCAATGTTACTATCTCAACAAATGATAGTTCATTAAAATATCTCCTTCCTCTCTCACCTTTGCTCTTCTAAGCTAGATATAACAAATATAAATCATACTCATCTCTCCCATTTCTCTTATAATCTAGATATTACAATATCAAAACAAACTCTCTTTCTCTCATATTACAAATAGCTTCTCAAGCCTTTATTTATAGCTTTCCAAATGACCTTTGGAATTCACCCTTTGTGACCCTTCAATCCTCATGGAAAATGGTGCTAAACTTGTATGCCCCTTCATATCCTTGCCTTTGAAAAGTCATGTGGTGACCCTTCATGAGCAAAAATGTCCTTCCTCTTTTCTCTTCACTTGGTGACTCTTGGAATTCCCCAATATGACTCTTCATGGGAAAATGTGTCCCATCCTTCTTTTGTCTTTACCTCATGACTCTTTAACTTCTCCATGGGCCCTTTTTTGTCTCATAGGCAACCAAAAATATATTCATTAATATTAAATAAATATTAGCACACATTATCCAAGATATAACTATTAAAAACATCATTAAATGTAATGGGGCCTTTATCACCAATAATGCTAGACGTTTGACATCAATGACAATATTTCCAAAACTTTCCTCCTCACATTCTGACCATTTGGAACTAACTTGCACAACTATCTAGTTGACTTTACGGACTAAAAAATGTCATGTCTACTAGAATTTGTCATAAGTTAGGGCTAACATCCATTAATTTTGATAAAATAGTAGTCCAACTAGATAAAAATGAGGTCAAGGTGATAGGCAAGCTATTGAATGTGCACATGTAGTTGGAATATGAAGCTAAAGTCTAGCAGTTTATGGACATTCAAGTGGTATAGATCCTAGAAGCCTATGAGATGTTTCTTAGTAGGGAATATTCTAAGACCCTTAATGGTTATATGGTCTCAAATTTCTCACATATGTGGTTGCCCTTGAGGGGCATGGAAATAAATTTAATGTTGATAGAGAGCCTAGAATGAAGCATATGATTATGAAATATAGTTTTCTCAATGAGATGATAAATATAGTATCTTTTGACATCAACATTTACACCCTATATATAAAACACACAAAAGGTAAAACTAATAAAAATCTTAAATCATCAAGCTTATGGTCCCTATAATTTGATTGGGCCCATTCCAAAAAAAGGGTCTAGATATAGGATTATGTTAGTTATATCGAAAGGGAAATGAAATTTGGTTACCTCTAGGTTACAATTACCTTGCATAAATAACCTTTAAAAATATGAAGCCTTGATTTTGAAGCTACAACTAGACCTAAAACACAAAGTCAAAGAGCCAAAAGTCTTTGGGTATTCTAAATTAGTAGTCAGTCAGGCCAATAGTAAGTTTTAGTGTAATCCATCTTACTTGAGAAAATATAAACATATAACATGGGACTTGATATAAACATTTATATATTCAATGTCATCCCTATTCCCAGAGAAGAAAACTAGGTCACAAATTCCCTAGTAGATTAAACTATGAATATAGCTCCTTTATATGATTTAGGGTTGCAACATTTCTTCATATAGCTCATACCCTGCCCTTCAATCCTAAATAACATTAATAAATTTTAGTATTTTAATGATGATCATCACATATTAGACTTTTTAAATAACTCTAGGGTCTTTAGTGCCCTGATCATAAATGAGAAAGATAAACACAATCCCTTTAGTGAGGGTTTTGAAAAATAAAATATTATTAACATAATGGAAAACTACATCCCAAAAGGTATTATATCTTTAGATATAGTGTTTGATCTAGATAAATCAATGCACAAATAAAAAATACCAACTTTTGTTGACTAGAAATCACTCACTATCAACTTGGGATAAACAAATTAACTCAAAGATGTACACATTGGTCTTGACTATACCCCAACTAAATATAACAAATCAGGAGATTTATCATGCAATATAGAGACATAATCATCTAGACATACAAATATCTCAAGTTTTTTTTATCCTAATGTGATAATGAATACTATTCAATCAATCAAGGGTAAAAGTCATTCAAGAAAAGACAATGACATGTAAACCTAATCCCAGAGCCTCTCATTAATAAAGAAAATAACAAAATGCTCTCATATGAGATTATTATCCTAATTCACCATTCTACATGGGTTTATAATTATTTCTAATGTGTAAGAAGATTGGGGAAATTAGACTGTGTGTCAATTTTAAGAACCTAAACTAGGCCTCAAATAAAGACAACTATCCTTTGCCCTCTTTAGATGAAGTTATTCATATGGTGAGTGGGTCTCAAATGATGTCCTTCTTAGATAGGTTCCTAGGGCATAACCAAGTCTTGGTAAACCCAAAAGATAGACTTAATATTACCTTCACTACCAAATGGGGTACTTTTATTTATAAGAGAATGATATTCAAACTAATAAATTATAGGGACACATTCCAGAAGGCCATGGATTTCACCTTTGAAATATTAATTGGTAAGTGTATAATATACATGGATGATCTAACTATATTCTCAAAATTATCTCAGATCACATTCACCACCTACAAAGGATATTTTAAAGGTGTAAAGATATGGTATCTCCCTTAACCTAAATAAAGTGTCTTTGGTGTCTCAAAAGGTAATCTCCTTGGTGATTTCTAAAGTATTTATTCCTAAAAATGAAAACATTCTTTAGAAATATTAACTTTGTATGCAAGTTTATATCTTGTTTTGATGAGATTGTTAAGCTCATGAATTCTATACTAAAATATGAAGCAAAAATGGAGTGGAATCCTCCAAACTAGATAGGGTTCAAAGACATTAAAAAACTATCATGCAAGCACTAGTCTTGACCATCCTAGACTATACAAAGGGATTTCACATCTATTCCTTCACCTATGAACATACCATAGATATTTTACTCACTCAAATAATTACTCCACATTGGAAAAAATGTTTAAACTTTGGTAAAATTTGTTAAGAAGATTAAACACTTGTCCTTAGGAATAAGGTACATGCCATCATCCTAGACTCAACCATAAATCTCATGTTGGGACAAAATAAATTGGGATAGTGTAGAGGTTGATGGATGGATAATATAGAATAAAATGATCTAGAGACCAAACATACTAGAATGGTGAAAGGTCAAATACCCTCTTAGATGATTACCAAAATTTACCCAATAATTACCATGATATAGTTAGATCAATAAAAAATTGATAGATAGAACTAGTATGACCCAATCATCCACTATCTTCTCTATGGGGGACCTCATCTAGGATTGAATAAAGCAAAAAAATAACTTTGAGGCTGAATGCAAATCATTATATGATAAATAAAAGATTACTATATTAAAATAAAAATAAAATAATATACCTCATGTGTCTATCAAAAAAGAAGGAAAATAGGTTATGACTGAATTTCATGAAAATTTGGGTAATGGTCACCCCTCAGGGACAACAATGACCCATAAAATTCTATGAACTGGGTATTATTGGTCTACCATATTCCAATATGTGCACACACTTATCCACACATTAAATAAATACTAGACCTTTTCCAAGAAATAATCCATGAAATGATTCTACTCTAACCTATAATAGAAGAGCATCCTTTCACTCAATGGGGACTCAACTTCATAGGGGTCATCAACCCAAATTGCTTAGCTGGCCATAACTTTATACTCACAATAACTGATTATTATATAATATGGATAGAGGAAATATCCATCAAGAACAACACACCCAAGGAATTGATTAATTTATTAAATATAACATAACCACATAGTTTTTCACACTAATCTCAACAATTTATGATAATGTTCCTACCTTCAAATCAGCTAAACTCATTGAATGGACCTATGAGAACAATGCCACTATGAGTTTATCATCAAAATACTATCTATAGGGAAATGGTTAGCTAAGTCAACCAATAAAAACATTATGGATGAAATTAATAAGTATACTAAAAGGTGACCTATAGGTTGACACTTTTTGCTCAAATATATAGGTTGATCACACAAGATATAAGTGGGAATTCAAAATTTCACCTTTGATGCTGGTATATGTCTTGGATCCAATATTCATGGTAATCCTCAAGTTACCCATGTAAAAATTCATGAAATAATACATGATGTTGGAAGTACAACCACTAAAATTGGGGGGGTGTGTGTGAATCAATTGCCTTAAAACAATACTTTAATTTCACTTAAAATCCATTAATTTCACTTAACATCGCTGAAGCATTAATTCACATACATACATTAACCAATGCATACACAAACATCTATGAAAGAAAACAACATAAGAACACATGATATATGTGGAAAACCCTCTTGGGGAATAAAACCCTCATAGCTTGGACTATATTCCTATAATCAATTAATCAACCTTTTAGTGAGTCACCAACCCCACAAGGAGCACCAACCCCTCACTAATCAAGCACCAAATCAACTAGTCCTTTAGCAAGCACCAACTTATAAGGAGTTACCAACACCTTTAGGTAAATCAAGACCAAATTAGCTACCTTGAATCTATGATAAAACTTGGACACCTTTTTCTCACTTAAATAAATATGAACACCTTATTTTTCTCTTCTCACTCTTCTATCTCTCTCTTAAACAACCTATTAGGCCTTCTTGCTCAACTAGCCCTTTCCTTGGCAAAATTAGGTCATATGACCTTGCTCATCACCTGTAGAAACATAGTTATATATTAATGTAATATTCAACACACATATATTATGATATTTAATCCCTCTACCTGGTTTCCAAAATTATATATCATTCGCTCATATCCTCAATATTTTAACTAATCAAATTAGGCACACTAGACCTTCTCTTTATACTTTACTCTTTCTCTCACCCATATTAGTTAGCCAAGACTCTTTCCATATAATTATAACCTTTTTAATATATCAAAAAATAAATTTTACAAGTTAAACAACCATTACATAGGTTGGTCATTACCCTTAATGTCTAAAACCATCATTAGGCCTAATAGATACTTAATGCAATTAGGCCTTCTTAAAGCACATGTTTCACCTTGACCATATTAGAACACTATGAGCCTCAAAAAACTAATGAAACACTTAAAAAATTATGAAAATAGACCCCTTATAATCTCAAATTAGGTTACCAACACCATTTATGTCATTTCACTCCTTGAACCACATAATTAGGTCTACTCGCAATTAGGTTTTCTCACTGCCAAAAAGTCTATCTTGAAAATATGATGCATAAAATAAATTTTTCCACATAAAAAAAATATAAAATCATATGGATATAATATCCATACCTCATTTTCAACATAATGTTCATTATAATTCACCAAATATGGTAAAAGGCCTCAAACTAATGAACTTAATATGCTTACTTAGAATTGCACACAGGCCTTAAGAACCCATTCAAAAGCCCTTGAATTTTCACACCTTCATAAGAGATAATCATGAATAAAAATGTGTTAAAATTAAACTATTATAATTATATAATAAATTAAAGATCATTTTATTCTTAAACTCTATGAAAAAAGACTCACTAATAACATTCTCACTCATACATAGAAAACTGCTCGAAGCTCCAAAAACACAATCATGAAGATCAAGATTTAGAGAACTTGTGTGAAAATTTTTATGAAATTATAATAAATTTTAATTATCCTTAATAGTCCTTATAACATATTGTAATTGATATATTATAGGGTTCAATATCTTGGAATTAATATATGTCTTCACCCTACACAGACCTCATTGTGTTAGACATGTCACTTTGAGAACAACTTTTTTATTATTTATGAGCATCATAAAAAATTATAATCAAATATAATATTAGGTATAGGTATTGAAAAATTACTCCATGCTTTTGGGTCCATCCCTAATATTATGCAACCAATCCCTAATCTCATTCTCACTTCTACTTGGTTTTTTCACTATCTTGCTCATTAGGCCCTTTTAGCGATAGACCAAATTGCATGATAGGTTTAGAATATTTAAGGTATTAAACCTAATAATAAAATTACATGGGAAAAAAATACAAGTCTCACACATCATTGTCCAACCATTTGCATGCTTTTACCTAGTCAAACTTGAATGTAACATAAAAAATTAAAGAAACAAGGGGTTTCCTATAGCTTTCACTCACTTTTATGATAGACTAAAACCACATAGAGAAACCTAGAAGAGTCCTTTACATGTTAAAAACATAAAAATATATCAACCAAACAATTTTAAGCCATAACCAACAAGATCTTTCCTATTGGGCCATTATGAGGGGTTTAAGAGGGTTTTGACTAGTTTCTCTTCTTATCAACCATTCATAAAGGATTGCCCATAAAATACAAAACTAATTCCAAGAAATTCAAGAAATTAACCTTCCCCAACCTCCATGAACTGATTAGGATCTCATGCAAAGGTTTCATGTGATAATGAGCATAATAAAATCCTTCTCAAGTCTGCAACACCCCATTTTATGCATATGAAAGACTTCAACACCAATTTTCATGATTTATCCTTCAAGATATCACCTCAAAATTGGTCAACACACTAAAAAAAAAACATCTAAAAACTTTTTCTATGCTCTCAAGATCTTTTTCACCTTGGGAAATTAACTTGACCACTCATTAGGCCACACTAGGTCTCTTTGCCCATTAGGTCTTAAACTACCAGTCATATTTAGACTTTGAAAACACATGAAAACAACTTGTAATAATATTAACACCTCATACACATGTAAAATTATCACACACTACTACCCATCATATAACAAGCCTTAGACTACTTGCCTCATCAAGGTACCAAGCTTGTGCCTTCTTACTAGGTCTCTTCATGCAAGGACTAAGCCTCAAACCTTAACCTTGGAACTCATATAAATAGTTATTTTCCTCTTTATCATACTTAGATATATTTATATACTATGTCATGCATATAATGAAATAAATCACTAGGCTTCACTATGCTCCATGCATAAACCTTTTGTCAAGGCTAGACTAGGTTTCTCAAGACACCTAGTACACAATAGTAGCTTACCTTGTATTATGATCTTGAATTTTACATGACATCAAACTCAAAATAATTACTATGTTAACTTTAAATTATCTCTTAAAAGAGAGACAAAATTTTACCTTCAAATTTTCTCTTATCATAAGACTTTTTTGTCACATACCATCTCACCATGCATGGCCTCAACTCTGACCTTGACATTAATGACATATATTTTGAATTTTACATCATTGAATTGAATTTGAAAACAATGACAACAAAAATTAAACAAAAACAATATAGACATATCTCAAAAATATACCCCTTTGTCATTGATGGCAAACATTTACATAAAAAATTATCAATCACAACTCCCTAAGCTGGATCTTCTTTAAACTGACCTTTGTCCCAAACTTGGAACTTTATCCCCATTTAAAATTAATTATAAAGGGTCATATTCTTTGAAACTATTTGATCCTTATACTTGGAACAACATACCTACTCTTTAAGCATGATTAGCTTCCTTGTCTCCATGAGAAATTTAGACTTTATCAAGACTGTGACTTGGTTTTATCAAGTCGTTATAAAAACTCTTTTTGGCTTATATATTGTGATCCACTTATAATAGAATCTTGACTGAAACCTTGAATCTGAATGTCAACAAATAAAACAAAAATCCCCTTAATATGAAGCATCATTCATGCATCTTGTTTACTAGTTGAGTGCTTCCATGAAGCTTAATGGAGTTACCTCTACTCTAGGAAACTAAAACAACATAAAATAATGAGATTCCTAGATCTCCATGTCCTTAATATAATGAACTTCCTTCATGATCCTCTTAGGATTGGATCATACTTTTGGCTTGACCTCTTCAATCTTCATTTGAATAACATTCTGGCTTAGTCTATTGGTCTTGACTCCATAGATAATCTAAGCTAATAGAAATAATTTTTGACACTTAATTGCAGCTTAACTATGCTCCACTATGGAAAATAGTCCACTTGGACTTATAGACTAGTCATCAACCTTAGCTACCTTGGGTTTCCACTTACTATCTTATCTCTTTTCTTGTACTCTGGGGGCCTCAACTTTCTTATTTTGCCTTGATAAACCATGCTTACATTACTTTGCAATATGACCAACCTTTTGACAATTGAAACACACTATTATTCTTGATGGAAACACACCATGACCCATAATTATTGACTGATGACTCTCTTCATAGTTTCATGCCTATTCATTCTTGGAGGGCCTTCTATAATGCCTTTGCTCTATGATAAATTTAGTCACGTGAATAACAATAACCATTGAAAGTGTTAGAATACCTTATAGTATTAGGCTTTCTAATAGTATTAGACTTCATTCTACCTATACCCTCATTATTTAATTGATCATTGACCTTTTTGATCACATTATAGTTCTTTTAGTATCCATTAAAAACCAAGGCCTATTTTGTCATTAATAGTCTTTTAACTACTCAAAATGTTATCCAAATCATTGTTACTCTTTTCAAACCTCACAAAAGACTTAACCTTACTTAATGCCTAATTTAAATTATATCTCAAGGAATATACTTTAGTTACATGCATTACACATTCTTCTTCTTTAGCCTTTAGGCTTGTGGTCACAATCTCAAGTTGAGTCTCCACCTGCTTGACTATTTCCTCTTATTCCTTGGATTTGTTGTTTAGTCTAACTTTAAAAAATTCCTCATAGTATTTGATAAGAGACCTCATCACCCTATTCTTCTTTTTCACCATATTAATTTATTCTAGAGTATTCATTAACTTAGCCTCAAAGTCCACCTCATCCCTTTCTTCATCTAAATCACCAACATCACCTCCAATCTATATGGGCTCTTCTTGATTTAAACAACTTACTTCCTTAGCCATGAAGATAACTTCATTTACATTAGGTCCATCACATTCATGGTCACTCTTAGAATCATTTCTCTCACTCTCATCAGATAAGCTACAATATTCCTTGGTGTAGAGACTTATTTTGTTCTTGATTTTTTTCTTTTCTTGTCATCGTACCTTCTAAAGATTTTCTTTCTCTTATCAAACCTATAGGAATTTTATCATCATCATGATCTTCATCATGATATTCATCATCATTTGAATTATGATTATGAGGGAATTTTTTTTATCAAAGTGTCTAATATTTCCATAATTGAATCATTTAAAGTATAGCTTGCCCTTGTTTCTACCTAAGCCTATCTTCAACTTTCTTTCAAACATAGCTATCAACTCATCATCATCAATATCAGATTCATCATTATCTTTGAATTTATTACCTCCTGTCTTATTATCCTTTGGATTATTTTATACCTTAAATGTAGCTTCCTTATTTATAGGTCTTCTTTCACTTGTTCTTATCTCATAAGATGTTAGGGTGCCATGAAGTCCATCCATCTCTAGCTTGTCTACATATTGTATCTCTTCAATACCAAATACCTTAGAACAAAATTTGGGAGTTATATATCTCAAAACCTTTTGAACAACATTAGACTCTTTCAATTATTCACCTAGGCCTCTTATGATGTTGATCACTTCATCAACCCTCAACAAGAAGGATGCAATGGTCTCATCTTCATTCATCTTTAGACTTTCAAATTATCTTATATGGGTTTAAAAATTAACCAACTTGACCTTGGAGTATCCCTCATAAATAGTATTCAAATTTTCCCACATTTTTTTAGCAGACATATAGTGCATCACTTTCATAATATATGCCTTTGATAGGCCACACATAATACCATTCATTACTTTTGAATAATTGTCACTAGCCTTCTTGCCTATTGCATCTGTAAGAGGAATGGGTGGTGTATTATATCCATCCAAGACTGATTTCCAAACATCATGACCTTGAGACATCAAATATGTCCTCATCTTAACACTAAAATTTCATAATTGGATCCATTAAACAATAGAGCCTTACTTGTATAAAAATCACCTTATGCTTGACTATCCATCTTCTCTTACTTAGGATATCCTTTACACTATTAGACCTCCTTAAAAGGACCTGATTTGATAATAAATATTGGAATTAAAACTAATAATAGGGAGGAGTTGGGTGCATCAATTTCCTTAAAATAATGCTTCAATTTCACTTAACATCCATGAAGCATTTATTCACATACATATATTAACCAATGCATACACAAGCATATATAAAATCAAATAACATAAGAACATAAGATATATGTGGGAAATATATTGGGTAATAAAACCCAATAATTCACAAATTTTACTATAGTATTATAAGCAATGAGTAAAAATATGACCAACTTATTTTGATTTTCTCACTCTTCTATCTCTCTCAAACAATCTATTAGGCCTTCTCGCTCAACTAACACATTCCTTGATAGAATTAGGTCATATGACCTTGCTCATCACATATAAAAACATGGTATATTCAACACAAATATATTATGATATTTAATTCCTCTACTTTTTTTCCAAAACTCTAGATCATTCGTTCATATCCTCAATATTCTAACTAATCAAATTAGGCCTATTAGGCCTTCTCTTTATACTTGACTCTTGATCTCACCCATATTGGTCAACCAAGACCCTATCCATAAAATTATCACATTTATAATATATCAAAACACATTTTTTACAAGTGAAAAAACCATTACATAGGTTTGTCATTACCCTTAAGTTCCAAAACCACCATTAGGCCGAATAGAGACCTAATGTAATTAGGCCTAATAGAGACCTAATGCAATTAGGCCTTCTCAAAGCACATGTTTCACCTTGACCACCTTGGAACACTATGAGCCTTAAAAAATGGATGAAAAACTTCAAAAATTATTCAAATAAACCCTTAATAATCTCACCTTAGGTCGCCAACACCATTTATCTCATTTTACTCCTTGAACCACATAATTAGGCCTTCTCACTACCAAAAATTCTGTCTTGAAATATGATGCATAAACTAAATTTTTACACATAACCAAAAAAAAAAATTATATAATTTTTTTTGACCTCAGGTTCAACATAATATTAATTATAATTCACAAAAAAGGTTAAAATACCTCAAATTGATCAACTCCATATGTTTACTTAGAACTACACATAGGCCTTAAGAACGCAATCAAAAGCCTTTGACTTTTTACACCTTCATAGGAATTTATCATGCATAAAAATATGTTAAAATTAACTTATGATAATTATATAAAAACTTAAATATCATTGTATTCTTCAACTAAAAAAAATTGGAATTGATATATTAAAAGGTTCGATATCAATATTGGTCTTATAGTCCAATCTCATGTCTTCACCCTACACAAACCTCACTGTGTTAGATAGGTTACTTTGAGAAAAAAATTGATTATATATGATCATAATAAAAACTTAAAATCAAAAGGAATATGAGGTATATGTATTAAAAAATTACCCCATGCATTTGGATCCATCCCTAATCCTCTATAACTAATCCCTAATATCATTCTCACTTTTACCTAGTTTTCTCACTGTCTTGCTCATTAGGCCCTTTTAGTGATAAACAAACTTTCATGACTAGTTTAACATATTTAAGATATAAAATATAATCATAAAATTACATGGTAACAAACTACAATTATCACACATCATCTTCTAACCATTTGCATGTTTTGACTTGGTTAACCTTGCCTATAACATCAAAAATCCAAGAAATAAGGGGTTTCTTGTAACTTCCACTCACTCTTATGATATAAAAAAAAAATAAAGAAACTAGGAAGATTAATTTACATGTTAAAAATATAAATATATATCAAACAAACCATTTTAATCCATAACCAACAAGATATTTATTATCAAGTCATTATGAAGGTTTTAAGAGGGTTTTGACTAGTTTCCCTTCTTAGCAATCATTCATAAAGTATTGCCGATAGACTAAAAAAAAATTGAAATAAATTTAATATAGTAACCTTCAAAAAATTAAATTAACTTATTAAGATCTCATGCAAAGTTTTCACATGCCAATGAGCATAAGAAAATCCTTTTCAAGTCTGCAACACCCCATTCTATGTACACAAAAGACTTCAACACAAATTTTCATGATTTATCCTTTATTATATGATATAAAACTTGATAAACACACTTAATAAAACCTATAAAATCTATTTTTATTCTATTAATAGATATCTCACCTTGGGAAATGAAAATGATCCCTCATTAGGCCACACTTGGTCTCTTTGCTCATTAGGTCTTAAACTTGCCAATCATAATTAGAATTTGAAAACACCTTAAAAACTATTGTATTTATCTTAAAACCTCATACACATGTCAAATTATCTCATACCATTCTCACACACTACCACCCATCATCTCATAAGCCTTAGACTACTTGCCTCATCATGCTACCAAGCTTGTGCCTTCTTACTAAGTCTCTTCATGCAAGGACTAAGCCTCAAAACTTGACCTTGAAACTAATTTGAAGGATTATTTACCTATTGATAATATTTATAAAGTTTTATATAATCTCTCATACCTATACTAACATAAATAACTAGGTTTCACTATGTTTCATGCATACACCTTTTCTCAGGGCTAGACTAAGCTTCTTAAGACACCTAGTACACAATAATAGCTTACCTTATATTATGATCTTGAATTTGAAATTATATCAACCTCAAATTAATTAATATGTTTCCTTCAAATTATCTCTCAATATAGAGACAAAATTTTTCCTTTAAAATTTCTCTTGTCATAAGACTTCTTTATCACATACCATCTCACCTGCATGGCCTCAACTTTGACTTTGACATTAATGAAATCTATCTTGAATTTGACATAAATGACTTGAATTTGACATAAATTAGAATAAAAATGCCTCAACACCAATAATATCAACATACCTAAACACATGGAGTATGATCGTAAAGTGAATACAAGATTACTAGATATTGTTCAGATGGAAGATGGACAAGAATAAACCTTACAAAGTTTTATCAGGCATCATGATACTATCAAGAGGTCATTTGATAAGAAGGAAAAATTTAAATACTTTAGAATATTATACATGGTCATATTATGGGAAAAATATCATGAAAATAAGGGCCAACCTTCTACACTTGACTCTCTCTAGATTGACCCATATCAGATCACTGAGTTACTAGGGTAGAATGATTTTAGACTAAAAAACCTCAAAGGAAAATATCTATCTTTACCTATGAATGGATAGTTATGAAATCACTACTTCTCAACTACACCATCTACAATTGTCTTATAGTAATCCTCTTAAAAGAACTAAATAATGTTATAAATATAGTTTAGGGGTAGAGTATTTTTATATAAGTTTGATTTTTGCTCATTCTTGATTTGTCATTTTGTTTGTTTTTCCCTCATTATTATTGTGTTTTCCCTTCGACTCCATCTTCATACCAATTGTTTCATTAACAAACAAAATTATGACTCCAATCTCAAGAAAATAAAATGTAGGCACTATAAAAAAAGGGTTGATGTTGAGCATCAGTCCTTGTATTCATAATTTGGTCCCCTCAAAGACTAAAAAAACATCGAAGATGTAATATAAGAAGTAAAAAATAGGAAGTGAGATTCCATTATTGAAAAAATCTAATAAACTAGGAAAATAAATTTGTAGTTTCTAGTAGGAAAGAATCCATTGATTTAAAATTGAGTAGGTGAATTGAGAAAGTTTTATTTATAAATATACGTCATAACCAAACTTAAAAACATCAAAAGGTCAACCTAAATTCATTGAATGAGAAAAGAGTCCCCTTGGTGCTAAGAGTTCACTGAATCAACCATTCACCTTGGTTACATTTGTTCCCAACTATCATGGATCATAAATGAATAAAACATTAGAACTAAAGGAAATCTAAAATCTCAATAAACTCTCAAAGTCTCTTCCTAATAAAGGGTGATCATAGGATTTCTAGCTTGGATGGAAATGGAGCAAGGCTTATAATGAAACTAAAGGTATCTCTATAAAGGATATAGATAGTTGGATGGTAGAAGAGTAATGATAAAGCCTTCTATTCCTTAGAAAATATCTACAAATTCATAACTTTCAAGAGTTATACACACCTAAGCCACCTCTAAGCTTGATCATGAATTTGAAGGGAAACATAAGGAAATGAATAAATCTTCACAAAATATGACTTCTTGAAGAAATTAGATCCTAATATGTTATGTGATGAAGTATAATTAAGTTATTTCTCATCATGTTTTTTCAATTGAATTTTTAGACTGCCTATCCACTTAATAAATAATAGAGGTTTACAATATGGGTTTTAAACACTAGAGAACATTTTCTACTCATAGTAACCATTTTTTATGGTTAACACATAAATTTTAATAGAATAAAAGGGGAACTGTACCCATGTGTACCCATGCACTTGGAGGTGTTATATTTATTAGAGCCTTGGCAGACCTAATTCAATAGGAGAGTGCCATGTGTACTCATACACTTAGAGGTGTCAAAGTTTATAGGTACCTAGGAGTCCTAATCTAAGGGAAGAGTTACATGTGTACTTATATACACCCAAGTGGCCAAATAGGTCCCATGCCAACCTGATGAGTCAAAAAATGGTATGAATTAGGAGCCCTTGATCCAATAATATAATGTTTCACATATTGAGTACACTCAGGAGCCTAATTTACATAGGTAGAACTATTTAGTTGAGGAATACCCCATCAAACCTAGTCATAATAGTAGCCATTGATACCTCTAATGTACATGTGACACATGGTAGATGTAGACACATCTTAAATACCATGAGGTCTAAAGCTAGGCATGTGCCCGCCACACTCTATATTTATTAGCTCACTTGGATGGTTCATAACTTGACACTTGGATATATCCAATTGTATCCATCCAATCTAATTAAATTTTATTCACAAAGATTATATCTAATCCCAAAATAGTTAAAATATGATTGATCCCATCAAATCAAAGTTTAATTTTCATGACATGAGATTTTAAATCCATTACTATAGAAAATATCATGAAAAAATTATAAGTTCCCATATGAATTAAAATAACTATTATCTATCTTCTAAGAATTAAAATTATTTAGAGATCTCTACCTTGAATTCCCTTCAAAACCCAAAGTACATCCTTCATAAATACTTACACGTAGAAGATAAGCAATTTTTAAATGGATGCATCAATTTCAAATCCAAAACTAAAATAAGAATTTTGAGATACTACCTTCCTACAGGGTGTTACAAGATTCAAGCATTATAATAAAATCTTTAAGATAATTGAATATATATAGAATCCTAGTAGTCATGATGAGCCAAAAGATGATGATGTGGATTTATCTAAGAATATCATATCTATTAGATCCTCAAGACTATATAAGGTTATTAACAAACCAAAGGTATTCTCATGTAGCAATCTTTTAGACAAATTGATGCACACATATCATTAAAATAAAGACATTATGTACTCCTCAATCATGGGATTTAATATTATAAACATATCTAAGGTTGCCATTAATCATTATTACAATCTCTAAGAAATTGAAATTATGTATGCTATAGAGGTCACTGATGGATGGATGAACACCCATGATATCTACGAGGTCCTAAAGGACTAGGCCAAAGAATCTAACCATTGGGTGAATAAGGAGAATCCTAAATCCTACACCGTTAAAACATTTTATGAGGGAGTATAGACTGACATGTTGATACTAAACTACCTATATGGGGAAAGTGATATTATGCATGTTAATAAGATTCAAGTCACTATACTCAACATCATACTCAAAAGGGAGGAGATCCTTACACTTGGGGACATCATCACCTATAACATCATACATGATGTTAATAGGGTGTGGGCTTGAAGAAAATTCTAAATGATGTCCTACTTGGTCAATGCCACCTAAACCACCCTATATTTCCAAAGCACAACCTTTTCTCCATGTTTACCAAAAGGGATTATGGTGCATGTAGTATTTGTTAAGATCTACATTCACCACTATAGGCACCATATCTATGAAATTTATGACTATTTATACCCTCATGTGTACTTCCCATAAAAAAGTAGATTATAAGATTTCTAAAGAGATTCAAGCCTCAACTTTCCCATCAGTGCCTATTGGTAGTACCATGACCATACTATGATTACAGTGGAAGGCATCTAAGGGGATCCTCCTTAGTTTACTGACATGGTCCTATATTACGTCATTGAGCTAGAAATAACTTAGTAGATGGCTAATGGAATCACAGGTCTCTAGCTTACTAGAAAGAAAAGGTCTTACCTATCATTCTACATAATTATTAGGTGTCATGAATATAATAATTCAGCTTTACTTCAATCTATTTCCCTCCATAGAGACCTTTTCAACCTTCCAAAGGATAGTAAGAGATAATGGGATCCCTAAATCATAGTGTATACCCATGTGAATACGTATTAAGCATGAATAAATAATATGTACCACCATGAGAGCTACCCTAATTATGTGATCCAAATTAATGCTACTAATAATGTTGAGGTGACCAAAAATATCAATATAGAATGTATTCAAAAAGCACAAGCACAACTTGAGATAGTATTAAAAAAGAGACCTACTCCCCCATAATTAGATCCTTAATAACCTACTATTAAAGTCTTAAAAAAAAGATGATCTCTAGGTTAATATTACAAGGCATTCATGTTGATACTTCTCCATCATCCTTGAACTCTACTTCACCTAAGATAAATTACTAGGTAGGTTAACACTAGGTTGCTTATGCGCTTCACTTTTCAAGTAGTTTGGAATCATAGGAGAGCCAAACTTGGGACCAATTTATAGCATCTTATAAGGTTTACATCTCTAATTTTGGTATATCCAAGTATCCCCTTGTAGCTCCCCTAGCTTCCCAACCCAAGTACAACCTAACCTTATTATGATCACTTTCAAAACATCTATAGTGAATACCCTAACTTCCCTTACTCCACTAACTTAAGCTGCATTAGTTTTTCCTAGTTTATAAACCAAACTATAGCCTTCATATCTTGTGACTCCTCATATGACATAAACTATAAGTGACCATGTTCCCTTGGTCTGATAGCTTCTAAAATATTTAGTGCTAAAAGCTTCTTGACTCCCTCAATTTACCCTATGACCCCACTTTGGCCCACTTTAGCTACATCAATAGGTTAACACATTCCATCCTAGTGCCATAATTTACATGACAAAGTATGTGACTAATTACCGTAGTATAATATGATCCCACATCTTTAATCACTTTAGCAAGTCAAAAATTGACCATAATACCTCCAAAAACTCCATTTGAGATGACCCTTTCCACTTCAACAATACCAAAGTGAGCCCCAAGTTGAATCCTTCCAAGTTACTAATGTTTATTACACTTTGGCCACCCACAAAACCTCTAGTTTCACCAATAAAACCATAATGGGACTCTCTCTTCATCAAACCAACATGTGAAGGACTTGGATTTAATCAATCAATCTCCTCTTTCATAATAAATACATAGATCCCAGGCATAATTAACCCCTAGGTCTTCATGACCCAAGACCAATTAAGGTCTCAATTATTCTCTTGGTCTTCCCATTTTGTAACTCTTTCCTCTTCACCCATGCTAACCCTTCCATCTTCCACTCTATTTCATCCCTCACCTTCATTTTTGCCTCCTCCACCCATACCTCCACCTTCCACTTCAAATATCACCATCCCTATTGTCTCACCTTTCACTACCTTGATAAAAATGATAGGACAAGGTTGGATGGTTTTGATTGAAGCTTCAAGTGCATAAAGTTTTAAAATGGTCTACCAATAGGACACTAATATTCAACTACAATTTTATTATGGATTAAGTAAGATGAGGAGGGTAGTCATTGTCAGGAACCCCAAGGAAGCACAATTGATTACTTTTATTATAAGCAATTAAACACGGAATTGAACCATAATGATTAAGTAACTAGAAACTTGAAACAACAAAGAATATGAGAGACAATACACAATCTTATATTAAATACTCTTCAGAAGGAAATACAATAAAGAAGTGCCACAGTCTTCTTCCACCTCTAAGACTTTCAGTAATCTTCCCTCAAAGTTCTCTCTTTCTCTCTCAACCATAACTAACTCAACAACCTAAGTTTTTATCCCCTCCTTGAATGCTTCAGCTGATCTCCTTGACCTTGCACCTTGTAGATCTCCTTTGACCTTGCTTTCTTGCTTCAATGCTTTACTTGCCTTAATTACTATACATGCCTCATGGGTCTTTAAATAGGATCCCATGCATATAATAATTTGACTTCTAATTACAATAATTAGAAACACAGACTCAAGACTTAAATTAGTCTTCAACATGAAAACACTCTCAGACCTCTTAAAATTAGATAAGTCTAATTTTGGAAATGCATTCTAGAAACACATGCACATGCACAGGTGACCGACTTCAGTTGTTGTCAGTCTGCTCCTGACCAATGTCAACCGATCCTTGGTCCCTACCTGACCGATGTCAGCAATACTACCGATGCTAGTTACTGATTGAACTCAACAACTTCCTAATTAGCATCCTAGTGAAGCTTTTAGCTCCACAACTTAACAATCTCCCACTTGGAGATAAATAGCTACACTTGTACCTATACAACAACCTCCACTAACCATCTCAGGCACCTCCATCTTTAAGCTCAATTTTGAAGACAAACCACCACACATCCTGTGATGCTACACCTATCATCCAAGTCCCCTACCACATCTGAACCTACATACCATGTAGAGAAGTGCTTGACCCTGCATAAATACCTGCTATTGGTCCCTCTCAAATACTTGAGAATCCACTGAACTACTCTCTAGTACTCCTTTCCTGAATTGGCTCTGAACTTTCTAAAAACTCCCATTGCTTGGGAAAACTCAGGTCTACACTAGACCTTATGTGATTTTGAACACTGTTCTAAGCTCAACTTGAACTGTTTAGCACTTGGTGTGCTTACCGGTCCTGCATCCTGTGTATTGAACCCCGCCTACACCTTCTTCACATCAACTCCCACTGGAGACAAAATCAACCTGTGATCTTCCATGTCTCTCATGCCAAAGAATTTTTTTGCTCCCAAATTCTTCATGACACCCATTTGAACTAACTTTACCTTTAGCTTAGAAACTCCCTGCATGTGTGACCCTGCAACAAATACACACACTACAGTAATAGGATAATGTAGCTAATATTATCCAACCTGGTAAAAGAAAACACAATGGTTAAACCTCCATTGTCCTACAGCCTGCTCAAGACCATATACCCTAGCCTTTTGTCTCACGTGTCCATCCACTCTCTTCTCTAACTTGGGAATCCATTCCTCTATCAGTGCTTTTATCCCCACTGACAACTCTACCAAATCTCCTGCTTGGTTCTCTTCTAAAGAATTCATGCCATGCTCCCACTATTTCCTAGATTCTACCTACATTGCCTCTTAACATCTTCCTAATTCTTGACCATCAGTAAGCAACAAGTAATATAAAGAAGGTGAACAATGAATATGAGGTCCACTTACCCTTTCATTCCTCTATATGGGCGTTTGAGACTTCTTGACAGCTTGCTGTCTGCCTAACATCCATTCTAGTGACTAATCTTGGCCATCTCTCAGTCTACACCTGACCGACATTAGTTCCATGTGATTGACCTCTGATGACATCGGTTCTTACTGACTGACGTCAATTCTACTTGCCTAACACTACCGACCCTACTGGTCTGCACATGACTGATGTCGGTACCTACCTGATCGATGTCGGTTCCATGTGACCAACGTCGATAACTATGTTTTCCTATAAGTGATGACTTCTTTATCCATGAGCTCATCTTGGATCAAAACCCTATCCATACTACCCTGCTCAAAATTATTCAGCCCCTGTGACTGATCTCTGTCCATCACCTCCTCCATAAACACCAAGGCTTCCCTGTTCTTGTCAAAAACATCAAATTTCCTTTTCCTACAATGAACTCGATCTATTTCCTCTGAATATAAACTCATACCCTTTGACTCAAGAACATCCATTCCCTTCTTATTCATGTTACCAAGCCTACTAAGCCACATCTTCAAATCTATAGCTGAAGTAGATAAACCAGAAGTAGAATCAGTAATACAAGTAGATAGATAAAGAGTACCTACTTTCTTACCTCTTACTAAAACAAGTGCACCCTTGGAAACCTTCCAAGAATCCACTGTGAGGGTTACTGTGCATCCCTCATCACCCAACTTTCCTAAAAAAACCAAACTCTACTTCAAGACTGGGACATGCATAACCTCCTTCAACACCCTTGTGTTGCCTATCTACAATTCTAGCTGCACTTTCCCTTTGCCAACCATTTGACAAGGCGTACCATCCCCTAAATAAAGATCTCCAAAGTCTCCCTGGACATACTCATGGAACAAATCTCTATTTGGGGTTGCATGAAAAGAAGCACCAGAATCTAAAACCCATGATTCTAATTGACTATCCAAAGAAAGTATGAGAGCATCCTGTGTAACAATACTTGCATCTTTTGATTCTTCATTACCTTCATGTTGATTTTCTTTATCCTTCAACCAACAATCTTTCTTTGTGTGTCCTCTCTTTCCACAAAACCAGCAGGTGATACCTCCATTTCTGGATTTGGATCTCCTTCCCATCTTTGACCTTGATATCCCTTGCTCAACCTTCTCTCTTTGCCTTCCCCTACTTTCAGCACTTAGAGCATTCCCTGATGATTCACCTATGCTTTTCCTATGTATTTCTTCATTCAATATTACACTCACAACATCAACTTTTAAGATTTTAGAAGCAGACGCAGTATTACTTACTTCCATTACCAAACTATCCCAACTTTCAGGTAAAGAGCATAAAATTAAGAGAGCCTTTACTTCATCATCAAAAACAATATTGACTAAAGTTAATTGGTTTACCAAACCATGAAAATCACTAAGATGAGTATATACCGATCCACCTTCCTGCATTTGCAAAGTAAATTACTGCTTCATAAGAAATACCTTATTTGAAGCCGAGGGCTTTTCATATAAATTTTCCAAAGATTCTATCAACTCTTCCATTGTCTTACATTGTGATAAGTTGGAAATCACAGACGATGCAAGGCTCAACCTTATGGATCCCAGAGCCTTCTGATCAAGAACACTCCATTCTTCATCCTTCATATCTGTGGGCTTCCATGCAACCCCACCCAATGGTAAGTACAAATCTTTCTGATACAGATAATCTTCTATCTACATCCTCTAATGTTGATAATTCTTGCCATTAAACTTCTCCATTCATAGCTTACTTTCTTCTGCCACTGTTGTACTCCCACTCAATCAGAAACCCTTGAGAATGACCTATAATCAAGCAATAACCTGCTCCTTGTAGCCTTAGCTCTGATACCACTTTGTTAGGAACCCCAAGGAAGCACAATTGATTACTTTTCTTATAAGAAATTAAACACGGAATTGAACTAGAATGATTAAGTAACTAGAAACTTGAAACAACAAAGAATATGAGAGACAATACACAATCTTGTATTAAATACTCTTCAGAAGGAAATACAATAAAGAAGTGCCACAATCTTCTTCCACCTCTAAGGCTTCCCACACCTCTAAGACTTTCAGTAATCTTCCCTCAAAGTTCTCTCTTTCTCTCTCAACCACAACTAACTCAACAACCTAAGTTGTTATCCCCTCCTTGAATGCTTCAGCTGATCTCCTTGACCTTGCACCTTGCAGATCTCCTTTGACCTTGCTTTCTTGCTTCAATGATTTACTTGCCTTAATTAAAATACATGCCTCATGGGTCTTTAAATAGGATCCCATGCATACAATAATTAGACTTCTAATTACAATAATTAGAAACACAGACTCAAGACTTAAATTAGTCTTCAACATGCAAACACTCTCGGACCTCTTAAAATTAGATGAGTCTAATTCTAGAAATGTGTTCTAGAAACACATGTAAATACATGCACACACATAGGTGACTGACGTCGGTTGCTATCGGTCTACTCTTGATCGATGTCGGCCGATCCCTGGTCCCTACTTGACCGACGTCGACAATACTGCCGATGCTAGTTACTGACTGAACTCAACAACTTCCTAATTAGCATCCTGGTGAAGCTTTTAGCTCCACAACTTAACAGTTATTCAGACCTTTATTTAGGATAGGGACTCTATTATTTGGAGAAAAAACAAGATATTTTATTTATCACAAATAAGATGATTGACATTAGGGAATAAACTATTTAAAAGGACCCAATATCTATAATCATTTACACTAAATATCTCATAAATAAATTGATGGAGGACCTCAAGAACCAAGTTAGCACCCTAGATTCCTAGGTGAGGATCTCATTCCCTATTGGTTTGGTTGGAAAGGTTGAAGTTACCCTTTTGAAATTATTTACATCCCTTAGAGAGGTGACTAGAGATATTTCCAAGAGTAATTTTCTCTTCTAAATGACACAAAATAATTTAGAGGGGATTGTTAAGGTGGATGAAAAATATAAGAATATGGTGTAATCCTCAACAAAGGGATGTTTTTGGAGCTCAATCTCATGCTTCTCATGGAACTAAACCTATATCAAACATTTTTAGGGAACATTAGAACAAAATTAGAATATTATATTAGGGATATACTGGACACCATCGAACCCTTAGATAAAACAAGGGAAAAAATCCTCACTTATTTCAAGGAGGTCAACATCATAGTCCTCTTCCACCTAGATGTCACCTTGTTTAGCCTTGATAAATTCAAGGCCAACCTAGATAAATTTAAGGCTTAAATTAATAATAATGTAGAAAAGGGAAAAAAATATGGATCTTTGGTTATATTAGTGATTTCCATACAATAAACCATGATAATTAGCCAAGTCAATAAGGTGAAGGTCTCATTAAAATCCCCTCTCAAGGATCATGATAGGCTGCTGACTTAGGAAAAGGTACTCTTTTAGGATTTGCCTATTGATATATTAAAGCTTGATCAAGGGTCTAACTTTATAACACAAACATTGGTAGATAATTAAGATGCCCCAAAGTGACTGGGAAGTAGTCCCTTATTGAGCTCAGGCTAATGCATATTGTGGTTCCAAAGGGGGATGTATTTCCATGAATTTGTCTCCTCTTTGTCTCTTATTTTTATTTTCTAGGGGCATCATGGTAATGATTGGGTATGTAACTATTTTAAGCCCTTATGGCCAAGAGTGGGATCCCATGATATTTGTATGTGGACCCCATTTCATACCTATATATTTTGCCTTGTATCTCATTATAAAGGTTGGAATTTTTATACTAAAACACTAGAATATTAATACAAGTTCTATTTTTTTTTATCTCATTGTGTTTTATATTATGAATGTCTTCTAATTTCTTATGAAAAAATGAATGATATTAATTTTAGAAGTTCAAATGTATGCATTTATGTAATATATATATATATATATATATATATATAGGATATGCAAAAAGCTATTAGAATTAGTTTCTTTGCTCTTTTCATTTCATTTAGATCACTGTGAGTTTGTGTGTGATCAACAATAATTTTTTGTAGGTGTTTATTTGTAGCAAGAGTTATTGGAACCCAACATATGTTATTTTCCATAAACTTACTTCCATGTATGGTTGAAATCTGAGCTCATGTGAAACTTAGAATACAATTGTAAAAATATAGTTGGGCACATGTTTGGGTATTTAGTATTAATATCCACCTAATTTCTCATGAACCTCTCTTTCCTACCTTAACCTTATTTACATTTTTGTTGTTTTTTTAATATATTTTACCAAGCCCCTTCATTTATAAATTGTGAACTAATTTGTTAAGTGGAAAACCCATTGAATTTAACCAAATGGTACAAAGAATCTTATATAAGTGGAAATAGGAATTGAACCTTCCATGGTAGTAGTACATCTCTTGGAGATATATTTCAAGTAGGGTATATCATGGAGCCTAATACTCATAAATCATACATTAGATTATCCAAAAATAATCATAAAATGAGAGAACAAAATTACCTTAAGTTTCCTCTAAGGTCATTCAATGCACCTAATTTGATAGGTGCATTTGAGGTCCCAATTGGAAGGATAACAACTTGTATTGCATTTATGATCATGAGATACATTTTAAAGTATACAATGCATTTCTAAGCTTTTGATGTATTCCATGTTAATAGAAGGTGAAGCAATAATTTGGCACCATATTTATTATTGGCAAATATTTTTACATATTTTTATCTCTAATTTTTATTTTATATTCAAAAATTAAAAATATCAAGCTTTATAACCTTAATTTGAAGTTATTCAATGCATTTTTGTTATCGATCACACTTACAACACTACTAGATTAATAATTTGTAATTCAAGGACATATTGGATGATATATGACTTTAGTTTTATATTAAATTAGAACTAATTCACACTTCCTCTACACAATCAAAACCTTAATTTGGTATAAGAGCCTCATTTAAATAAGTTTCAAAATACTTTTTGCCATTATTGGAAGAATCATGGCTTATGTGAATTCTGATTCTATGAATATTCCCCTTTTTAAAAGTGATAACTTTAAATATTAGAGAGATCAGTTGAAGAGAATAATTTTATAGAAAGGAGTTTGGGAGAATGTTTTCCATGGATATATTCCACATATAGATTGGAATACTTTATATCAAGATAAAAATAAAACAAAAAAGGAAGAAGAAAAGGCTGATGCATAAACTTTGTTTTATCCTCAGAGTGTCATGGACCCAAGAATCTATCCAATACTTACTAGAATAAAAAATGCCAACGAGGCACATAATACATTGAAAAATTCATATCAAGGATCCATTAATGTAAGTGAATAACAAATCCAAACTCTTAAAATTTATTTTGAAAATTTTAAAATGACTAATAATGAAGGTGTTGGATAATATTATGTGAGTTGCATAATATTGTGTAAGGATAAATGGCATAGTGCATAGAATGAGGGTTTATAAAGAAACCATAGAAGATAGGATCATAGTCAAGAAAATTATGACATCTTTGAATAGAAAATAGTTGTATATTGTGTTCACTCTTAAGGAATGTAAAGACATAAACACTATAATTATTGATGAGTTAGTGGGTTCTCTCTTGTCCTATGTGGATATGATAAGACTAAATGCAAGAGATCAAGAGCATGCACTTAAAACCTAGGCAATAATTTCAAAGGCCAAAGAGAAAAATAAAAATTAGAATTAAGGGAGTAAAATAAAATCAAATTCAAAGGTTAAATATCAAGATAACTTATGTAAAATCAAGATAAACATTACTTTTCATTATTGTAAAAAATATGACACTTTATAAAATATTATAGGATACTAGAAGCTAAGAATAAAGATAATCAAAAGGATGAAGAAAAGGCATTCCAAGATGGACAAAATGAGGAGTAATAACACTTAGATTATTATCTCAAATGTATTTTTAGAATATTTAATGGAAATAATTTTTGGTATATTGATTAAAGTTTATCAAATCACATGGAAAGTCACAAAAATAGTCTCAATAGATAAGATTATTCTTTAAAAATCCAAGTGCAATTAGGGGATGGAAATTTCATCCAAGTTGAAGGAAATGGCAACATGAAAATCACTAAAATTAAACATAAGGGTGAAATAAAATATATTTATTTTTATCACAATTTTTATCCTAAGAATATTTTTCACAAGTTCACATGATATATTGATGAAATAAAAGCATACAAGTTTTATTATCATACTAGTAAATCCATAGTTATTTTTTGGGATTGTATTTTTTAAAATGATATATATATATATATACATATATATATATACATATATATATACATATATATATACATATATATATATATATATATATATATATATATATATATATATATATATATATATATAGGTAATAAAGGAAAGAAGAAAACCTATTTAATTTTATGTTAAGGGTTTAAAAATTCCTACATGTGTTTCTAGTTTAACAAGAATTAATACTAGCTCTTTCCAAGAAACTAGTCATCCATCTTCATTAACTCCAAACATGTATAAGAATTTGTTGAATCCAAATCTATAAAATAATATTTTAGATTAGAAATATAAGAGGAATATTAAAAGCTTAAAACTTAAAAAAGTAATTATTTTTATTATGTTTATGATGAAAATAATATGTTTGCATTATCATCTATGGCTAGTGAACTTATTGGTAGCTATTAAATTGGGTAAGGATAATTTGGTTCACACTCCACAAGGTAACAAATCAACTTAGAGTGGCAAAGATGAGGAGGTCAATCAGGTTCTTGAGGAGGAGAAAGTAGAGACTTAGTCTACCAGTCTCAAGAGTAAAATATAGGAAGAAGATAAGGACCAATTCATTAGAAGTCATACTAGAGGTAGGAATAACAAAGGGATTTGTAGTGAGACCAAGTAGCTGATCTTTTACTCTAAATCAGAATAGTTTGTTTTACTCTATATTTTTTTATTTGTCTTGAGTTTTTTGGGCTATAACTTGGTGTAAGTTTAGTGGTATGGCACTTTATATTTCAGTGTCATTTTTTGTTCCTTTTTTGTCTTATTGCTTTATCATGTCTATCTTTCAGCTTTCTTATGTAAAGGGAATGGGCCCCTTCAACCTGGTTTTAACTGATCAAATAAAAAAATGGCTAGTGAACTTAAAAGTTATGTAAAATCAAGGCAAAGGAAAGAGTGGGTTAATGTTATGAAAATTGATATGGATTAAATTGATAGGAATGATACATGGAATATTATTAAATCTCAATATACTAAATATATCATTAGAACCAAGTGGATCTACAAGACCAAATTCAAGAGTAATGGTACAATTAACATGATAAAATCTATGTTACTTGAAAAAGGGTTTGCACAAACATATTAGGTTGACTATGAGGAAACTTATGCACCCATGGAATATCAACTGTACTATAATAATAATTTATATAATTTCTCATAAATTATGTAAAATACATCAAATGGATATCAAAATTAAATTGTTAAATGAAGTTATTGAAGAGAAAGTATATGTGGGACAACCACAAGATTTCAAGGTAAAGGGTAAATAATTTTTGGTATATAAGTTTAATACAGATATTTATGTGCTAGAGTAAGCTCCAAAATCTTGGAAATAAATAATTAATGGTTGGTTATTAGATCAATACTTTTTAATAAGTCAAAATGAGCTAAATTTTTATATACAAGCATTGGGTTCTAATATATTATATGTTTATCTCTATGTAGATGACTTAATTTTTATAGGTAGCTCTATGGAGATGTTTAATAACTTTAAAGAAGCTTTGGAATTAGAAGTTGAGATGAACAATCTTGGACTTATGAATTAATTTATTGGCATGGAAGTCCATAAAAAAAAAGTATTCATTTGTCAAGTTAGATATTTCCAAGACGTGTTAAGGAAGTACAATCTTCAATATTATAAGCCCATGATTCTAAGCTCATGGCCACTCCAATTGAAAGTGGAGAACAAATAATGAGGGAGGTTGAGATTCCTTTAGAGGATGAAAATATTTTTAATATCATGGTAGTATTTTTTATGTATCTCACTATGATAATACCTGATATAAATTATGGGGTTTCACTAGTTTCTAGATTTATGGGCAATCCATCGCTTAAACAATTGTAAATAGTGAAAATAATTTTAAGATATGTTAGAGGGACTAATAATTATGGCATTAATTTCAGACCATAAATTTAATTATGTCTAATTAGATACATAGATTCATATTGGGGAGGATCTCTTGATGATAAGAATTTAAATTCATGTTATTGCTTCACTTTACAAAGTGGATTGGTTTCATGGTCATCAAAGAAACATGTTATAGTTACATTATCCTCTAATAAAGTTTAATGTACAAACCTTATATTATATTTCACACAAATATTATGTTTGATAATACTTTTATCTAATTTTAGAGAGGCTCAACTTGATCCAACAAATATTTTTTTGTGATAATAATGGGGAAATACAATTGTCCAATAATCCATTTTTTTGTGTGTTATAACCAAGCATATTGAACTCAAGAATCATTTTGTTATAAAATTGGTCAATGATAAATATTTTTTCATTGAGTATATGAGAATTTAAGATAATTTTTCTAATATTTTCACCAAGGGATTATTGAAGAAGATTCATGGAAGACTTAAGGAGATGATAGGCATTTCTTATCTTTGTATCAAAGGGGGAATGATGAGTATGATGCCAATGTTAGCACATGATTTTTTATTTTATAATTGTTTTATTTTTTATTTTATTAATTTATGAGGTTTATTTAATTTAGGCATTTCCTAGATTAATTGTTTTGTCAAATATGGACACTTTTTGTGAACTTCCTAAAAAAATAGCTAGAAATGCTAGTTAGAGTCTATTTCACTAAATGCGTACTTAAGTAAACTCAAATACTTATATATTCATAAAAAATAAGTGAATAAAACTTTATAATACTTATTTTAATAAATATCTTAGTTTATAGGGATTTAGGGTGCCTATCTTGTCTAGTGTGCATGTCTTGCTTCTAAAGAAAGACATCTTGCATGATGATCATATCATATAAATGAATAAAACATGTTATATTGATTATATTATAGGTTAAATTAGTGTATTTTTAGTTATATTTAGTTTTTTTAGGTGTTAAATTTGTGTTTTTTATTGTCATAACTTTTCATGCAAATTTTGTAATTGGCTAGTTATTCTTGAAAAATATATTTTCATATTTTTATATCTAATTTTTATTTTATATATTCACAAATGAAAATAATTAAGATTTATAATCTTAATATGAAGTTATTTGGTGCATATTTTGTCATCAATCAAACTTATAACATTATAACATTAATAACTAGTAATTTTGGGACATATTAGATGATCTATAACGTGGTTTTTATATTAAATAAAAAATGATATTCACTCCATATGATTATTTAAAAAATTAATTTTAAATATTAAAATGACATCCTACTAAGTACACCATTCATTTTTCTCATATTAATTATCTTAATTGATGCAATTATAAAGGTTTAAACATTTACACATTTTTTATTTTTAAACTATGACATCTCACTTGATTTTCTTAGATCAAAATATAAGTTTCAAGGGAATTGGGGAAGATAATGATGATCTATATCATATATTACCATGTGATAATTCATAAATTAAATTCATTAATTTTTGATAAGACAATACCCTTCCTCAACTTTACTATAAGTAAACACCTATCTTACCAAATTATATTTGAGATCTTCCAAAGATGAAAACTTACCATAGAGAGTTTATTATATTGTATTTGGTTTTGATTCCATATAATGACCGAAGGTTTGTTTTCTAATTTTTCTTTCACTAACATACTTCGGAGTAATCAAACCTAGAAAGGGAGCCATCATTTCTTATTAAGTTTCAACACTATGTGTGACTCAGTTTACTAGTGGAAAGTTGAGGCCAATGTTTCTTGAATTGATTCATCTACTATGGTGAATAAATGACACAAAAATGTAAAAACCTAAGGTAAATTATTGAAAAAAATAAGGAAAATGAGAAATTATAGCTACGGTTTTTAGTATCGTTTGCCTTGTTTAGCCTCCCCAACCCATCTATCATCCATTGATAAAGAGCCCATTATTTTTTATGTGGATTATATATAAATATCTTGGTAATCAAAATGTAGTGCTCTATTATAAATAATTTTGTATGTAATGTTTCTTCAGTTACAAATGATTGTCAAGAATAAAACAATTCATTTATTATGTACACACACACACACACACACACACACAACATGAGAAGTTTTTATTTATTGTGATGCTTTTTTAGGGTTATGATGCTTGTTTATGACTATGGTGATTTGTTTATTACCAAGATAAGATTTTAATTATTATGGTGATTTATTTAGTGTTAATTAAAGTTTGTATTTATTATGGCTCTTTATTTAGTGGATCACTATGAAAATATTCTTTAGATAAGTTATGGTTTCACAACTCATGTTAGCTATACAAAGGTTTTTGAGTAAAAAAATGCATGCACATTTTAATTCATATTTATGGGATGGTTTTTAATGTAAAAGTGATGTTTTTTTAATTCTGATCAATGATTTTGTATGTTATGTAATTCATTTGTATGCTATGAAATTATTTTAAATTTAATCTAGTATTTTCATATTTGACCTAGAGAGGACAATTTAAATTCACCAAAATATTATACTAACTTCAAAAGCTTTATTCAAAATTTCCATTAAATCTGTAATGAATTTATATGTTATTTATTTTTTTCCATAAGTATGATGACCATTTTAATGATAATTTCCACCTAACTAATCCAAATCCTATATGATTCATCACCCATTTTATAATTTTTTTGAAGGGTTCCTTAAAAATTTCTTTATTCTTACTTGGAAAGTAAAGGGAGTTATGCATAAGGGAGTTGTAGGACTAAATTTAGATATAACTACAAGAGGAGTGGATAATCAAGCAATGAATGTGATTATTTGATAAAATATGGTACTTTAAAAGTAAGGATCATCTTTATTGGACTAGTTAAATGCATTGATTGATTAGAGTTTAGTGGTTGATGTGAGAGATATTATGTATAATATGAAATAAGACATATGTGTGTCCAAGGATATCAATGAAAATATAATGGAGAGTCATAAACATGAGGGTTATAATGAAAAATAAATAATGTAAATCATGAAAATTATTTTCATTTTCAATATACAAGGAAAGTTATCATTGTTAAAGGATTGGCTGAAGACTAGTATGAAGGATGCATCACTTAGAAAGATTAAAAATGTTCATGCTATAAATAATGATTAATATGACCAAGAGATAAAAATTAATGATTGTATAAATTATTGGGAACTACACACCATATTTATTGATACAGACACAAAAGTGAACATTTTGACATAAGATGCATAGAAAAAGATGGGATGTCCTAGGCTAGCATCTTTGCCTAATGTGATATTTAAGGACAAATCAAAGATGAGACCGTTAGGATTTATAAAGGATATAAATTTTGACATAATATGAGAATAATTTAAGGTTAAATTTGAGGTGATTTATTTGGTAAAGGTAGACAAAAACATGACTTTACTAGGAAGGTCATGGTGTTATGAAAATAAGGCAGATATACACTTCAAGCAATGTTACACAAGTTTTAAATATGGGATAAAAACTATGTAAATTCCTCTAGATGGGAATTATGGCCCATAATATATGTAAATCATAGATGGTGAGGAGGATAAATATTAACTAAAACATTATTGCACAAGGTAAAGAGTACTTATACCCATGATATGAATGGGTACTAAATTGGACAAGACACATCAAAATTGAATACAACCAGTCATGGAAGTAAAATATGGGTATAAAATGACTATGAAGTGACTAGAAGGATGTGTGTAAATGAAAATATAGAAATTTTGAACTCTATAAAAACAAGAATGTTTAGATTTGAACCCCAAGAATACTAGGCTAAGAGTGGTCAAAATTTGAAAAATGGGTTCCAAAAGTTAATTAGGTACCTAAGAAGATGTAGAAGATTAATAAGGTAAGATTGGGAAAGTTACCCTAATATGATAACATGACATGAATAATTGATTATGTGTAGAATTTACAATCATATTTACCCAATGAGGTAGACTAGGTTGTAGAATTTATATACACATTGCACAATATTCCTATGTTATAGTGGGAAACACACTAACCTTACTAACCATGTTTTTATACTTGAAAAGAAGAATTATATAGAAGAATCATGTGTATATATGATCCCAATACAATATCATTAGGGTATGGTGAAATTTACCTTGATAAATAAGAGGAAAAAGGTGAAAGGAAATGGATTATAGGGGAATGCTTTAATCCAATGTGTTTATGGATTCATATGGTGTAGATTACCTTGAAAATGAGGGTATGCACATGATATAAGAAAATAAAACAAAATGAGAAACCACATGTTATAATATGGTAGGATATGTTAACAGGGATAAGTTTAGGGGAAAGTAGCAAAATGACATAAATGGATATGAGAGTAGTTATTCATTTGATTAACTTTAAAGTTAATATGGCACCACATCAAGTCTAACTAAATATTCACAAGTCTAACTGATGCACATAAGGAATACAAATATGGGGACTATGGAAGAGCTAAGAATGGATAAAATTGGGGATTACTAGAATGATGTGGAATAGTGCACATTATAAAATTAATACTAGAATTCTAATGATGTGTTGCCAAAAAAAGTGAAGAAATGAAGATAATTAAGGCGTAAATCTTGGAATATGTGTAAGATAAAGATACAAGTAATCCACTAAAGAGAAATACAATTAGGGATCATAGGATGAATATGTGCATCACAAAATTAGTTAATGAATTCAAATACGTATTCCTTACATATGATCATGGGAGGAAAGGAGTGCATCATTCCTCTAAATTTGGGACATTCAAAATACTAAGAGGGGATAATTGTAGAAAGAGGAAACAATCACATATGAAATTTAAGGATTAAAGAATATTAAAATTATATGTGAATGATTGGGATGTCTATGAATCAATATGCATAAGAAGGAATGTTCACAAACTATTAGGACATTATGATACAACAATAAATATACCAAATTATGATTAATTTATGGACCCATAAGTAAAATCAAAGAAGGAAGAATGTATGCACATGAAGTGGAGTATTTAAGGCCACTAGACTTAATAAAATGTAATACAAAAAACATTTTTTTATCTTTTAAGTTTGATTTCATTAACAAGTTTTTGTGTTTTGTCTAATAAGTGCATATTATCTTGTAAATTTTATCATGTGAGTTGAGGAGGTATCTCTTGGGATCATATTCCAGAAGACTAAGTATATATGGGAGGATTGATCATGTGAAGTGTTTAATTTAAATAAGTGAGCTTATGTTATATGAAAATTAAAAAAGATATGAATGACCAAGGCAATTGATAACATGAATAATTCACAAGAGGACATAATGCATGTTTTTTATGGGAAAAGGAGAATGTTGGGTTTCCTAGTAGGAAAATTTTGAATATTTATCTATAAAGGCATAAGGGAAGTTACACATGACATTTTTTACATAGGAATAAGTTTTTATAGAATGTAAATGTCACAATAAGTTGTGAAAAAATAAGTGGGTAGTGGGATGTGCAGACACAAAGGAAATGGAATATTGCAAGGGAAAAGTGGCATAAAATGGTCATATTTTGTAATTTTTTTACTATTATATAACCAAAAAAGTGGTTCATGGGTAAGCGGAATAATTATTACACCCAATGATATTAAGGAAGGGAAATGACCTTTAAGAATTAGTTTATCAATTATTATATCAAGAACTTGTCATGACCCTATTTGACCTACATTTATTTTAAACTAATGATATAATTAGTTGTGAACTATTCGAGACATATTTTTTTGGTTTGACTATGATTTTATATTTTTTGTGATCTATGTTGATACATTTTATATTTATTGGGATAGTTATTGATACACTTTTCATTATAACATTGGATATTTATGCTTAATGAGTAATGATTTACTATTTAGTTTAGATGTGTTATTTAAATTTTTTTATTGAATTTATTGTATTTAGATGTCTAGATATTATTAATGGTTTATTTTTTGACTGTAGGGATAGGTACTTGAGCTAGGTTGTATTCAGACCTAACTAGTAAAACATGTGTATAAATAACATGGATGAAACTAAATAATAAATTCTATTAGAAAAATTGAGCTTGACATTATTATTGATTTAGTCATTTTTTTTACATGATTTAAGTGTTGAGTGTTATTGTTTAAAGGTTCAATTTCATTACTGATTGATTTTAGTCAGTTTTAACTTATTTACAATCTTTAATTTAATTGATGTTGTAGATTTTATGACTTGTCAACTTTGATGAGTTGTGATTGGTCTTGCGACTATTGATTACTATTTAATGTCATCATTTTTATCCATTCTAGTTCATTATGTTTTTTTTGGCTTAATGACTTATTGACTTCAACATGGTATTCAATCACTAGTTTCTCTTGTGTTCACAATCATTTATTGAGGGTTGACACTTTATTAACTTGTTGGATTATATTGATGCTATGTGGATTCAATGATTAGTATAAACATGTGTTACATTTAAAGGCACTTGAAAATATGTTCTATTTTCTTTGTGATTTAATTTCTATGCATTAAAGTACTTAATTTTTATGTTGATTCATATAGCATTCATTTTTTATTATAGTCAAGTTTGGCTTGGCCTTGTGTTAAGGTTGTTAGGGTCATGACCTACCTTGGGGATGAGCATTATTTTAATGTTTTTGTTTTTCCATTTGAAGTTAGAGTTGTGCCATTGGCTGATAATACAATTTCAATGGGTTGATACTCTTCCAAAATGTTTTTAGGTTTTATTTTGGATTGTTTTTTTGAAGACCTTTGTGCCTTGGGGAGACTCTATCAAAAATTTTGGCATGGAATCCAAGTGGAATGAAATGTAGTTGTTGCATGAGGATTTTTATAGAGCACAAATTGTATTTAATCATTGATCTTGTCAGTAAGAATTTATTAGAGTTTTTTGGGGTTCGATTTGGTTTTTATGGGTCAAATGATTTTGGGTCAAGGCACATGTATTTTTGGATGCATGTTTTGGCATAAAAATTTGAAAGCTTGGAAAATAAGAATGTCTTCTTTTGTGGTCAATTTTAAGATTCCAAGTGGTATTTTCAAAATTGAGTCTGCATTCTTTAATGGATTTAAATGGTGAATTGGTTATTAATTTTAGCCATAAACATTGGAATTTGTATTCTTTCCTACATAATGGTGTTTATAACTAAAAACCCTAATTAGTAGATGGATTTATTTTTGGTATTATTTCATGATAGCCATTATATGGCTCAACCATGGATTTTATGGATATAACTATGAATATATATTATTTATATTTACTATTCTAACTTGTCAAGGGTATATAATGTGTATGTGAATATACATTTGATATTTATACATTGTTATGGCTAGGGTTTATTAGTGTTGTTATGCCATTTTAATGATGGTTACGACTATGTATTAATTTTGATTGTGTTGAAAAATTCATTTCATATTTTTAAAACCTAGCTGGGTTACTCATTTTTTTTGAAATGATGTTTTTGCATTATTAAACCCTATTGTGTATGTCAAACCCACAACCATGATTTAGGGTGAATAACATTATTGAGCTTCCATGGGTTCAAAATAAACACTAAGGTTTTGGGGGAAAATAATATTTTATTATTATTATTATTATTATTATTATTATTATTATTATTATTATTATTATTATTATTATTATTATTATTATTATTATTTTTTGCATGATTATGTTTGATTTTTATTTTATAATTTGGTCATTATTAGTTGACTCAGGTTTATAAAATCTTGTTAGAATTATTGGTATGATTTTTATAATGATGTTTGAATTAATTTAGATTATTATTATCTAAATTAAATTTGAAAATAATGATCAATTGATTACTTTTATTGTTATGATTTCATTTATATCATTTCAATTATTTATGATGATAAAGACTTTTTCTATTTCTCGTAAAGTATATTTCGATCAAATTTTGACCCATAACTTTATGTAAGGTTTTATATTATCATTTTAGGTTGGCTAAAGTTGTTGTCTTCCTTTTTTTGAGTTTTTATTTTTTAACTCATATATATATATATATATATATATATATATATATATATATATATATATATATATATATATATATATATATATATATTAAATTAGTATTTGAGAATGATTGGATGATAAATGTATGGCATATGATTTATGAGCCATGTCATATTCTTCAAATAGAATAAGGCTTATAAATCAAAATATCAATAAAATGAGATGCAGTCATAATCATGTACCAAGTTAATGGATCTTGGTGAGATGGAATTGTGTGGTTTATTTCTATTTATTAGTTGATTGTTTTATTATTATCAAGTTTAGTGCATTTTATTTGCCTTTTCTCCACCATTTCTATACTACCCTGATCTGTATCCAATTGATGATTGGGGTGGTATAGGGAAATTTATGGTTGGGCTCATTGATATTGGTGAGGTGGGTTTGGATTCATTGGTTTGTGTGTGAAAGAGTGTTGATACATTCATTATTCATCCTAAGTTGTGACAGTTGGATGTAGATTAACTAATTTATTTATGTAAATTAATTTTATTCACAATAGTTATATTTCATTATAGTTGTATTTGATACAAGTAATGTTATGTTTATCATTTATTTTTAGATAAAACATGTAATATTTGTCTATGGTTATGATTATAGTTTATCATTTTATTATCCATGTATTCTTTGTATTATTATTTATGTTCAAAATTCCATTGGTTCATAAATAAATTTGATAGTATAAACATAGGTATGTGATTTTAATGTATACTTTTAGTTAGCCTCATTTTTTTGAATAAGTAGTTTATCATAAATATTAGAAAGCCATGAAATTCTAATTTCAATATTTCATTGGCTGTTAGTTGACTTATAACTTAAACATGTATTCATATCTTTGTTTATACTTATTTTTTATTGAGTTAATGGCATTGAACCAATTGGTTAATTAAGGTTATAAATAGTTGTCTTTAGAACCTAATTTTAACAACTTATGATTTTTACCTAAATATTTTAAAGAAAATGAGAGTATAATAATTGGAAAATAATGTTGGTATGTTAAAAATTCATCTCAAGAGAAAACTAAGAAGTTAAGTTACCTTGAATACTTCTTATGTAATTCATATTATTCTTATAGGAACTAAGTGAAGTTATTCATTAAATAAGTTAATTTGAATTTAAAATTATAATAAATTATGATGATGTGTTTTTTAATTTATGTTAATAATGAATTTTAAAATTACCATGATCTATACAAAACTTTATTGATAGATTATTTAATTAATGAGATTTTAATTGAGACTTGAAAAGAATACCTTAAGACAATATCTTATGAGGATAAATAAGATTAAATCCTTGTGATTATAATATGGTGAATTAAATAGACTATAACCATCATATACACGAGGTTGTAATTATTTCCAAAAAATATATTAAGGGTTAAAATGGAAGAATTATAGTAAGTAAAGTTGTACAAATCTTCTAAAGTTTATTAGGAGGCAAACATTTCACTTTGAAATAAATATTTATCTCTATTTAAGTGAAATGGAATATTCTAAAATAACTCCTCATAACTTCTTAGAATTGGATGGTAAATTAAGATAAGTCATTAAATGTTTTGAAAAATAAATGGTTATTCCTAACTAAGGCATATTGTGATAGAAGATAAATTGCTCCATGTTTTGAATTGATCATTGAAATATTTAACAAGTTAATTCATATCCTTATATTGTAAAGGAATTTAATGGAGTTATATTATTTAATTTGGTATTAATAATTCTCATATGGAACATAAAATAAATTAAGTTCTAATACTAAGTTAAATAAATAAAGATATGTATAGGCTAAGTTCATGAACCTAAGATAAAAGGTTTAATTACTTTTAGCATGAGATTAAAATAAAAACCTAGTATAAGTGCACTTATTCCATGGAAATATTAATTGGTATTTATTCCCTTGAACTCATGAAACACTCATAGCAGTAAGGATTGGAAATGAAAAATATGACCTTGAGCCAATGTGCTAAATCAAGAAAGATCCTTAGGAATGCCTTGTCATGTGTTTATACCCTACCTTATAGTAATGTAAGATATTCCCAAATATAACATAAGCATGGTTTTTGAAACATCCCATGAAGCTTTCCCACACTTCTTGAGGCAATTCATGCCAAATTTGGTACCTCTATTTGCTTGTGAATTCAAAAGGTGTTCCAAGGATTTACAATGCTTTTGGAAATAGTATTTTCCCATTGATCTTTGTCTGTTGCTTATGAATTGGTATATCTTGCTTAATCAATATTAGTATGATGATTATTATATTGAATCTATTCTCACTCTACCACTATTTGCTAAACTTTTCTAAATTACCCAATGAGGTATTGGTTATTCTATAACATGTATAGGTACTCAGGTAGGGAAACATTTAGTAATAGATCTGTTAGGAAGCCCATAGTGAAGTACATGAATATGAGTGAGTGGGTACGACCACATTGATCCACTTATATCTGGATACTAAGTGGTTAAAATGCTTCTTAATGAAGTCACTGATGAGTTATGTACTTGGTCTAGTTCCTGTGTTGGCTATAACAAAGTTATGTATCTCGTTACATGTTTTTGTGATAAAATCTAGTTGAAACTTTGTTTTGTAATTGTTGTTTTAGTATATATAAAAATAATTGTGGTTATGACAAAATTCTAGTGTTCAAAAGGTGAAAATATAAATCTAGGGCATCTAAACAAGAGATTTATAGGATTTTGTGTACGGAGCCACGAGGGAAATAAAATGCCATTAAATAAGAATTAAGATTACAAAAGGGGATAGGATTGGATTGATACTAGTTAGGAAATCAGAATTGAGATAAAATTTCTAATTAGTGAATTATGAAGGGTTAAAGTGTTATAGCCATATATAATAAAAATATGACACCATATGTAGCAAATCCAATATCAAAGTATGTGTCAATGTTGTAAAGTGAATTTAATTATGGTTATGACAAAACTCTAGTGTTCAAAAGGTAAAAATATAAATCTAGGGCATCTAAACAAGAGATTTATAGGATTTTTTTGTAGGGAGTCATGAGGGAAATAAAATTCCATTAAATAATAATTAAGATTAAAAAAGGGGATAGGATTGGATTGATACTAGTTAGGAAATCATAGTTGAGATAAAATTACTAATTAGTGAATTATGAAATTTTGAAGGGTTCTAACCATGGATAAGAAAAATATGACAACATATGTAGAAAATCTAATATCAGAGTATGTGTCAATGTTGTAAAGTTAATTTTAGGATAAAAAATAAATGGATATGGATTATAATATGAAATGGACCTTACTTATAAAAACCTAATGATAGTCACCAATAAGAGGGGGGGAAATATATAAAGTGGTTGTAGCGCTAACTATGAGAGTTGTATAGGATGTGAAAGTTGGAGAATAATTAAATACCAAGTATGATGAGTGTGTGATTGTGGAATTAAATAATAGGAAGATAGACTTGGAGAAATAAATTATTACCAAGTTGGATGCAATAATTGGTTTAAAAATAATGCTATAGTGAGAACCCATTAGAAGAAGATAACGGTCCTTGATCTATGGGATTTGTTGTATCTAAGAAGTCTAAACAAGTTGAAAGAGTGGATTTTGTCTAGAATTCATCAAGGAAAGACATAATTTTGGTTATAAGTATGAATTTTTCATGATCATGGATCAACTAAATTATGAAGTTGAAGAAAAAAGGAGAGGATATATACATGATGCTACTATAAAAAGATAATATAAATGTGTTTGTCATAGAATTAAAGTTACACAAAGGGTTATAGATAATATATTTAGATGATATCTCTAATTTTAATATGTAGTTAGTTTCATATTTTATAAACACAAATATAACCATTGCATTATGATGATAAACCATGTTTTAACCTATTACTTATGTGGCTTATATAATAGCCAAAGGAGGGGTGAAACATAACTTTGTAAATTATGTTTACAATGAGATCACCTTGGTATATGACAAGGTGCATGATCAAGAAGGGAATTTTTAGTGAGTAATATGTTTTATTTTGATGATCTTATAATAAGTTTGAGATACTTAACTAGGTGAGGTCTCAGGTATAGAAGTATGTCACACATAAATGTGGGGACTACATGAATGAACGTCAAATATGTCGGGTTGGTTCAATAATGTGGACCAAAAATTTAGGGTAGAAATTATAGTACCAAATAAGGTGGTATAATATTATCAAGGGGTATGCCACATTCTATGTGATTGTACATTACACTTTGGTAAAGATAAAGGAGAAGTATAGAAGTGATAGCTCTTGGATGAATTTTCCATATGTAGTATCTACTAACTATATATATAGATCATAAGGACACCTATGTTACTATAGAAAATGGAGGTGGATGAGTTTGATATGAAAAGGATTTTCCCAAGTAAAAAAATTATTTAATATTTAAAATAAGGTGATGGATGATGACGAGGATTCTATAAATGATAAAATAGATCTGGATATAAGGCATGAAGTTTTAATGAATGGTGAAAGTATACCTTAATTCATGTATTTAAGAATTTTTACATCAAACCATCATGGTTGGATTAATTATCAACATGGGAGAAACTTTTAAAATATGTTATGCAAGGAGAGATAAAGAATAGAAAGAATAAGAAGAATCATATGATCATAAAGAAAGATAAAATCACCATACAAGAAGTCAAGGGAAGCTAGATGGATGAAGAAATTAATCGAATATAATATAAGTATATGGAAGGAGAGGTGAGTGGATAAGGTGTATTCCTATAGGATGTCAAACAAACATTTCCTAGAGGGAAATAGTCATGCTAGAAAATAAAAGTAAGCCTTAAAATAAAAGTGGTGGTGCAATAAAGAAGAATAAACATAATACAATTTATGGGGAGAAAATTTAACCTATCTTGAAGGAGGAATAAGTGTGTGAGAAATTGAGTACATTGAATTTTTATGGTTAAGAAAAAGCCCATAAGATAATACAAATATACCCATTGAATTGAATTGCAATCAATGTGGAGTATAATGAGGAAGATGTAGAACATAAATATGGTGAAGGGGATAATATGTTACCATGGAAAGTTTATAAATATTTTTGGATGCACATAATAAGGATCCAACATATATATTGTTTGGGAAAAGCATGTAAATAGATGGGGAAAATGGGGATGAAATGATAGATTTCACATGTAGCCCATACAATATGGATACTAAATAATTAGGTTCATGATTGGTACAACTAGTTACATATATGGAAAAACACAATTTGAGTTGGATGGATAGAATAATGGGTTAAGTAAGAGACCAAAAAATTTAATAAGAATAATGCATAGATGGTAATAAATATTAAGGGAATGATTGGAGACATTGAGAAGGCATGATCACAACTATATGGAGGAATTCCCCAAAAAAGGTTGAAACCTAAGGAAATATTGGCATGATTATAAGAATGTTATTTATGTGAGGTTATTAACATAAATGATGTGTAGTTTTCAAAGGAAAAGCTAAGTAAGAATAAACTATAAAGAGTTAATGGAACATGGGGAAATAAGGTTGAGAAGTTGAAGGAGATTACAAAAGAATATTAAAATAGGTTGTAAGTTGTACTTATGTATTTAAAGAGTTAGAGAATTCAAATGAATACATAAATGCATGTTTTAAGACTAAAAAAGATAAAATAAAGCATTTAAATATTTCCATGTTGAATGATTAGGATATGACAATCAAGTAGAATAAGATGGTGGAGTTAAATCCATGGAAGACACATGTAAAGAATAAGTGCTAGGATTTGGATGATAAATTTGAGGAGTTATATAATAAATTATTGGTTGAGGAAACAATGTATGAGAAGTAACTATTGATTTTAAAAAAGAGGTAGGAAATTTTGATAGATCCTACGTGAATAAGGAGAAGATATTTCTAAGATAGATAAAATAAAGGGAACTACACAACATCTCAAAAAGACTTTCATCAAGGCAATGGTATCTTGGGATGAATTTCAAAGGAAGTTTTAGGAAATAATTCCTAAAATATTATAAGTGTATCTCTAAGAGAGTCAATACAAAATTTGTTTGAGGGAAGAGAATAAGGTAGTATGGTGTATTGTTGACATCATTTTCAATGCACTAGGAAATTCAAATAAAGGCTAAATATGAATATGTGCATGTGATAAACACATATTCATGTAATGAAAAATTTTAATGCACTAATGATAATGATGCACATAAAGGTGTATGATGTGCATGAGAGATGATGTGTGATACATGACTTAGATAAATATTTTTTTGGGAGAAATGATAAGTTGTAAACATAAAAAAAATATATAAATAATATTGACATATCCAATAAGTGGAAACAAAAAAGAGTGCAATCAAATGGATGGTTAGGGATTGATCCTAAATGGAAGGACATCTTATGGAATATTGATAGATGCTTATTAGACTCGACATGTGAAGGATGATTTATAACCAGATGGTAAGGGTCAAGGGGTTTTAGAAACCTATAAATAGATCCTTAGACCTCTCATTTGTAATATCCTAAGATACTAAAATATTATACATTTTTCAAGTTGGGAGAAAAATTTAGATCAAGCTTGGGTTTTGGATGATGAATTGATCTTATGAGGGAAATATACATGATTTTTAGAATGAATTATTATGATGAATATGTTAATGGATGGTTTTTACATGTTTGTTTCACATTGTGTGTGAATGCATAATGATAATCAAGTGACTTGTCATTCTAGGTTGATATTTTGTTTACCTTCATTTAAGTTTCTGCTAGAGTTTGGATGAGTTATATTTGTATATGCATGCTATATTCATATGTATTTATATCATTGGGGTTCTCTATGTTATATTTTTGAACCTTGGGTGAATTCTTGAGTTCTTATTATAAAGTTATATGTTGATGCTATGAGTACTCCTTATTTATTATGAAATATATAGTCTACACTAGGCCACAATAGAAGATATTTGGAAAAATCATGACACTTAATCTTTTAAAATTGACTCTGTATTAGAATCTAAAATAATTATAAAAAACCCAAGTTTCTCAAATGATAAGTCAAGGAGTATATGTATAGGGTTATTATTACCCCTCTTCCTCTTATAGATGTAGACAAATCAACTCCACCTATCCATATTTTCCAATTGTAGACAATTAAGATCCACATGTCATCCCTATAGATCCTTATATAAGATTCCTAATCATTACCCTCATGTTTTTATCCATTTTATCATTCCCATATAATTTGATGCACTATGTATCTTCTTTTCTTGGCACCTATCATTCTACACACTTTGCCTTTTATTGAGATGCATGTGCATGTAGTCTTTTTAGCCTATTATTTGCATTATGGAATACTAGGTTTTATTATGTGAGTCTCATCTTTGCATGATAATAATTATATATTATTAATAGATAAGCTTATGTATAGAATCTAGGACCAACATTCCCATAGAAATATCTTGTTTGTCCTCAGAAAAATGTTTATTAATTTTTATATCTCATGTACTTTAAAAACATCAAGAATTTTTTTGTTGAATTTCCTTCTCAAATCTGTTTAATGTCTCCATTGCTTCATTGGTCAAACTTTCATGTCACATGAAATATTTATCATTGATTTCATTTCTTTGATGTCCTAATTCTCCTCTACATATGTTTTTTCAAAATTTTCAACTTATTCTTTAAACTTTTCATGTGCCTCATGTATACTAACATATTCCAATATTTCCTTTGAAAAAAATTCAAACTTGACATCCTATCCTATGTGTTTTTGAGATACTATCAATTTCCAATTAGTCAACTCATCTATATTTTTATGTTTTTGTACCTTGTCATTTTATTTCACAATAAATGATCTTAACTATTTTATTTTATATTAATATTTCATCATCAAAGCACTAATGTATTCATACATGTTCCCAAACTCTCTAACCACTTATCCTATTATATCTTCATTCTTACTATCTTATTTTAGTAATTCATTCAATTACTTGGCCTATTTCCCCCATTCCTCTTTAGACTCTTCCACTCATTTTTTTGAAGTTCTTGAGTGGATACATAAAAATGGGTATGACTAGTGTCTTGTGAAATAATTTATGAATGGTTACACATAGTTTCTCAACTGGATCTAACCCTTCAGTTACTACCTATTTTACCTTACTTTGGATTAATGAGTATGATTAATCTAATTAAGATTTAAATTTGTGATATAATTTAGATATTAAGATATGGTATTCAATCATACATTTGAATATAAAATATTGATATTGATTGATCATATTTGACAAGTGGCTTATGTTAAATATAGTAAGTAAAAAAAGAATAAATGCTTATATTTTTTGAGTGATTATATGATTGTTATTTTATTATAGTAGTAAAAATTAGGAAAAATTATGCCTTGATTTATTAGTTTAGGATCTAATTATTTTTTTGCTTATGGCCAATATCACTAGACTTGGTCATTATCTCCAATTGATAGTAAATTATGGGTTAATGAATAAAAATAAATGTAAATTTATGTATGGCTATCACTACTTATTTTATATTTGTGATCTAATACCCTTGATGCTACACAACTCCAAAAATTAGTATCCTTTGTATTGAAATTAATGAGGGATAAAAACATGAAAAATGGATAAATTATAATGGGATGATTAGACCCCAATCACCCACATTCAATGATTGATGGATTCATACATATCCAATAATTTGATGAGGGAAACCAATACAAATGTAGTTCTCCCACCTAGTGTGATTTTTTAATTGTGATCATTTGTTATATGTATACAACTAATGGTATGATTTGATAATTGATAATGCTTAGTTTCACTTGGCTTTACTATGCTTCAAACTTGGCTTGTGACTACTCTTAGTGATAGGTTCATAATTTGGGAATAATAGAATATATTTTCTTAATGTGAAATAGTGTATAAATATGTTCCATATAATTTCCAAGTCCCTTTTGAATGAATTATTGAATTTTTTTATATATGTATCCAATCAAATAATTTATCACACCATCAAACACTAGGAAAATGGGCTAACCCTAAGGTAATATTTTATTTTGAAAAATTGTATTTGCTAGGAGTGGGTTAGTACTAACCTAATTAGGTCAATATTGAATAGTGATAATGATTGGATATAAAAAAACTAACCTATGTGTAAAATATTGATCATATATTTTAGAGATGACTATTTAGGATATTTAGTAGGTTTGAAATAAACACTAAGGTTATTATAGGTATGTAATATTAGAATGGACTGGTTGACTCATAAGATAACATGGAAATGTGAGAGAATGGTGGATTAGGACCTTTTTTGTGTGCTTAAGTAATGCATGGTAAATGTGTGTCAAGGCTATTATTATTAAGTATCAAAGACCTAATTTTAGTATCTAAAAATGCCCCCATTTTATTCTATTAATGGAATTTATAGAGTAAAAGGATAAAATGTACTTCAAGCTATACAAAATACTTTGTATTTGGTATGAATCTCTAATTATGCATGTTAAACAATAGAAAAACCTGTAATCATGTGTAGTAAATGTCCATAGATTGATTTTTTATTTAATGAGGTAAATCTTTTTGAAATTAGATCTATGAACTGGGTAAGTGAAGTTTTTGATAACTAGACCCCCATCTAGGTATAAAAAATAAGGTTAAAAGGATCCATCTAAAAAACAAGTACTAAAAAGAGGGTTTGGAGGCTCCCCTAACCTTTAACAAACATATCTAGTGGAATAAAGGTTCCTTGAACTTGGTGAAACATGAGGATTTTAAGAATCCCATAACCTGGGGAAGCACAACAAGAAACAACTGGAGGGTTTGGAGGATACCACAACCTTGTGAATCATGAGGGATTTAAGGTACCCACAACAGGGGGTTTTAAAGCATCCCAAAACCTAAAGTACACAAAGGTGTTATAAAGTGAAACATGAGGGTTTTAAGGTACCCATAATTAGGGGTTTTAAAGGGTCCCATAACTTGTGGTACACCAATAAGATAAAAAATAATGAATCTCAAAAATCTTACACCCTTCCTCATGTCTTCCTTGAGGACACTATAGAATAGAAGTTTGTCTGGAGAAGAAGGTATTCCACCACCTGGGTCTTCCTCCTTACCTCTACACAACTGAGTCATAACAAGTGGGATTTGCCTCCCACTAAGATCCACAACCTTTCTAAAGCATATCAAGTGGTTTCCTCTATTATATACTCTAGTAAGACAAATTTTGGTTGGGATTACTATATCTACACCAATCAAAAACACCTTAGACCAAGTATGGACCTCTATAAATAAAGATCTTTAGCATAGTTATCACCCATGTTATCCATCCTCTGAGTACATCACGAGTGTAATTCTATCTAAATGGAATCAAAATCCTACAAGAGGCCCTATCCATGTCAGATCTAATCCCATTAAATTCTAAGAGGAAACCATAGAATCTCACCACTTGTGTTAAGCCATAATGAACTCCTCTATCATCCATTTTGATACAACAAAGAGTGACTTTAGAAAAGTAGATCCCTCTTGGGCTCAAGAGCTGACTTCCCTCAAAAATTGCCTCAAAATTAGGCCATGCACTTATAGTTTTTAAGTGAAAAAAATGAATTTCTCCATTAATCAAGGACTTTTAGCTATGACGTGAGCTCTTCTAATATCCATGCCATTCAAAAATCTGAGGGGATGAGTTCTTCTAATACCCATTTAATCCTAATAAGATTGTAGGGGGTAATATCCCCCATCATACATCTCATAGATGGTATATAGAAAATTGACCATGAAACAAGGGGAAGTACAATACCCTACCCTACTTAGTTTACTTCCCATCCCACTCAAGAATCAAAATAAACACCAATAGTGGGTAATGTTGCCCATGCCCTTCTACTTGATAAAACCCTATATATGCATAGAAAAGTAGATCTACTCCATCATCAACAAATTGGTGTGAAACTTTAGTGGCCCCAGTCATTTTCAAACTACAAAATAGTCCTCATATGGACTATATAATCCTTCAGATCTACCTAACCACTTTTCAAGTTATGTGAGAGAGAGATCATCATTAGAGCATGCCCTGTGAGTCTTCTCTTCTCTTATGTCATCACCAGTCCCTAGTTACCTCTCTACAGATCAAATGCTAAACTACTTCACCCTTGGTTGTCATCCACTTTGATGTCTCCCCCTCTTTCCTCCTCACATGTGGCTTCCCACCTACCCCTTGTTTCAAATTTTCCTCCCATTCATAGATTAAAATTTTTAATCTAGAATTATTGAACCCTTTTTGGAAATAATGATTAACAATGAAAGAGAGTATCCTAAACAATTGAGTAAGATACTATAAATAGTAGGTTAATTAATGAATTTAAATCTTACTAATATTATGATAATAAATATTGAATCTAAGCATATGCCAAATATAGGAAGAACAACATTTAATATTATAATAAGAATAATATGAAGGAAAAATACTACTTAGATTATACACTAATACACATATAAATCTAAGCAATGTAGGTGTAAATAAAGACTGTATGATGATTTTGATCCATTCATCCAATTCAAAAAATTAGATTTATATTATCACAAATAATTATGTCACCCTAATGACGCATGGATGTTATTATTTGTGCTTCAATGTATATGTCTTGTATGAAATATTAACCATTGACTAAAACTTCCACTTCGGTATTTCTAGGTTTTATGATGCCTTTTAGATTATGTTTTAGATAACACACACAATATTTCAATATTTAAATATATCTCAAACCCTAGATATTCCTCTTAGGTCTTATCACCTTTCCAAAATGGGTTAGTGGAATCACAAATTCATGCTAACCTCAAGGACCCTTTTGTCAATGAGTTCTACCTACATAGTCAATAATCCAAAGACATCCTCATACATATGTGGTTCTTCCCTATGTGTTAGTTTATGAATTAACAATGGTATAATAATCTTTATGCGAGTGCATTTAGTGTTATAGCTTGTAATTTTATAAATACTACTCATGGGTTGTTCTTTGAATGCTTCATACTTGTAATATGAATATTCCCATGACTGATATATAAATAGGGAAGAATAGGGTGGTATAATTTAGTTGTGTAATTAATTGAATGAGATTGAATAGGCATTTTATTGGTATTTTATAGATCAATAATGAGTTAGATTCAACTTGTATTTATACCATTTATTTTGAAAATTTATCATTGAAGGGTTAATGAAACATAATAGGCTAACCTGTACATTTTGAAACATTTGAAACTTTAAGTGTTTAGAAGGCATAGATAATCACATTAGAGAATGGATTATAGTGTCAATGCTATTGTCCAAGTCTAAATGTAACTATCTAGAAAAATATAAGATTTATAGAGCTCTATAACTGAAAATGAAGGATATATATCAAATTTATGCATGTTGTGGGCTACAAGTGATTTGGATAATTAGAATAATAGGGTCAGATAATAAGACAAGCATTTTAGCCTAGTGAGGTGTAGAATGAGAGCTTATCAACTACTAGGAAGGTGAATAACTGAAGGGTAGAGCTTTGAATGATATTTTCCAAGTGTACAAGACTAATTTAACATATAGATATAGATTTAATCTTATACATTTTCCCCTCCTTTAAAATATTAATACATAAAGATGAAATTAATCATTTAAAGGAAAGCGTTACAATATTTTGTGATTATGTAGCACCTCAATCTTGTACACTTGGAAAAATTAGACCTTGGTTGTTCTTATTAGTTCTACACTCTCCTTAATTTTTTAAGCCTCGCATCATCTCTATCTTATGCGCATTGGACTATCTCTTAGTTTGACCAATATTATATTGATGACATAGACATTCTATCTTACCCAAAATACTTAAAATTTACTTATCTTACACCTCTACAAGTTATAATCCTTTACCTTTTTTCTACTCCCTAGATACTAGCATCTAGGACATACAGTAGCATCAATGTTACTATCCTACCTCAACATAAGTGTCTAGTGCCCTAATGTTATATAATTTGTAAATGATATGTTTAATAATGGTCAGCTTATGTGATTTAATGTTAGTTATTACTTTAAAAAGATTGATATAAATATAGGATCAACCCTCATTAATTTCTCACCTATAAAATACCAAAGAGACCAAGGCACTTATCAAAAAATACTCTATCAAGCATCTAATTGATAAAATATTCCCTATTTCCAAACCAATCATAGGTAATGCACATATATAGGTCTAAAGTACTAAAGGAGTAGCCTAAGAGCCTTATTTTCTAAGTTACAAGCTAGGTCACTGTTGTACTTGATTTACACACATTACATGATTCACACACAATCCAACACATAGGGGATAATTATATCAATATTATGACCTCTTAAAAGTATTAGATATGAAGGAAACATTCTCTAAAAATTTGGGATTAGCTCGACATTATATTCCCACAAACCAAGTTTTACCCAAGGTCACATTAAAGATAGAAAGATAGGGTTTTGCCATTTAGTAAGGAGTGGAAATCCATGAACCATATCTAAATTCACTAGAGTGAAGGTGAATCCAAACCTAGAATCATCCAAGTGGTTGCACTCTATTTCACTAGATATTACAAACATAATAGTATCATTGGACTCAGATAGTAATGTTAATGTAACCATCTAGGGCTAATTCAACTTTCCAAATAACTAAGACACTAGATCCAAAATCTAACAATTATTATAGAACTATCTTCTTATCTACTTTTAGATTGATCCATATCTAGCACTATTTTAGAATCATAACAATTTAAGTACTTCTCTTATTTTCCATTTCTATATCTAGCATAGTTGTGATTTTTGAATTTAGACTATCTAAGCATAATAAATTTAGTGTATGCTTATATATGAGTTTAGCATTTAATTGGCCTACTATAGATCTAATTATCACCCTTGTTCCATTTCATCTATATATTCTTAACCCTAAGATTATAGTGAAATACTTACCAAAACTATTTCATTTTTGGGTTAAACATTTGGTGAACCTAATCTATGTGAATGTAGTTTTTTCTAATTCTTAAGGTTTTAAACAAACTATGATTTTAGATTTCTATACTTTTTAATTTACTACTTTTACTATTTTACATGTAATCTAGGTGTGACCCTAGATTGGGGGTGTATTTAATGAACATATTGAGATTCCTCTCAATCCATCCAAGATGTCTCAAACCAATGAGGGATATCATACCTTGGATCATGATGATATCCATGTGGAAAATGAAAAAAATGTTGATAGGTGTATCATAGAAGAAGATTATGATAATGAACATCAAGAAACAAATGAAAATGAACAAGTAGACCATGTTCAAGTTCATGCAACTACCTTATTTTATGAACACATTCAAAAAAATACTAAAGATCTAGACAAAATATTAAAAACTATACTTGAAGCCAAAAATTCAAAAACTTTAATGGACACATCCCTACCATTGAACACACTAAAACTAAATGCTTGTAATGGGGGCACAAATTATGTCTTTAAACCTTTGTTCCCTAAAACTACTATTAATACATATATTATGTACTTACCTATTGTTTCAACACAAATACCAAATTTAAATCCTATTACTACTCAAAACATGTTTTCATCCCATTTGGTGACTACTCAACTCGCTAATCTAAATCCTATTGAACCTATAGTTCAATAATTCCTTCAAGTTATAAAAACCTTGGAAGATAAGATTAGAAACATTAAACCAAAAGATTTAAAATCCCCTCATGCTATAGATTCACAAGATGTGTTGCATAAACCTCTTGCACTTGAAATATCTTTGAACCCTTTACAACTAGATTTGTTGCACCTAACATCACATTTTATGATGGAAATGGTGATCCTGAACAACATATTCAAACCTTATATGCGGCATGCCTTGACTATGCTTTCAATGATAAATTTTTGACCAAATTTTCCCAAGAAGTATCAAGGACTATGTTATGAGGTGGTTCTATGATCTACCTCTCCAATTTTTAAAAGCATTCAAACCTCTTAAAAACCTATTTTAACACAATTTTCTATTAATATTTCCAAAAAGGTCTCCTATGCCAAAATCACCAAAATCAAACAAGAACCAATGAACCTATCAAGGAATATGCCATGAGATATAAGATAATGCTAGACAAAATGACCAATCCTATGGTAGACAAAGGGTTATAAGATATATTCAAGAATTTTTTTTTGACTCCTTTACATGAGTTGATAGTATCTAAGAAGTTTAAATCTTTTGATGACTTATGCCATGTAGTATGGGACCAAGAAATGAAGCTTATATCATTAAATAAACTCAAGTGTGTAGCAAACACACCAAATGCATCTACATCTAGTATAAAATTTACAATCAATCCAAGTTATAAGGTAAAACCTCTTAAGCATAAAAAAGAAACAACCACCATGGTTAACACAATTGCATAATAGCCTAATTGGCTTGTCTTATCTAATACACTGAGGAGATAATTTACATGCTTACCTGAGTCCCTAACTTCATTACTCTTATGGTTACTATAGTTTTATCTTATATATCTCCCTCATCCTATTAAGGTTGATATGAATTTACCTCTACCCAAAGGATATGATGTGAATGCTTATTATGATTATCATCAAGGATTAGGACATTCTTCAAGTATATTATTTTCCTTGAATCACAAGAACCAAGATCTTATCAATGACCAAAATATTTCATTTGAGGATCCTTTAAAGGAATTAGGTTCACAACCTATTGATTACCATAAATATAAAATATTTAACAATCCTTTGCAAGACCATTATAAAAAGGAACTAGAATTCCAAATGGCATATAATGCACATCCTACTCCATCACATTATACACACCAAATATTTGGTATTATTGGTACTTACAAATGAAATATACCTCTTATGGTTAAGATACCTTATATTTACTTTGATGATAGTGAAATTAAGGATTATGAATCTAATCTTCATGCCCTATTCATTTGAGCATACCTTGATAAACACCCCATACATAGTGTTATGATTGATAATGGTGAAAAATAAAATGTTAGCACCATGACATTACTTACACACTTAGGTTATACTCATCATGATTTAGAACCCTCTACCAAATTAGTTAGATAATTTTATGGGACCTCCCAGAAGGTTCTTTTTGAGATTTAATTAATTTTATAGGTTGGTCTTACACATGTGGTTACTACCTTTTCATTTATTCCTTCCAACTATATTTTTGATATGTTATTGGAAATACATTGGATACACACTCTTTGACCAACACCTTATATAGTGCATGGGTATGAAAAATACATTCATACCAACTGGGTAATTGCATTTTTCATAATTCCATATGAGCATCCTCTTAAACAGAAGAAACTTATACCCAGACAACTCACTATCAATACTACTAAGGTTAATCCACTAAAAATGTATAAGAAACATGCAATCCCCTTTACTAGTTAGAGAATACTTGAGATACCATTACATTAGAGACATATAGTGGATTACATGGAATCCCGATCTTCTTCTACACACCATGATAATATATCTAGAGAACCTACACATGTTCATATTATTGATACTTTAAATAAATAAATAATCAGTTGATGATGGTTTCAAAAAACCCCTAATCTAGTTATTACTACTAATGCTTCATGACCACAGAGTCATATTCTATATATGTATAAAACCATCAATACCACATTGATAAATATTACACCTATATATGATCCTTGTCCATGTACATGGAGTATTGCACTAGATTTATAGTGGAGAGATATCTATGAACATCCATTGGATGGAATAATAGGATGATCTTTCCTATTCAAAAACTTTTTAAAATACCCCAAAAATAAAAAAACTTTCAAAAAACCAAAAACAAACTTTCACCACTTATATGTTCTATTGAATCCATGACATCTATGTGTTACTTGCATATTGATGGGCTGCACACTTAGTTACTCCTAAATATACATACGTGTCACACTTGTACATTAGGTGTGATACATGCATACACAGATACATGATACACTCATATTTTGGATGTTGGGATTTCTCTTGACTCATGTCATATGGACATTAGGGGCATCAATTTATTTGATATTGATACACATAGATTATATGATTCAATGTTCACTCTACACTATCATGTTTGAGCTTACATATGTACTTACAATGCCTAATATCCATGATTATATCTTACTCAAGGTACATCATATGATATACCTAATATACTAGATCTATGGGCCACTATGACATGTTTATGGTGGTTTCTTATGCTTCACTTTATGCACTTCATTAAGTTTATTTTATTACTTTTTTGAGAATTTGAATATGCTCCTTTGCTTACATCCCATGTGCATATGTATGATTTATTTAAAATTTTAATAATGTCATTATTTTTATGGATATTTTAATATTTCATTATTACTTTCATGGACATTTGAATAATCCATGTCCCTTTGATTATGCAACATTTGAACATGCCCCTTATTTGCGGTCTCTTTGGACTATTTCTTGTTTACTTGATTTTGAGTGCCCTTATGTGTGTGCTTATTTTCTTGTTGAACTTTTATTATACTATCTATATATTTCCATGATATTTATGATGCATATTAGTCCCACATGTGATCACATTAGTTATATGTGCTTCAATGATACATTTACCTAGACATGTTCCTTCTATATGCTACATTATTACATTCATAGATTTTATAGTTATTTTACCCTTTTGAGGTGAGGAAACTCTCAGTTCCTATCTTTTCCTCACCTAAAATGGGAGGGGGGAATATTATTGGGTTAATTATTGGGAATAATGTTCTCCACACTTGTCACATTTCTCAGATTTAGTTTGGGCATGCTTTGGAAGCATATTCTCCACACTCATTCAATATTTGATACTTATATTAGTTTCTAGATTCAGTGGGGGCATGTCATATGGGCATGGATTCCACAAATTCATAGTTTTAAAATTTAGTGAGGGCATGTTTGGGAAGCTGTTATACACATTTATTTAGTATATTGTAATTATATCATTTCACATTTTCACTAACGGTATGATTTGGAAGCATGTTCTCCACACCTATTTAGTATTCATCATCTCTAGTTTATAGTGGACTCATGTTTTTAGAAACATGTACTCCACATTGGTACATATATAATTTTTATATTTCTCCATATATGGTGGGGGAATGATTTGGAACCATATCCTCCACACTTAGATAGTTATCCAAATTAGCCAAAGTACATAGTTATATGATTTAAATTCATAGTTGTGGTAGAATTATATACATTGGTACCATTTTTATACATAGTTTTAGCATGATACATATATAAGGTGCATATGTTATGAAACACATGACTAATATTTAAAAATCAAAATCACTTATTATAAAACCATTACACATACTAATACCCCATGAACTCTTGTGACTCATATTGAGATAATCTATGGTAGTAGTTAGTTCACCTTTTGATATGGTTGAGGTGATTAAATCACTCAATATTACCAAGTTTTTAGGTTGAAATTGATCATAAAACATCACCAGGTTATAAGTATCATTGGTTTGCATGGTTGAACTAATCTTAACTGCTAGGTGGTAACTCACTTTTGCTCTAAAGTTGGGGGCATGTGCCTTCATCTCTCTCTCTATCTCTATTTTTAGATATATGAACTTTAAATATTTATCTATATTTATCCTAATCTCAATTTCATAGCCTTACAATGATACATATTTTAAATAACGTGTAAATAGGAAAGGTGGTTACATCGACACATTGGTGTACTCCTAAACCTTTCTATGTTAATTTTAATATATTTTAAGTACTTTTGACCTAGATTATATGCACTAATTTTACATTATAATATGATCTTGGTTATAGTTCAGTCACTAGAAAAGCACTCAAATTTAACTCAAGTAAAGACAAGGTGTGTACACACACACAAGTACTTATTCCTTTCCTTTAAAATATTAATTTCATTAATATATTAAAGGGAGGGACTATAGATGATATTTTGTGATTATGTAGCACTTCAATATTGTACACTTAGAAAACTAGAACTTGGTTCTTCCTCGTAGTTTGACACTCTCCTAGATTTTTTAAGACTCACATCTATTATATATTATGCACCTTATCCTATCTCTTAGTCTAATTTTTTTTATATTGATGACACAAACACTTTATCTTGCCTAGAATACTTAAAATTTACTGTATCTTACATCGGCGTAAGTTATAATCCTTTACGTATTTTGCTACTCAATGGACACTAATGTTTAAGATAAAGAGCTAAATAAATGTTATTATCCTAACTTTATGTAAGTTTTTAATGCCCTAATTTCATCTAATTTGAAAATGAAACATATATTAATGGTTGGCCTAAGTGATTTACTGAGTTGTTACTCTAAAGGGATTGATATAAATATAAGATCAACCCTCATTCATTCCTCACCTAGAAAAGACAAAAGTGACCAAGGCACTTATCAAAAATTACTCTATCAAGTATCCAATTGATCAAATATTCTGTATTTCTAAATTAGTCATAGGGACTACACATTGACAATAATAAAGTACTAAAGGAGTAGGCCAAGATCATGGTTTTCCAAGTTACAAGATTAGTCACTATTGTATTTGCTTTACATGCATTGCATGATTCATACATAAGCCAACATTTAGAGGAGAACTACATTGATCTAAGGACCTCTTCAGAGTATTATCTATGTAGATAGTTTCCTTTTATATTGGGGTCATTAGGGTTAGATTGACATTGTATGCCCAACTAACCCATTTTTATCCAAGGTCACATTAAAGATGAAAATCTAGGGTATTTCCATTTCATAAGGAGAGATAATCCATGACCTAGATTTGAATGTGCTAGAGTGAAGGTCAAGAAAATCCCATAATTATATAGGTGGTCACATATTATTTTAATATATATTATTTATAAGACACTATTTTTAGACTCAAATAGTAGCATTGACACAACCATCCAAGAATGATGAAATGGCCTAGATAGCCAGAGACACTAGATCCAAAATATGACGACTATTATAGAATTGTCTTCCCATATAATTTAATATTATTATATATCTATCACTACATTAGAATTAGAACAAGATAATTAATTATCTTATTTTTCATTTATATATTTATCATAGTTGTACTTTATACATTTAGACTATCTAAAAATAATAAATTTAGTGTATGTCTATATTTGAGTTTAACATTTAATTGGCATGTTATAGATTTGATTATCACCCTTGTTCCATTTAATTTATATATTCTTAAACCTAAGATTAAAGTGAAATACATACCAAAAGTATTTCATTTTAGGTTTAAATGTAAATAAATGCATACCACAGTGTGTAAAACAGAACTTGTTTTAATTGAGCCCTATTTTAATTTGATATATGTGTATGACCTACAACCAAGATCATGTTACATATGTAATTAATGCAAATAAGAAAAAAATTAATAATTGATTTTTTTGAAATAAAAGAGAGCAAGGAAGGAGTACATTTTTGTGTTGATGTAACCATGTTTCCCCTTGATAGTTTGTTTTGGTAATGATGCAACCTAGCTGAAGCATTAGAGAGAGATTGAAAATTAAACCTTAGATATGTGAATAATATAATTGGAGGGTGATCATGCCCCAAATTTGGTAGAAGGGTGAGTTGTGCCAAGTCCATCAAGAGTTCAAACTATCAATTACATAACTCTAGTGTATCATAGTCTATCCAATCTCACCCAATTCAAATATTATAAAAATATCAACTTGAAATAATAGAGAACAGTAACACATACATTCATAGTGCATAATCATGATCACACTAATCAAATAATCTAATTATTTTATTAGATAAAATCTCAAATAGTGCATCTTGGTAGATTTGGTGCATGAATATTGGTATAGTGTGAATGGCGTATCTATAATTTGGTGAATTTTCATGGCATATGGACCTAAAATGTGTCTTAAGTTGAAGTATGTGTAAAAATGTAACCTCTACTCTATATAATATGTATACTATGTACCAAAAATTTAAAAACTTTGTCCTAAGAAGAATAAGGGAGAGTAATTTTAGAGCTCTACAATGGGGAGTCAAAATGTCATCCTCCATTGATGGCACTTCAATATTTCCTTTGGATTCCTTGATTTTCTTTGTCTCCTTGTTATTGCATGATTATTAAAAGTTAGTTAGGAGGCAACTTTATTTATGATATTATTCTCATGTTTTTTATTATGGACATAATTGATGGGATTGTTTATGTTTAATTTCTTATATTTTGTTATGTTTTTTTTCATGGTGTTAATTTTTCCTAGGATTTTGTGTTGTGTCCCTTTAATTTTGCCACATCCCTTCACCTAATATCTTCCCCCTTCATTCCCTCTCCCTTTGGGAAAATAAAGGGTCCAAATTTATTATTTGGTGTATGGTTGATGGTGGGAAAGGAAGCCTTGATCATGAAGGGAGTAAAGATAAAGAAGATAATAATGGAAAGAATTATACTCTGGATTTTCATAAGGCTTGAATTGGAAAAAGTGACTATGATAATTTTCCATAAATGGGAAAATTTTCTATAAGGGAATCTAAGAAATCAATCTCTAATGTCTTGTATTAGGAAGAGGTTGCCAAGTAATCTAAAAGAGAGGAGTTTGTGGTTGACTAGCTCAAATCAACTAAGGATGGAGTAGGAAAGGGAAGTATGGTAGAAATTGTTAATTGATATAGTTCTTCCACAATGATCTTCCTTAAACCTAATCTCTCCATGTAAAATGATTTTTTGAATAAAGAAGCTAGACTAAAAAAAGTTGGTATCTTCTTTGTTTACCTTAATAAAAACTTGCTTCCTTCCTAAATGTTTTTTGATAATTGGTTAAATTCTATTTGGGGGAAGAAAATGGGAATATAAGTGATCTTATGTATAATGTTCCAAAAGGGTGTATTTTTGGTTGCTTTGAAAAATTCAAATATGTAGAGAAGAGTTATCTGTAAACTACTATGGGATGTTGGTCAGATTATTTTTAAAGTAGTTTCATAAGACTCGTGTATGTATTGTAAGGACCTTGTCTTTAAGACTTCACCTAGATGGGTTGATATCAAAAAAAATTGTCTAAAATTGTGTAATTTTTTTCCTCTAGTGCTCAAACCCCTTGGATATGTGTTTAGGATTAAATATATCAGATTCTCTTTGGCCCACATGAATGTTAGGGTTTTAATTACCCCAACTTTATTATATTTCTTTCTTAAAACCCTAGCTTTTAATATTCAAAAAAGTACCTATATTACCATATAAAAGTTATAAGAGGTATCAATTATTTTTAATTTTATAAAAGATATGGTCACTTAAGGAAATATTTTCCTCTTCTTGTTAAAAATTAGGCTAAGGCCTCAAATCCTAGCCCTAACCTTGAAAATGATGAGGGCCTTATTTATCCCAACCCTCCTATATTTAAGAAGTTTCATCCTAATATTAATCCTCTTAATGACAATGAACCTTTGGAAGATAAAACATATCTTGTTATAAATGGTGGAAAAATTACATGCAAGAGTCATAAAATTATGTTGATTTTCATATCTTGGAAGGTATTGGTCCGTTCAGGTTGAAAAATGACACTAGATTAAAGCCCATATCTATGCCAATTATTAAGGAAGAGATTTACCCCCATGAGATGCTCAATAATTTATGTTTTACCTCTTTTATTTATACTTGTTCTAGGGTTCATGATGAGATCACAGTTGATGTCATTCCCTTCTCTAAATGGAAACTTGCTAGAGATACCGATGAGAATGTTATGGATTTTCCTGAAAAAGGTTTGTCCCCTAATAGTTATACCACTTACCTTTAAAATTATTTGATGGAGTATTTATCTCCTCTTGATACTCCTCTAGTGATTTATTTTTTCCCTTCTCTTCTAGCCTCTAAAGTTAGGAAGATGAACCTAGTGACCAATTGTGACCCAAGTTCTAGAGAAAACTAGAAAGATAAAGGGTTGGGAAAGAGGCTAAAACACAAGTCTCTATGTTATCCCTAAATAACTCCCATATGGTGAATGAAGTTAAAAAAATCAAAATATCTTACTCAAGTACTAGGTGATGGCTCTATCAAAAAAATAATAAATAAAATCAAGTTCTAGAGTGTTTTAATAGACTCTATCAAAGTAAATGAGGGAATAAGCCCCCTATGGTGGAAAAGAATGTCCAAAATTGTATGCATATTTTAAGCTAAAATGTTAGGGGTTTAGAAACATCTGATAGGAATATGCTCTATTGTTTAGATAGTTTATAAATACAAGACATAATTTGTGATTTTTGCTAGTACAAGAAGTTAAAGCTACCAGATTCATGCTCTCAACTCTTATTTTTATCTGGCCCAACTCTATACGCTTATCCACTAATCACCAAAGAGGCAAAGGATTTGCCTTTATTCCAATTAATAAAATTTTAAAGGACTATATTGTTGAGCATGGTGTATTCATTTATAATCATTTTATTTGGTTGAATCTTTTAATAAAAAACCATATGTTTGGCATCTAGAATAATTATGCCCCTAATGACTATAATCAAAGAGTAACAGTTGTGGAACTAGTTTTCCACTAACCATAAATATATCCCTTGGATATTTTAGGGTGACTTAAACATGACTGAGAGAAATGGAGGATAATTAGGGAGGTGATCCACACTCTTGAAAAGGCAATGAACTCTTTTTTGAGTCCAAATTCAAGAAAATTCAAAAGGTTGTGGATCTCATTGGTAAAGGTAGGCAATTGAGTAAATGTATTTGGTTCACATGGTGTAATAATTAGACCAACTCCAAAAGGATGTATTCTAGATTAGACAAATTCTATCTCTATCAAGATTATTTTGATATTTATAATTATCTAATGCTAACTTGGTTAAGGTGGTTTTGTGTACTATCTTTGATCACTCCCCTATTAAAATATGTGTTTCCATAAAGGATGAAAGGTTAAGTGATAAGTCAAGTTTGAAGTGTATTTATAAGTTTAGTATCTCCCATATTGAAGATAGGGATTGAATAGATGACATCCTCTCTACCTCAAATGTTGGATAAGGTACATGTATCTCTTCTTCTATGATAGATAGGTGGAATAGTTATATGGATATGCCTAAAACATTTACTAGATCCTATGGTCAATTTAAAGAAAAGAAGAAGAGAAATTTTATAGAAAGGCTCCAGAGAATCTAATTTTAGTAGAGTGTGCTCTTCAAAATGACCATGTGAACCCTTATTTTTTATTAAACCTTTCATCCCTTAAATATTAGATTAGACAACACTAGATGTATATAGCTAGGGGTGATCAGATTCATTCTAGATTGAAATAGATGCAATTGGGGGATAAAGGCACTAAGTTATTTCTTATGTTCTTGAAATTCAAACATCAAAGGAAAAAAATCCATAAAATAAGCTTTGGCGGGGGTGGGTCTCAGATGACCCTACTCTAATTAAAAAGACATTATATGAATTTTATTCTTCCTTATTTTAGTTGGATGGGTTAAATGACCAGATTTTTAGGAGTAGAGAGTTGTGTGACAAAATTATTATTAGGAAACTCTCCCCTATTCAGGCCTCCTTATTAGATAATACCTTTTATATTGATGAAGTTATAAGCACTAGTTTATCTTTGAAATATGACAAGGCCCCTGATATTGATGGATTTATATCAGATTTATATAAAGCCAATAAATATTGGATTATGTCTGAGTGTTTAAATGTCTATTTAGAAGCCATTGCGGCTAGGTCTCTTATACTAAATATTAATAGAGGTGTCATCAAGCTCATTCCCAAGGAAGGAAAATAGTACCTTATTAAAAATTAGAGACTACTTACCTTGATTAATGTCTCTTATAATTTTTTTCAAAAATTTTGGTAAACAAAATCTCTTCATTACTTCCCTTAATTATATTAGAGACTTAGACTGGGTTTGTGGTAAGTAGATATATTTTGGATAATCTTATTTATAGTTGGGAGGGGTTGTACTAGGATCAAGAATCTTGACACAATGTTTTAATTATTCTCTTATACTTTTAAAATGCATATGATATAATTGAGTGACCATTAACTGAGACTATTCTATGGGCCTTTGTTTTTCAAGACTACTTCTATAGAATGATTAATGCTCTTTTAAAAATGCCTCTATAGTTATGGAGGTTAATGTGAAACTTATTGAGGTGTTGTAATTACATAGGTATATTATATAGGGTTAACCTCCTTCTCTTTCCCTCTTTATCATTGTTGTTGATGCCCTTCATTATCTACTTCATTATGGTGAGATTGGCCCTCTAATTGTGGGTATCACTCTCCCCCAAAAAAGTTCCCTTATTGACATCATATTTTTTGATGAAACCTTTCTCTTTGTAAATATTTCTCATGAAAAAAGTTTCCAAGTTGAATTAAGGCTCAATATCTATTTCCAAGCCTCAAGTTTTATGGTATCCATGCATAAGTATTTTATTATGGGTTGGTTTGATGAACCTCCTAATGGTATTTATAAGTTTGGTTGGGAATGGAAAGGTCCTAATTAGATTGTTAGATATTTGGGTATACATTTTTCTCTCAACCCTTCCTTTAAATAAATGTGGGGATGGATATATGTCAAAAATAATAAGAAGATAGATAAGTGGCAAAGTCACGTTTTATCTCTGCCAATAAGAATTCATGTTTGACAAAAGGTATTGTTCTCCTATAGTATATATTATGCCTCTTGTTATATGTTTAATAAGTAGAAAACCAATTTATTGAATAAAATTGTAAGATATTTCCTTTGGTTTGATGGTAAAGGTAATAATAAAAGGCATGTAATTACTTAAAGGTTTTGTTGTAGGCCTAAATGCATTGATAGGATTGGTATAAATGACCTCTAAATTCAAGGCATCACTCTATCTATGAAGTGGATCATTTGGTCATTTGATGGTAATGAACCTTGTAAAGTTATCATTAAACATAATATTTTGAGAGGTTTCCCTAAAGGAAGGCATAGATGGACTGGGTTACATATGACATATCCCCTTATCATCCCTTTATTGGACAAAGTTGTTGGTTCTCCTATTTTTGGGTCATTATGGAAAGCTTGGTATTTGGTCAAGCATTTGGTCACTACAAAACATGATTTTATTTGGTTTGGGTCTTGTTGTTAGGGGTACAGATCCATATGGTGGAACCTCTATCTGAATGGTCAACCCCTAACTTTCACCAAGGGTTGCTCTACCTTACAATGGTTTCAAAAATGTCTGAAGAGTTTCAAGGATCTCTTTTCATGTGAGGGATGTGCCTCTTGGGATCTTATCAAGTTTAGATATAATATTCCCTTGTCTCAAAGGACTATCTCTATGGTTTCCAAATCTTTGAAGGGAAATAATACCATTTCTATTTTAGACAATGAAGATGAATTCTAGGAAAGAATCAAGTGGGTTAATGGCCCTCCTTTATGTTAGTTTTCCACTAAAAGGATGTACAATAAGATTTATTTTTCCAAGCCCCATACCTTTGACTTAATCATATTTGGTAGGTTTTTGACCCTCTTTAAAACTGATCCTTTAGGTTTATTGTGTTGTGGGATTCATGTTTGGAACCTAAAAAATATTGATTTCATTAAATTTTTAATTATAATAGGATTTCTATTAGTGATGTCATTTATAAGCACTCTAAAGTACCTTTTGTTTGGTTTATGGTGAAGTTAAATCTTTAGAAAATCTATTTTCCACTTGTCCCTTTGTTATTAATGTTTGTAAAAATTGTTTATATTATTTTTGGATGTGATCTTATTTGGATGAATATTAATTTTGGCTATGTCTATCATTAAAAAAAAATCATCCTTTAGTCCAAAAGTTTTGTTTTATTTTTTAAACTAAAATTATTGTTGTCAATTAGACTTGCACCCCTATGAAGGTAGTTTCAGGCCTTCACAGTTTGCTGAAACATGAAATGAATCCTAGGTTGTGGGTGACCTAATCAGTGGATTGAATCTCTAGATTATAAAGGCTAGCTCCCTTTTGTGTATCAATTAGGACCTTTGTTCTACGCTAATTTTTTTTGAGAAAAGAGATAGAAACTTGAACAAAAATCTTATTTGATGATGGTGATACATCTATATTTTTGACCGATCCACTTAATTAGAGCTCTTAAAAACACTAATTTAGATAAGAAGAAGGCTAAAATTTCAACTCCAATTGACCAATATGCATAATTATTTCATGAAAAGGTTTGATCTAGTAACTAAAACTTGAGTAAAATGAAAGAATAGGACTAATTAAAGGCATTAATTAGCTACTTTCATCCACTAAAATTCTAGTTAAAAGATACTTAAACATAGAGCATGAGCTGTATAATTTGACTAGCTAGTAACTAGGTAAGAATCAAGACTTGGTGAAGAAAAAAACTCTATCACTTATGTAAATCAATGACATAAATACACTATACCAACAACTAGAATTTGAAAACAAAAATCCTATTAATCTAAAAAAAGGTAACAACTCAATCTTTGGTAGAATTTTGTCTTGCCAAAAGAGGGATACAATTCAAGGTTGGAAAGCCAACTTATATAGAAAAGAATAAGTGGAACTGAAAATAGAAGAAGAAGATAACTCTTTCATTATCCCAAGTATAATTTATATTATTCCAATATAACAAAGCCTTCTAAATTTGTATTTTATTATCTTTTGTCTTACATGAAAAACCCTTTTAAAATGGATGGTGGGCTCCAGCTAGGACTAATTTGCCCCATACATGATGTCATGCCAATGTTGGATGTCTTGATTTAATTTTGAAATGACTTGAAGTTGAGTTAGAACATTTGGAAGGCTTCCATTTGTATGAAAACAATGAGTAGATGTGGCACTTGATAATTAGTCAACTAGAGCTCAAGATTAGTCAACCTCCAATGGTCTCCACTTGAACTACTAGAACATTGTAAGCTTGAGACAAACAAGAGCACATGCATGAAAATTTATTTTTAAGCTCTCCAACATTAAAATCCTTAATTTATTCATCTAATGTGAGCCTCTATTTTAGAATTGAAGGTTTCATGTTTAAAATGGTTACACATATTAGACATGTCTAATCTTGTTTATGGCTATTTGCACGCTTATTAACCTGTTTATTGATTGTTGAAATCCCTTGCTTTATCTAACTCTTCATTTTTATGCATGTTCTATTATTTTTCCACATTATATTTTTCTTATGGAATTTCCTCTGGCTTTATCTTTATTCATTATCTTTCCTATTCATTTATTTTGTCTTGTTCTTTTTTTATTTTCATCAGAGTTGTTGATTCTTTTGGGTTTTTTGTTTTTTCACTTTCCCATGGATAAATTGTCTACGAGAAATGTCTTTTTTCATTGGCCTTTAGAATTCCTCTCTACATTTGCCTTGGGATTTTTCCTTTGTCTTTTTCTTTCTTTTTCCTAAGGAATTACTTCTAACAATTTATCCAAAGGAATTCCTTCAGACTTCTTACCACAACCTTTATCTTCCTTGTAGTGACTTTCCCAAAGGGCACATACCCTTCAGGATTCCTACAATGAACCTTCCTGAAGGGCACATACCCTTCAATATTTTTGTAATGATATTTTGGAAACTGAATGAATCCTTAGGCATTCCCTTTGAATTTTGTGAAGTGAACCTTCCTGAAGGGCACATACCCTTCAAAAATCTTGCCAATGTCCTTTTTTGAAGGGCACACACCCTTCAAGTTTTTTTTAAAGGTCCTCTTTCCCTTTGAATTATCTCTCTCCCTTGGAAATTATTTTTAAGGAATTCTCTCAAACAAAATATCTGAAGGAATTCATTGAAACTTATAAAATGGTCCTTCAACATTCTTGACATGAGCTTTCTCAAAGGGAAAGAGCCCTTTAAGATTTTTAAAGTGTCTATGTTGCTCCAGATGACCCTTTGGAAATCTTTAAATACCCCTCAGATCTTTTGAAATTAACTTTCCTAGAGGGAAAGTGCCCTTCAAGGTTTTCAAAATGGTCCCTCATATTTTCTATTTGGAACCTTCTCGAAGGGTAGATACCCTTCAGGATTTCTAAAATGGACCTTAACATTTGAAATATCCATTCAATTTGTAAAGTGCCCTTAGAGATTTCTAAAAATGATCTATGCATCCCTTCTAAAGGGTAGATACCCCTTGAAATTGTTGAAAGTATCCTTTTCCTTTGAGAAATGCCATTTCGGATTCATAAAAAGAACCATTCAACATCTGAAATAGCCCTTCAAGCTTTTATAAATTACCCCTCAAACTTTTTAAAATGCCCTTTCCAAAAAGTAAGATACTTTTGGGTTATTTTAAAGGACCATTTTTCCTTGAACAATTCCTTTGGACAAAATGTCTAAAGGAATTTTGTCTTCAAAATTCTTGTGAAAACCCAAATTTTTTCACTTGTCTTCTTTTGAACTGCTTTGAGCAACATAAACCTTAATTTGGTGCAAAATTGTCAACAATTATATGGTTTATTTGGAGACAAAGGAATTAAGATGTGTTTTAATTCAAAGTTAGATCACTTACTAACTTATTAGTTGAAGTCATAAGTAGAATTATTTCTATGCAGATTATTCTTAGGTTCAAGATCCTATAGGAGGTGTTGGAGAAATTTATTAGTACAATAATGTTAAAAGTCACTTCAAACTATCTAATATATTCTCATGGATTTAAAAAATTATCCCCCATATAGATTGGAATCTCTCCCATAATATGGCTACTAAATTCAAGATTTTAGAGTATGAGTGGTCTTGAATCAAACACTCATATTTCAAGTAGTCCAAGGATCCCATTCATGTATGGATTTCCTATTCATATTTTGATTAAAAAAAAATTCATAATTAGTTTATTTTGACTCATAACATGAGTATTGATAGTGCCAATCCCATTCTAGAATCTTAGGTGACTGGTGATGACCTTGACTCCTCTAGTATAGGTCTCATGAGTTTGGATATTGAGCATCATGTTATAGGTGATGAAAATGGTTTGGATCTTACCTCTTATTTTTAGTTTATTGAGGAAAAATAAAGGAAAACTCATAAGATCATTCCTAAATAAATTAATGAGTTTTATAGTATATTTGAAAAATTGGTTGAAGTTAGTGGCCAAAAGGAAGTTGATGATCTCCTCTAGTTTATGAAAGAAAAAATAATTGATCCTTTGCTTGATAAAGTATCATAATACTTCCCCCTAGAAGTGGAAACTCATTTTACTACTAAATTGGGACATGTATACACTGTAAAGAAGGGACCTAGTTGCTTGGTTAAATATGTTTATGATGGATCTTATAAGGGTGATACTTTTAGGAGGGCACCATATGCTCCTACATAGTTGACTCTTATGATTTTTTTAGGGTAATTCATGGCCCATGGCTCCTATGTTTTTTGGCTCATATTTTTGTTTTTTCCTTTTTATACCTTCTTTGTGAGGCATTTTTTTAGTATTGATGTATCATTAATGTTTTCAACATGATGTTAAGTTGTGACATTTGAATGGCCTTATGATGGTAGCTTGTTATGTGCAACTTTAGGTGTATTTAATTTTGTTAACAATATTTCAATATAAAAAAAATATTTCCCAAATGTATATAATTTTATCCCATATGTATATCTGAATCATATAAACTAAAACAAACTCTACCAAATATATCAATTATATGTATGTGGAATCATGTCTTGATGACATGTCCCCATTGATATTCCCCCTTATGAGGTAAGGGGAATTAAAAAATGATATTCACCTTAAATAAAAATAATAATATAACTATGATGTACTTATGTTAATCATGTATTAAATAAACATATAGTAGTGTCCTATCAAAGTAGATATACCAATGAAGCTCACAATATGCATACATAAAAAAATCTAAGATGCATTCTATGTATCATGATAATGTCTAGAATATAATAAGCTCAACAAACAATAAATCATGAACAAAAGATTACTCAAGTGTCACACAAAAATGGATCTAAGGAGATTTAAAATAAAGGGCATTTTCAAATTCCACACACTCAAGGGAAAGACATATGTAAATGTCCACATACCAAATAAAAAATAAAGATTCAAGGCATTGTGGCTAACAAGAAAGAAACATGTTTAAATTTTACATAAGATAAAGAATCAAACATGAACTACACTCAAGTAATCCAAATGAAGAGATGAAATAATAATAATAAGCATAAGCATATCATATTAGTATCTACATACATATGTTAGTGTAATGACATATCAAGTACATTTTGTAATATATCAACATGATTCTAGCCATAATAAAGATAGATATCATATATTATTCCCTTTAGGGCATTAATATTTATAAGGCTCAAACTAGTATTAATAAAAAGAAGGATAGGAGTCTGGTCAGATAGTCCAAACCCTCAATGGGATGATTCAAGATCAATTTATATGGAGTGGCTATTCATACATACCAAGAAGGTGAAGGGATCAAATTAAAAAAAATGTTCATGTTAGATGAGGAGGAGGACCTCGAATAGAAAAATTTAAAGATAAAAACCCTTTTAGAACTCAAAAATGATCATTCTAAGTCTCTAATCTCTATTTCAAAGGACAAAGAGGCTCTTGGAGGTTGGGTCATAGGTGAGGTAGGGATCCCAATGTCCCACTTAAATAATGGTAGGAAGGAGTCTATGTAAGGTGAGAGACTGGTTGGAAAGAGTGACCCAGTATGAAATTAAGGATCAAACTGAAGGGTATATCAAAGGACATCAAAGACATTAGACAAAAAATCAATTTTTTATAGAAGTTATCTCAACTAAAGCTAGCATTAGTAGAATGGGTGGTAAGGTTTTCAAGAAACTAATGAGCATGCTCAATATCAAGATTGAGGCAACACTCAAAGAGGAATATGAGATGTAAAAAGATCAAGAGGGAATTCATAAGAAGTGTAAGGAGGTTTTTCATAACATGAAAAGGGTGAAAGTGACTAAGGTTTACGAAGCTCTTGAAAATCCACCAAAATCTAGAATAATTGAGGGGCCTAGTAAAAGGATAAGAGGAAACATGAAAAAAAAAGTGGATAATAAAAATATAGAAGTGGTTGGTATCAAAAATAATAACAATAACAAAGATACTACCTCTAAGGATGTGGAAGATTGGTAGGGTAGTTTGATGTTGTCATGTACTGTCTATTTTTTATTTTTTGGGTTGAGTTTCTTTTTTATTCTAGGTTGGTCCTAAGTGGGTTTTATTTGGATCCTTGATAGGATACATGTTATTGTTTATCCTTGCCTGGTGTTTCTTATTTATCTTCATCATTTTTGTAAAGGTTATGGGATCCATTAAAACCCATTTGTTTACCTTATCAGAAAAAAAGATAAAAACATGAGTATAGGTATGTGTAAATGTTAGTATATAAAATCAATGTGATAATGGATATGATCATAAAACAATATAAAATGTGTCAATCATGATCATATATAATAAATATGACACCAACATAATGTGTCATATGGGAAAAGGAAAGGTCCAACATCTGCATGCTCATGTATCATGGATCTCATGTATTCCTATATCACACTTAAGTACATGTGAAGCATGTCTGTATAGAAATGATATGTTATATACTAACATAAAGTAAAAAACATATGCAAAAGCTATTAAACATGTGAAATGTTAAATATTTTTTTATTTTTTCTTTATTTGAATTTTTTGTATTTTCTTGAATATTTGATTTTTTTTAACTTTTTAACTTTTTAACTTTTTGATTTTTTTTGAATTTTTAAGAATTATTTGAAAAGATAGTGTTATCCAATGATCTCATTTAAGGGATTCTCATATGGTTATATATACATTTCACATGATATAGTAAATTTATCATAATACCAAGGATCATGTATATGTGCCGAATTTAGAACTTGAGAATACATAGTACTTTATGTATGCCTCATAGGAATCCATGGTCATGAGGTAGTAGTAGGTGTAGTGGTCATATATTCCATTGTTTAATGATCTGTGATTTCTTTGGTGTAATATAATGTCTTTTGACTTATTCTGAAACATGGTGCTCTACTATCAATAATTAGCTAGGCCATAGAGGTGTAAATGAGGATCTTAAATAGTTCACTATATATATATTTGATGTAGTGCCCTCTCAAGTATTGGTCCCTTGGAAATAAGATCTCCTTTTTATTACCCTTTTACATATGATTAACCTTAGTAGGTTATATAATTATCTTTAATGGAATACATGTTTTCACATTGCAAAGGATATTAATATTGAATACATTAAAATTGTAATTACCCTATTGGTATGAATATATTTAAGACACCCATGTAGTGTGTAAGGTAATTCAAAATTCTTATGAATAAAAGGTCATCCCAATAATATATCAAAGAATATCCTATGTAGTATAACTAAAAATGGTGTGGTCACATGTGCTAGACCAACTTATAAAGATAAATCAATATCACCAAAAACTTATTTTAGCTTTCTATCAAATGATTCTATCATTTTAATTGAAGAAAATAAATCATCATGTATGTGTCCCACATGTGTGAGTATTGTCATGGTACATACATTCTCACTTGAGCCATTATTAACCATAACACTATGTATATGTTGATTATCAATACGTGCCCTAATAAATAAAGAATGAAGATATGAGTCATAATCCACAATCTCAATCATATTTTAATGGAATAGAAGGCCTTCGAACCATATGAGGTATCTCATGTATAAGTCTACCAATAATCCCATATAATGTGTGTCCATAATGTGGTTCAGGAGGCTATGCATGATATGACCTTTACACTTTTGGTGTTTCCCTAGAATGATATTATAATGGATTGTTGAATATATTTTGATTTTGATGATCATTGGGTTATGATCCTCAACCCATAAAAGAATCATTAAAGGTGAGTAGATCACTATCAATAATATATTGTATATGGTGATTCAATTTAATTTTTTTTTTCATAGATTCACCCAAACACTAATAATATAATTATGTGGAGAATTGTAGAACTTTCATCATAACCTTTTGGTATAGATAGAATTGTATCAACCATCATAGGAGAAGGGACACATATGAGTTAAAATTGCACTAGATTTGGAAGTAGTGAAGCTAGAGTCTCAAGTAATAATGTGAATTATCTCTTAAGTGTATTGGATAAGATAAGTTGATGTTTTAAAAATTTAAGACCTAGTGAATGTAAATCCTATGTTTTTTAAAGAGTTGAGTATACTAAATTAGAGTAATAATATGAAATAAATACAACCATAGACTATTATGTAATTGACTAACTTTAACCTTTCTAAAAATAATAATAAATAATGCAAGTAATAAATTATATAGAAAATTACTGAGATAGATGATCTGGAGAATGGAAACTAAGTTAAAGGTTGGTCTAAGTGTCAAAAATAGGATCCTAGTGTTAGAACCCCTCATAGACAATAGTGCCCTAATTGGATAGTAGCACCCTAAATTAATATGTGGTATTAGTGTCCCTATTTTGGTAGTAGTGTCCTATATGAAATACTATTTGAGATTTGATGTGCACCTATGTTTAGATCTATAAGGTCTATTATTGTATGCACGAGCTTTAAAACCTTGAATATTGCCTATTTTAACTGAGTTTGTGAGTAAACCCTAATCTTCCATATTTCTAGGGAATTTTTTCGATACAAGTTAAAAAGTGTGTTTATTAATGGGGTAGCCTGTACATCCTCAACACCCCACTATGATGAAATATTCCTACATACCAATACTTTGAAGAGGGATCAATCTCAATATATATCTCCCCACCTAAGTTTTGGTACACATGCAAGTGAATTTATTATGATAGTTGACTTGAATTATTTGAATGTGTTTGAGACTATAAATATGGGTAATCTAAGATTAGGAATGTTATAGATGGTAGTATGTATAATTAGGGTAGCATAGGGATTGATAACCTTAATTGTGAGAAAATTGTTCTAAGTTTGAATGTGTATTTTGCATCTAATTTCCATCTAGTGGTTAGAGGGCTAAAATTCATGTATTTAAATCACTCTAGTGTTTGTGTGAGTGCTAAAGGTGTTCTAGGATGACCCTATGATGTTTTAGATATGAAAATATATCCATTTGTCAAAATAAGAGGGAAAGAACAATAATGTCATTAATGGGATGCTAGCATCATGTGGCACTGCTATCCTTATTATGGCACTAGTGTCCAAATGGAAAAACACTTGGCATGAAGGGATAGGATGCAAGAATGAGGGTATGAGACATCTTTAGGGATGACTAAAGATGTCTTTGGCCTACATGAAGGAAGGATAACTGTGAAAATAGGATCTATGATAGGTCTATGGATAAGTTAGGGATAGGTGGTCTCAAGTAGCACTCTTAACACTAAAATAAGACTTTTAGTTGATTACATTTCCCCCCTTTTTATTTTATAAATTCAAAAAAGAGAAATGACTAATATAAAGGAAAAATAAGGATACCTAAACTTACCTAATAAGTGAAGCCTGTGAAGCTAGGTCTAAGTATGTGAAGCATGCTTCAATGCATGTCCTATGTGTGTGCATGTATATAGTGATCAATCATTAAGTAGCCTAGATTGAGATGATGGATTGATCAATACTCATGTGTGGGTGTCTCAAGTAACCAATTTGATTTTACCTCCATCATTTCCCACCCTTGATTTGTGGATAATGACCTTTGAATAACTTAGATTGGATTGATGTTGTGTCTAATCCTCTCATATAGGTGGATAAATAACTCAAGTAGGATATGACTCCATCATTTCCCACCTATGTGTAGTAGATGAATTTGAAACTAAAACTACACAATGTAATTTTAAATGTCTAACTAGGAATGTTGGCTCTATGACTACTCAGTTATATTAGGTGGCTCCAGGCCACTAAAAAATGCTAACTATTGTAGATGGAATAAGGCATGAAACTAGTGTGTAATATGGAATATGATGTTATATGTATACATCATAGAGAATGACATGGAATTTTTCATTCCATCTAATCAACTAGTATGCAAGTGAGCATACCAAGAAAATGTGTTGTGCACATGCACTCAAATCTGATAAATGAGCATATGGATTCTAGATTGAGTTTTAATAATATGTATCTAATTATCCCAACTAAATATGGGAATATTCATGCCATGATGATGCCCCCAATTTGAGAAAATTGGTAATGAGCTAAAATGGTATGAATATAAGTAAAACTAATAATCTATAATTGAACCTATGCAAACTTGTAATATACATGTACTTTTTTGGCTAATTTGGGTTTTTTTTAAAATTGAGGCTATTAGATAGTAGCACCATATATTAGATAGTAGTGATATGTGGATCTAGTGTCCCAATTTGAGTGCTAATGCCATTATAATCTAATTTTTATTCAACTGTGTTGATATGTGTATCACTATTTTACCACTATGTTTACCTGAGTCTAATTTTTGTAATTTGTGCATGTGTGTTGAAAATATACTATGAATGCATTATAGGAGCTTGATCTCTATAAAAAACCCCTGTGAATGCCTCCTCTTTTGAAGGGAGTTGTTAAACCTATAAAATAACTATTCTCAAAATAATTTTTTTTATAATATGTGTGTTAGCTAGAGCATATATGATATATGCATAATAATCCAATATAATGTGCATACATAACATCAGAATGTAATATAATATGATCATAAGTTTTTAATGTGTGATGTATGTCATGTATAGCATTCACAAAGGTGTAAAAATAGATATAATAATGTATGTAATAGCAAATTTGAATAATAACTAAGTAACTACCTATGGGGATGGGGCATGATATCCATCATGGCACCCAAGTAGGAAGGGGATATGCACGAGGCCCCTCATGAAATCTAAAATTGTAGTGTGTAAAAAATAAGAGACAAATGTCATGGCCATGATACATACAATAAATCATACATACAACACACATGATCCATAATATAAAGGACATGGGAACATGCCACTAAATTTTAGAAAGCAAGACCTATAAGGACATGTTTAAATGTCCACATACCTAAACAACAAGTAAGTTGGAATAAAACCACATAGAAGGACATGTTCAAATGTATACATACACAAATAGAAAGGCACACATAAGGACATGGAAATATGTCCAAAGCATACATATAGTAAAAAGAAGTGGCATAGAGGCAAAGAGCAATGGCATATTCAAATTCCCTCAAATAAAAGGAGCATAAAGATATAATCAATTCTAAACTAGGAAAGATATAAATGAAAGTATGCATGAAAATGTAACACAAAATATATGTAAGAGATAATATATACATATGTTGAGTCTAAATTAATATTATCCAATAAAATATCTAAGTGTAGAATGATCAATATCAAGATATAAAAATGCTAAAGCTATGATGTAGAGTATAGAAAGATTGAACCTAGTAATTGAAATTGTGTATAGGGTTCCTCCAAGTGGGCAAATGTGTTAAATGAAGAACCCATGTATTGGTCTATATTCCCTCAATGGGGAGATAATAGAAAATATAGATTGGTGTAGTGGACACGATTCCTATATCAATCTACAAGCACTCGAAAAGAACAAGTGAAACATGTATGTATGATAAAATTGTCTATACTAAGATAGCTAGCATAAGTAGTGTCTATCAAATATAAGACATGTAAACATGGAAATGCATACAATCTATAATTTTATATTTTCTAAGTAAATATTTTTATGTTTTTGACATATTATATTATTTTTATATTTTCTATATATAATATATGTACAAGTAACATGAAAATTAAACTATGTATATGGATCAAGGGAGAAGGAAAGTATGTACAAGAATGGAGGTACAATACTAATTGATGGGTCTCATAGGAGACTCACTATCAATGTGGCCTATGTTAAATAAAGGAATAATGATCATATGTGATGTATAAAAGGGTAACTTTAGTCCCAAAATATATTTTAATGAGTGATCTATATATGGTCCTTCTCGTGGAGTGGTGATAGGAATTCATGACATTGAATGTGATGTCATGTGAAGTGTAGAGGTCTTAAGAACCCATATGGTAGAGGATGTTGTAGCTAGCATATTTTCCCTATGCTAAAACCCAAAAAAATCAATCATATTGATCTTAAAATAAAGTGAGGAGAGGGAAGACCTCTAGAATCTACAACATATCTCTAACATAAGGGTCTCTCTGATAATGGCCTCTGTGGGAGAGTGTGCGTATGTAGAAATAATGTAGGAGTAAACATTGCCTATATTGGTGGATCCACTAAAATCTATGGTGTACTAATAGAAACTATGTTTAGAGATATAACTAGTAACTATGCTATAATTGATAAATATATTGTAGCTAGAAACTATGATGTAGCTACTTATGGGATAGGTAGAGGATACTCATATCAAAGACCCTCAACTGTGATCACCTGATTTGCATGTATATATTTTAGGAATTTGTGCACAATGGATGGGATGGATCAAAGCTTATATATCCATGGCCTATCTAGTAACCTATCAAATATGTTTACACTAGGTACTATTAAGAATCTACTGGCCACATGTGCTTGTCCAACCTATAGTGGACGTATAATCTCCCTGATGGAGCTATAAACATGACCATTAAAACCATTGATAAATTTTTTTGTAGGAGATATATCCTAATCAAATACGCCAAATGTTGTATAAGTGTGATAATGTACATGTTAATACTTGATCCATTGTCAATCATAGCACTCTAGATAGGATGATGATTTATGTAGGCTCGTACAAAGAAAACGTATAAATCTAAATCATCATTAAAAATCTTCTACTCTGAGAAGGCAATGAATGGTCTATTGTACCCAACATATCCCTTTTATTCTTTGAAGAAATAGGACCCACTTTTTTTGGATTTTGGCCTTGATTCTATATATCTATGTAAAATTCTTAATCGGATTGCTCCATATTCTTTACACATAGAAGAACAAAGCATGGTATTATACATTTTTATGGACTGACCTTATTAATTCCTTTTGGGAGATTGTTGAACTATATAGGTATTCTAGGATATAGTTTTATTTAGACATTTTGCTCAGACATTCTTCTTAAAAAATTGGTCTTTGAACATTTTGCTTGAAATATTTGTTTCAACAAATTTTTTTTAGGATTTTTGTTCGAGATTTATTCATTGGGTATTTTGTTATTTGGGTTTTTGGTTTAGAATTTATACATGGAAGACTTATTCAAGATTTTTAGTCATTGGTGTTTTTATTCACAGCTTTTGTTTGGAGTTTTCACATTGGGAATTTTGTCTAAATAATTGTTCTAAATGACTTGTATTTTATTAGAAATTTGGTCTTCAGACATTTTATTTAGAACATTTGTTCCAACCAAGTTTACTCTTCAAGATTTTTGATTAGACAAATTATCTGAAACAATAATCATAAGCTTTATGCAATTTGGATATTTTTGGGTCTTTGGGATTTTTGTATTGGGAATTTTGTTTAGAACATTTGTTCGAATATATTTGGTCTTCAAGATTTTTGTTTAAAATATTTTCTTGAATATTTTGTATGATCATCCCAAATATAAAACCCAACACCTAATTCTCAACTACCAAAAGCCCACTATACTTAGCCAATAAAGCAAAAATACTTCCTGATACTTACTAAGGCTACCTACTGACTAAATTAACAATATTTAAACTATGAAAATAATACAAAACATGTGAATGTTTGACATTTATAATGCATGATTTGGAATTCAATGCTAAGTCTATGTACATAATGTGTAGCCATCAACATATTCATTTCTCTCAAATGAATTGTAACTTGACTTTTCCTTTGCATGAAATCCATAGCTACCTATGAATCTATTAAAAACAAACAAGTGATAAAGTGGAGACGATTTTTTTATAGAGCATGTAAATAAACTTCAAAGTATTTCACACAATTTTAATGACATCTTCATCCAAGGCCTTTAGAGGAGCACTTCTGCTATCACTATTTTCTATCAAGGATTTAATAGAATTTATGGAAATTGTCTATGATGCCACCATCTTTGATAACAGGTATGATAACTATTTATAATTATAGGATATTATAGAATATGTTGATGTATTTTGACTAGAAAAGAATCTATCTACCATATAATGACTATTCATTACATATTTAATCTTTCTCAAGAGATAAACACTACATTCAGCTATGGCCAAACCCAAGGTGATGTCCTACATTGATCTCCTATGAGATTTATTATTCATCATGAAGATTACATAGGATTAATTTATAAACCATATGGACAACCAGATAGTTGAGGCATGTATCTCTAGAGCTGGCTTTCATAGGTATTTATCACTGCCAGTTCTAGATGTGTATTTTGATAAGCATAGACTAGTTTCATGGAACCAAGAGAATTCAATGGATAAGGGGTTGAGCTCATGGATTCTCCTTGGATAAACCATGACATATAAAGGTAATAATCCAACCCCTATCAAAAAATTTGGAATGGGAGAGTAGATTAGGATGGCATTGCTTAATAGGGTGTATGGCATGCCCAACATCCATTTCTTTAATTTGGAATGGGTACCCTTACTTCATTTGATGATGACCAGTGTTGCAAATTTTGCTTTGGGGGAGATCATTAGCTTCTAGATAAGAGATTAAGTCTTACACAAAAGTAAATGGCCCATTACAAATAGTCACTTCTACATGATGTCCTATCTTTTGGATGGCATAATGGGCATAGTATACAAGGTCTTTAGTAAGCTTTAGATCTTGGCCACAAACTATGTCAAGAATTCAATTTGTGATTATTACCAATTCTTACACATTTATGCATATACAAATAACATGGTTAAATTTTTTGAGGATGTCTATCCTCAAGTATGGAAATTAATCCATGGGTCTCTAATGCCCAAAATTAGAGCAAGAATAGTGAAAACACTTGTTGGGAGGGGTAATTACTAGTTGTACCCTGACTACATGGTGATTATGATTTTTGGTCATAAGGTCCACCCCATGCACCTCCCCAAATATGTACCTAAAAAATTGGTAGATCAAGAAATGTCTTATCAAATTTGGTGGAGTGCTGAGGAGTACTTAATAAAAAAAAAAGAAAAACCACATATTATGGGTCACATATGGTCATTGGAAAGATGTGTTATACTCAAAGGAAGAACTTTGGAGATGTAGGAAATAAAATAAAGATCTATCATTTTCCTACCATGCCAAAAAAGGATTGGGATTCCCATAGTTTCATATAAAGACACATTTAGGTCTTAGTTATCCCATACCAACATGTCCCATATGACCATGACTTCATATTTTTGAAGGCACAAGATGATGACTAGGTCTTAGATAGGACAAAATTTACTAGTTACAAGGAGTATCATTTAAGGATAATCCAACAAGATTCTTTCATAATATTAATGTAAATGTATAATAGGATGCCACTTGCTATAAGGTGGAAAAATTCATATTTTTGGTATAACAAACCCCTAGAGTAGACTAAAGAATAAGGTAAGCCTTCACAAGAACTTATTTTTTAAGTTGAGAGCTATCAAGAAAGAACTAGGGGTGAGTGATCCTAATCCTAGGGGAGCTCTAGGATATACCATTAATCTAGAGTTATCTAATGAGGAAGAATAAGAAAAAGAACACCTAGCTACAAGTTCAACATAAATTATTGTAATTACCCCCAAGTGCAAGAGTCTACATCATTAGGGGTAGCCATATAAGACTAACTCAACTCAACAAGGTTCATCCTTGGTAACCAAGACCACTATTTTATATAAAAAGAAGCCTAGGACTCCCCTCATAGGTATTCCAATAATTGAGAAATCATATATCCTACTTGCAATACCTTAAAAAGTGGAGGAATAAGAATAAGAACTTGATGAAGTAGAATTAGAGAGAGATAAGGCACTGAGCCTCATGGTTGACAAAGGGAATGCACCAATCACAAAGGACATAATAGGTAAAAATTCTTAGACTTTAGAGATTACTTCCGTACTTTCTTCATCTCTTCCTATTTTTGGTTTAATTCCAATTTCATCTATGTTGAAGACTCCTAGGGTGGAATTTGTCACTTCTAGCCCTAATGATTCATTAACCTCTTCTTTCCTTCATATTCATCTACTTACTCAAAAATTAGAGAAGGATTATTCCACAACCATTAATCTATTTTCCACCATTATGCCATCCACATCCATCATGGACACTAATAGTATTCCCTCTAGGACCACCACAGTTAGATCCTTTAAGAGAGAAAGGGTAGCTGGAAAATTGAGATAGCCATGGCCACTCCCCAACTCCATATCTCATCCACCCAAATCACTTTGCCCATGTCATCCACCACATCATCCTAAGATACCACCATCATAAGATTTATCAAAGGGAAGAAGGTAGAGAAAGTTATCATAGTCCATTGACTCCCCTAATATGGAGGTTTAGATTGGTCTAAGATAATTTGGCCTTCCCTACCTGACACAATACTCAAAGCAACCACAAATAAACCACTAGTTGAATATCTTGAAGAGGAGGTTGTATTCAAAATAACATAAGAGATAGACCCTAATCATCTGGTGATTCCTCCATGGGATAATGATTTAAGAACCAAGACTACTCAAATGCCTAGTTTTAAGATCATAAAACTCCCATCTATAACAAATTTATTTGACAAGCCATCTAGGAGCATCTAAATGGTAAGAAAGAGAAAGTTATAGGATGAAGCTAGTAAGAAAATGAATATAGAGGAAAGGCAAGAAGTTTATGCCTTATCTAAGAGATAGAATAAATAGGTGGGGCAATCCCACTATAGGAAAGGTAAGAGATGGAAGTAGAACTAGAGTTGATCAAATAAAAATAATAGATAGTTCACATCCTAACATGCATTAAAATTAAGATACAGGAGGTTATAATTAAATGCTATAATTATTTAGAGGCACTAGAGGCAATATAAGATGAATTATCCATAAATTGTTTAATTCTTTGAAGGTTGACAAGAATAAGTTGATATTGTTAATTATTTACACAACCAATAAGGTATACATCCATTTAGATCTAATGGCACCATTAGAGGCATCCAATGTACTCAATATGGTAGTCATTACAATAGAGAAGGCCATAAAATGGGTAGTAGTTCGTTGAGGCTTTGATCCCCAAATATCAAGAACATGAGGCTCTCATCCTACAAATTTTGAATGACTTGTAATTATCTAAGGCAAAGGATGCTATCGAAAAGTTAATAAGCAAGATGAATTTTAATCAAATTATTCAAGAAGATTTAGATAATTTCAAGAAAATTTTACAAGGATTTCCATTAGAAGACATTGAAGCAAAATTAAGTTTTGGTAGGAAAAAGGTGACTGAAGTTAAAATCTTCAAAATTAACTTCTAGATGATAAAATCAAAAAATGTGAAGCTACTAGGGCAGGTTGACAAGGTACATAAACGCTCTATTTTGAACTTAGATATAATTATACAACACTGTGATGTGGCACATAAATATTTTCTTGAGTTAGAAGTAGATTGAAGTTTCTACTTCTAGTTCTACACCAATGGTTGCATCTACAACTCCCACTAAAGTCAATGCATCTGTGCAAACATCAAATCAACCTTAAAATGCCAATTTTATGCATGTATATTCTATAGTGGTGTAAATTTTATAGTTATAGTTTTCTTATGACTTAAACTTATTGTAAAAATTTTCCTATTCGTTTTGTAAACATGCATACACTACATGACTTTGTAAAGTCTAACTTAAACAATTGACAAGAGTAAGATAACTTTATGTGGTTTTGAGACCACAATTTAGAACTAAAGTTTTAACTATTCCATGTAAGGTATTTTTTTTGTACTTGGAGGATGAGGTGAGCCCTTCCCCAAGTCTATATAAACACATATAACCCATAATTTTAAAGGGTTAGAATAATTCAATATATAGGAGTAGAAGTAGTTTCAATTATAAACTCATGTGTTTGTGTATTTTTTTCCAATCTTTGTGTAATTAAGCTTATCTTTTTGGTTGAATGATTTAATAAATCTTAGTGTACAAAATTTGTGAAGGAATTATTTCTTTTTATAATTAATATTTTAGTCTTAAATGTGTAATAGCTATTAAATTATTAGCAAATTAAATTAGTTATTAACAATTAATTTGACTGATTCATATTCTTAAGTGTGTACAAGGGTTTTCCTTTGATATATTTTTTTGTGTATGTGAAATAGCTATCTCAGTTACCTCACTAATCCTAAGCCATAATATCTTAATTAAGAGTGTGCAAAATTTTCTCTAAAAATAACAACCTTTGATTGAGGCTTGTGAGTTTCCTATATCAAGATTATCCTAGATTGCTTGACCATGTTTGACTGTGTGTGTGAAATAGATGATAGTAATAGACATAGGATTTGGAAGAACTTATCCTCTCAAAATCCAATCAGAGAGGTGATTCATGAATCCATAAAATATTTCTTTTCTACTCTATCTTTCCTTCCATTTTGAGTTTATTTTGAGGCATGCCCACTCTAGATTAAGTAATCATATATACACTGACTCATCTAGATTTTACTTATTTTTAGATACCAATACTTTGTTCAAAATCCTTATTAACAACCTACATGCCATGCCTACTATTCCATCACCTAATTTTTAAGACTACATACATGCAACTCATGCCCTGGAGTGGAGTTTACCTCCATTGAGATCCTAAAATGTTAGAGGCTACCTTATTACGAGACTAGTATGCATAAAACCTACATCAACATTCTCTTTATAATTCTATAAGGATATATTGAACCTTTGATAAAATAGGTTAGTTGCTACATAGATTTACACTTGAGTCACCCAGGAGAGTGACCAAATCTATTTCTCATGTTGGTCTTCTATTCTCACCCTTGTCAAATCATATGAAACGTAGAGTTGTACCAACTACTTATTATATACCTAAAACACCTTATCCAATAAGGATAACTTCCCTTGTTAATCATCCCATGGATCAACCACCTTGGTTGGTTGGATATGCTATTACCATCCTAGGGGATGTGCATGACCTACCTAGGAATCTTGAAAATCATTTGTTATCTTTATCTCCTTTAGGAGAAATAACAATAGAGGAATACATCAAATATTTTAAAGCTTATTTAATATTAATGAATGTTATTAATGAGGATGTTGCATGTAGGATTTTCCCTTTTACATTAATTGATGTTGCTTATGATTGGTATCTGAATCTAATAGAAAATTTCATCACTTCTTGGAATGCATGTCAAGTCTCTTTTCTTACATAATTTGATATATCAACACTTCACTATCATGAAAAGGGAGCCTAATAATCCAATCTTTTCTTTCAATGTAAGATTTCAAAATATGTATACATGGTTAAGCCCAAAGTATAAAACATAAGAATCATTGGCATTGGAGATGTATAAGAATTCTCTAGATCTAATTAATGTGATGTTCCTAAGAAGGGAAGCTAATCCCACCACCTTGGCATTTGAATATGAAGAGACTATGACCATTGATAGGCATCTTAATCCCCAAGTGCCTAGCATGCCTAACATCAACAATGGCTTCCCAACATTGAATCCAGTCTCACATGTGAAGCAAAACATTCTTAAATCCTATTAGAATCAGTTATACACACTTCTTGTGACATAAATAACACAACCAAATTATAGTTTCTTGAAAAACCATACACAAGGTAATGGTTAATAGTAAAATTTACAATTGGCTACATATTATTTGTTTATTCTCCAGGGAACTAACTCTACAAAGGTAGAGCTAGATGGTTCAAAAGCTAATTAATAACTTCCTCAACATGTAAATAAAGATCGGTAATGTTAATGGCCCAAGTGGTAATCAGAATTCTAGATTCCATAGGTGAAACAAACCATTAAATAGGATTGAAAAAAACATAGAATAACCTAGAAAGTTTCTAGAGATCAATATGGCAAAGACATCTCTACCTAATTAGTAAAAAATACATAATACTAATTAGCATGGTGATCTTAATTATGTTGAATTTTTTGTAGCATTTGAAATATTTCAAAGAGAAGTAGTAAAGCAAGATTAGATGCATAATCCACTAGAATCTCACTAGGATCCGTGACCTTCAAGCACTACCATGTTTTTTGAGACTCACAAGTTTCCATTTCCAAGTGAGGATGATAATATACTAGAAGACAACCCCAATTAGATCCATGTTTTCTAGAAATTTTAGAAAGGTGGTTACAATATAAAGAACCATAAACCCTTCACAAATTTTATTCCTCTAAATAACATAACCAGTCCACCCAATCCAAAATCTGACAACAATCAACCTCCCCCAAAATGGAATGATCAACCTTAGAACAAGGAGGAATAGAGTAAAGGAGGATACAACATTGTTGAAGACATGAATAAAATCAAAGCAAATATTAATCTTCATGAATTAGCTTAGATCACTGAATAGAAGGAGCTACTATGGCAATCTATCATAGGGAAGGCCCCTATGGAAAGGACAAAAGCATCTATAGATAAAACAAAGGGTGTTTACACCAATGTCATCTATAAAATCAAGCAAGATGTTCCACCCTTTTTGTTGACTATCAGGTCATTTGGTAGGAATATTCATAATTATTTAGTTGATTTTGGAGCATCAATAACTATCATGCCTATTTTCATATGTCAAAATATTGGTCTAACTCCAAGTCCTTCAAAGATAATAGTTTCACAATTGGATAAAATGGTGGTACTAGTGGTTAGAGAATTAACTATTGTACATATTCAAGTAGCATCTGAGCTATGAGTCTAGATGATTATTGATATCCTTCTAGTAGACATACTAAAAGGTTATGGACTATTGTTGAGTAGGGACTAGTCTAAAATGATTAATGGATATCTCTCGATAGACTTCTCTCACATCTGGATACCATAGAGAGGCATTGTAAATCAAATCTGGACTAATAGGGAACCAAAGATGAAGTATCCTATCATAGAGTATAATGTGAAGAATGAAGAGGTAAAGTATGAATCCCCTAGCCTTGGTATTTATACTTTTACTACACAAGATCAAATACAATATCTAGAATTTGAAGGTTTCAATAAGCTATGGACTCTACACTTTGATGGTGTTAGATCCAAATAAGGATCAAGCATAATAATTGAAATGATTGATCCACAGGGGAAGAAGTTCTTGGTAGCATATAGGTTACAATTCCATTACACTAAAAATAGGACTAAATATGAAGCCTTAATTTTGGGATTGAAATTTGCACTCAAGAATTATGTCAAGTAGTTGCTAGCATTTGGGGATTTAGAGATGGTAGTCAATCAGGTCAAAAATAGATACCAGTGTAAGTTGTCTTATCTAAAAATCTATAAACATAGAGCATATGATCTAATTGAGAGCTTTTAAGTTTTCAACATAGTATCAGTTCCTAGAGAGAAAAATCAAGATGCAAACTCACTAGTTGTTGTTGCTACTTTGGAGCTTCTCCAAGAATCTAAGGTAAAGAGATTATCCATTGAGTTATTACTTTGTCCTTCTATTCCTGACAATGTAAAAAAATTCTAGGTCTTTGATGATGATCAATAGATCATTTAGTTTCTAACCAATTTAGTTAATTTGAGTTCCAAATCATTGATGATAAGGAAGTTATCCATCTCTGCCAAAGGAGTTAGATAAGGAAGGAATCCCCTAGCTCAAGGAGAATCATCTCCTAACTAGTTTGGTCTCCTTAGAAAGACCATTTGATATAGATCCTCAAGCTCAATAGCTTAGGAAACCTAAGATCAATGATTCTAACTTAAAAAGGGATAATTTAGGAGATGAATATATCCCATGCTCTATTAACATTAGCCTCAACTGCACCCTAGAAGAAAGACAAAGGGTGAAAGATTTAATCACTTGATATAGATATGTGATTGCATGGACATAAGAAGACTTGAAGTTTTATGACCAAAAGGTCATCACTCACATAATTCCATTGAAACCAGACCAAAATATGTTTAGATAGAGGTAGAGACCAGTAAATCATATCATGGAGCCTCTCATTTAAAGAGAAGTGTAAAAGTTGTTGAGTGTAAGGATAGTCTTCCCAATCAGACATTCTACCTAGGTAGCCAATTTAGTCCTAGTACAAAAGAAGAGTGGAGAGATCATGTTATGTGTTGATTTTAAAAACTTGAACAAATATTTTGAGAAGGATAACTATCCTTTACCTTCCTTGGATGAGGTGATACAAATAGTTTGTGGCTCTGAAATGATGTCCTTCTTGGATGGATTTTTAGGCTATAATCAAGTAATGGTATAATTAGAGGATATAATGAAGACTACATTTACTATGATTTGGGGTACTTATGCATATAAAATGATGCCTTTCAGCCTAATAAATATAAGATCCACCTTTCAACAATCCATGGATCATGCATTTAAAGGATTAACAGGGAAGCACATAATCATATATATGGATGATCTTACTATTTTTTCCATGATAGGAATGACCATGTAGGCCATCTGTAGTCAATATTCAAGAGATGTACGAGATTTATAATATATTTGAACCCAAAGAAGAGCATATTTTAAGTAATTAAATGTAATCTCTTAGGACACATCATTACCAAAGAAGGGATCATCATTGATCAAGATAGAATTTAAGGAATTTCAAAGATTACACCACCAAACAACAAGAAGGATCTCAAGTCATTATTTGGGAAGATTAATTTTGTAAGGAAGTTTATCTTAGGATTTGTGGATATTTTTAGACCCATAAATTCAATTCTCAAGAAATATGCTAAAATATAAGGGAAAAATGAGGCCTAAAATTCTTTTCAAGTCATTAAAGATGATATATCTCAAGCCCCAATACTCATTATTCCAAATTTTACAAAATAATTTTACTTATACTCATTTGCCTCAGAACATACAATTATTTCTATCATAACATAGAAGAAAGATGAGACTAAGAATCCAATTATGTTCATGAGCACAAACCTAAAGGATGCAGAACTTAGATACTTCATGATTGATAAATAGATGTTCACTCTTGTCAAAGTAGTGAAGAAATGTAGACACTACATATTGAGGAATAAGATTATTGACATTGTGCTTGATCCTACTGTCAAGCTCACCTTATCACAAAATAAATTAGGATAACATAGAGGAAAATAGATGGAAAATATGTAGGATTTTGACATAGAAATAAATCCTACTAAGATTGTTTAAGGTCAAGGCATTTTCCAACTCATGACTAAACTTGATCCACATATTAATGTTAAAGAGGTATGTGAAGTCCAAGTATCTAAAGAGAATGGTATACTAACATAATATAATATTTTCTCACCTGTACTTGTTCCCCATAACTCAATAGAGAACAAAAGAAAGCTTTGAGGCTCAAAGTTGCTCATTATACGATCAAGAAAGGAGTTATCTATAAAAGAAACTATGAAGGCATCTATCTTAGGTGTGTATCTACAAAAAATGCTAAAGAGATACTAAAAAACTTGCATTAGAAGATAGGTAGTGGTCATCTATCTAGGAATGCCACATCCCATAAGATCTTAGGAATGGACTACTACTAGCCAATAGTTTTCAAAGATGATCATACATATGTAGCAATGCCCTTGCAACCTACTATTGAAGGAAGGCTATTTTTCCAATGGGTTTTAGACTTCATTGGTGTTATTAAACTAAATTCCTCAGTAGGCCATAAGTTTTTACTCATTATCATAGACTACTATACTAGATGGACTGAGGCAGTGGCCATAAATAATTCCACAGCACAAGATGTGATTTGATTCTTATAGGAACACATCACAACTAGATTTGACACTCCCATTTCTCTAATTTATGACCGTGGGCTAGCATTTATATCAGATAAATTCACTAAATGGGCTCATGACAACCAAATCAATATCAGATCATCTTCTAACCATTACCCTCAAGGAAATAGATTGGTTAAATCAACAAATAAAAACTAGATAGATGCAATTAATAAATAAATTGGAGATAAAACTAGGGAATAGCACAATATATTAAAGTATGCCCTTTGGGTAGATTGAACAAGATATAAGCAAGCCCTTAAAGCTTTACCCTATCCATTGGTATATGGATGCAGGCCAATATTCCCAATCATGCTAAAATTACTAACTTATCAATTCATGTAGGAACACATGGAACCAAATGATAAAGTAGAATCTAGACTACTGGACATAATAGAAATGGAAGATTCAAGGACTTAGGTACCTTTAATAAACACCAAGATGTAGTCAAAAGGTGGTTTGACAAAAGAACAAAGGTCAAGAATTTAGGATCTTAGATCTAGTGTTTATTTTGGATAAATCCCATGAAAATAAAGGATAACATGAAAAATTTGCCTTACTATGAATTGGACCATATCAAATTTTAGAGATCTTAGGTATTAATGCTTTCCATCTAAAATACTTACAGGGTAATGAACTCACATATCCAATCAATGGACAAATTTTAAAGCATTAATTCATGGTTGTACCATATGAATGTACCCATGATTGATGAATAAACATAATAGAGGTAGGATTAGGTTAGTTTATTACTTTATAGATTATATTTCTTGCTTTCTAGTTTAGATTTCTTGATTTATAGTTTAGTTTTCCTACTTTCTTAGTTTAGTTTTCTTGCTTTCTAGTTTAGTTGTTTTGTTGTTTCCTATGACAATATGAATTATTTTATCTTGATGTGACCAAGATAAAATACAACCATCTAATCCCCTTATTTTATGTTTAGACAGACTTATAACAAAAATATAAAGTTATAAATAGATTCACAACTTGGGACCTATTCAAAAATTGGGTATATTTCTATGTTTTGAATCTTCAGGATGTAGGTATCTAATCATAATTCATTTTGGATTGTGTCATAATTTAATATTTATACTAGGTATGTGATTGTTCATCTCAAGTACTTCATATGAATTTATAATTTTTTCTTATTCTAATAAATCAAGCACACTTATATTAATACTTGTTAGAGATGATTAATTATTGGTGTTGATGTAATTGGTAGGGATGTTCTGGTAAATCATTTATTTTATAACCATACTAGATCATAGGGGTTTCAACTCTCCTCTTTCCATTCAAATAAAAGAGAAATAAAATAATAAAAATAACCAATGAGTTCAAAAGAGCAATTGATAAGGCCAAAAGAATATCTAAATAAATTCAAAAGGCTCACATGATGAAATAAGGTCAATGCACCATGCATCATGATTAAAAAAACAAAGGAATAAGAGAGAAATAACCCCCAAGGCATCTTTGTCAAGGCTATGGATGCTTGGTTTGTAGCGGAGGAATGCTTGAGCTTCCCTTGATTTAATGAGCTTTAAAGGAAGCCAGAACAAATTCTATAGCTACTTCAAACCTTTGGAAATATTATTACAACAAGGGTTCAATAAATTTCATTGTTAACACACATAGATCAATGGATGAAAGGGAAATTATGTTGTGTGAATCTTACTAGGAGTCTCTTTCATATCTCTAATTTTAATATTTTTATGTGGCATAGTTCATGTATGATTTGAAATTACTAACCAAAGTTCTGAGTTCTCAAATACTTAAAAGTATTCCCCTTGTAATTTACCATTTTTTGTACCCAACATACACTTTTTATTATTTGAATAAATGGGACCCACTTTTTTTAGATTTTGGCCTTGATTATATTTATCTATGCAAAATTCTAGTCGTATTGCTTCATAATATTTATACTTAGAAGAACAAAGCTTGGTATTATACATTTTTATGGAGTGAACTTATTAATGCCTTTTGGGATAGATATTATTGAACTATGCAGATCTTCTAGGACTTAGTTTTACTAGAACATTTTACTCAAGCCTTCTTCTCAAAAATTTGGTCTTTGGACATTCTTTTTGAAACATTTGTTCTGATCGATTTTGTTCAGGACTTATTTATCAAGATTTTTGCTCCTTGGTTTTTTTGTTCAAATTTTATCCATAGAATAATTAATCAAGATTTTCATTCACCAGGGTTTTTATTCAGACCTTTTGTTTGGATTTAAATCATCAAGCATTTTATTTGAATAATTATTTCAATTGACTTATCCTTTATCAAAAAATTGGTCTTTGGCCATTTTATTTAGAATATTTGTTCCAAATAGATTTGGTCTTTAGGCTCTATGATAAAACAAATTATCTAACTTAATAATCATAAGATTTATGCAATTTGAATATTTTTTGGTCTTTGGGTTTTTTATATCAGGTATTTTGTTCATAACATTTGTTCCTACAAATTTGGTCTTTGAGTTGTTTGTTTAGGATTTATGTTTGAAAGTTTTTTTAGATATTTTTTAAGCTCGATCCCAAAACAAAACCTGAATCCTAATTCATGACTACCAAAATCCTATTATACTTAGCCAATAAATCAAAAATACTTCTTGATACTTGCTAAGGATACCTATCAACTAAATAAATAAAATTTGAACTATGTACATAATATAAAACATGTGAACATTAGAAATTTATAATGCATGAACTAGAATTCAATGATAAATATATATACATAATGTATAACCATCAATGTATTCATATATCTCAAATGAATTCAAACTCAAATGTTAACTTATGCATGAATGCCCTAGCTCCCTGTGAATCTATTTCAAATAAATAAGCAACAAAGTAGAGATAATTTTGTTCTAGAGCATGTAAATAGACTTCAAAGTAATACACATAATTGTAATGGCATATTCATCCAAGGCCTTCACAGGAACACTTCCACCATCACTATTTTCTATCAAATATTCAATAGAATTCATGGACACTATCTATGATTCCACCATCTTTGACAACACGTGTGGGAACTATTCATAATTATGAGATAGTGTAGACTTTGTTGATGTATTTCAAATAGATAGGAATCTATCTACCATGGAATGACTATTCATTATATACTTTCTCTCCATCAAGAGACAAGCACTGCATTTAGCTATAGCCAAGCCCAAGGTGATACCTTGCATTGACCTCCTATGAGATTTATTCTTTGTTGGGAAGATTACATAGGATGCATTTCTACACCATATAAAAATTAGATAGTTTTGGAATGTATCTTTAAAGATAAATTTTAGAGGTATTTATCATTACCAGTTCTAGATGCGTATTTTGATAAGCATAGACTAGTTTTGTGAAATTAGGAGAATTCAATGGATAAGGTGTTGAGCTCATGGATTATCCCTAGAAAAACCATAACATATAAAGGTAAGAATCCCACCCCAATAAAAAAAATTATAATGGGAGTGTAGATTGGGATGGCACTACTTAATAGGGTGTATAGCATGCCCAACATCAATTTTCTTAATTTGGACTGGGAACCCTTACTTTATTTTATGATGACCAATGATGAAAATTTTGCTTTATGAGAGATCATTAGCTATCAACTAAGAGAGAAATTATTACACAAAATTAAATGGTCCACTCTAGTTGATCACTTCTACATTATTTCCTATCTTTTGGATGTTGTAATGGGAACAATATATAAGGTCCCTAGTGAGCTTTGGAGCCCAACCACAGATTGTGTCACAAATTGCATTTACAATTTTTACCTATTCCTGCACATTTATGCATATACAAAGAACATGGTTCAAATTATTGAGGATGTCTATCCTCAAGTATGGAAAGTAATCCATAGCTCTCCAATGCTCAAAATTGGAGCAAGCATAGTGCAAACACTTGTTAGGAGGGGTGATTATTAGTTGTACCTTGACTACACGGTGATTATGATTTCTAGTCATAAGGTTCACCCCCACACCTCCCCAAATATGTACCTAATTTTTTTTAGAGAAATAAAATGCTTATCAAATTTTGTGGAGTGTTGAGGACTTGATAAAAAATAAGAAAAACACATATTATGGGTCACATATGGTCATTAGCAAGATGTGCTATACTCGAATGAGTAACTTTGGAGATGTAGGAAACAAAATAAAGAGATATCATTTACTTATTGTTCCACATAGAGACTAAGATCCCCATGGTTTCATATAAAGACACATTCAAGGCTTAGGGATCCCATACCAACACATCTCATATGACCATTACTTCCTATTTTTGAATGCACAAGATGATGACCAGGTATTAGACATGATAAAATTTGCTAGATACAAGGAGGATCATTTAAGGATAATCTAACATGAGCCTTATATAATAGTAAAATAAATGCATAACAAGCTACCACTTGTTATAGGGTGGAAATCTTTATATTTCTGGCATAACCAACCCCTAGAGTAGACTAAAAAACAAGAAGAGCCTTCATAGGAACTTTCTTTTAAGTTGAGAAATATCACTAAAGAACTAGGGGCTAGTGAACCTAATCCTAAGGGATCTCTAAGATATCCCATTAATCTATAGTCCTCTAATGAGGAAGAATAATAATAATAACACCCATTTATAAGTGAAATATAAATGACTATAGCTACCCCCAGGTGCAAGAGTCTACATCATTAGGGGTATCCACATAGGAAGTTGCTACCTTAGATCAACAATGCTCCTCATTATAAACCAAGACCATTAATTTCTATAGAAGGAAGCCTAGGACTCCCCTCACAGGTATTCCAATAATTGAGAAATCATAGAGCCTACCTATAATACCTTAACAAGTAGAGGAATAAGAACAAGAACTTAATGAAGAACCAAAATTGGAGAGAACCAAGGCATTGAGACTCATAACTGATAGAGGAAAATAACCAACCATGAAGGACACAATAGGTAAAAGGCTCAACCTTTAGAGACCACTTTCCTAATTTCTTCCTTTATTCCTATTTTTAGTTTAGTACCAATTTCATCTTTGTTGAAGACTCACAGGTAGAAGTTGTCACTTCCACCCCTTATGATTCATTAACCTCCTCTTTCTTGCATATTCATCTACTCACTCCAAAATTAGAGAAAGAATCTTCCACCACCATTTCATCCACATACATCATGGTCACTATTAGTATTCCCTCTAGGAATATCAGAGTTAGATCTTTGAAGAGAAAAAGGGAAGCCAAGAAAATTAAGACAACCATGGCTACTCCCCAACTCCATGTCTCATCCACCTAGATAAATTTTACCATGCCATCCACCACTTCATCCTAAGATACCACCATCATAAGCTTAAGAAAAGGGGAAAAGTCAAAACAAGTTATCACAATCCACCCACTCACCTAATATGGAGGTTTGGATTGGTCCAAGATCATTTGGCCTTACCTACCTAACACAATCCTAAAAGCATCCAAAAAATAACCACTAGTTGAAGATATTGAAGAAAGGTTGTAGTCAAAATCACACAAGATATATACCCTAATTAGTTGGTGATTCTTCTATGGGATATTGATCTAAGAACCAAGACTACTCAAATGCCTAGTTTTAAGATCACAAAATTCCCATCTATAACAACTTTGATTGAAGATACATCTAGGATCATCCAAAGGGTAAGAAAGATAAAGTTAGAGGATGAATCTAGTAGGGAAATGGTTCTAAAGGAAAGGCAATAAGTTTATGCCTTATCTAAGAGATAAAATATATAGGTGGGCTAATCCCCCTAAAATGAAGATTTAAAGTCTCTATCTGAGGCACATAAAGATGCCATGGTGGAATTATATGAGGGCATGGAACATGAAAAGTAAGAGTTGGAAGTAGAACTAGAACTGATTAAAAAAACAACAAAAGATAATTCACATCCTAGTAAGAATTGAAACTGAGGTGCAAGAGGCTGCATCTAAATGCTATAATTATTTAGAGGACTTGCATTGCCCAAACACATAAATTATTTAATTCTTTGAAGGATGACAAGAATAAGTTGAAATTATTAATTCTTTACATAACCAATAAGGCATATAACCAATTAGATATAATGACACCATTAGAGGCATCCATTTCACTCAATATGGTAGCCATTATAATACAGGAGGCCATAAAATGGGTAATAGGTGTTAAGGCTTTGATTCCTAAATACAAAGAACATGAGGCCCTCATGCTAAAATTTTTGAATGACTTGAAATTGTTTAAGGCAAAGGACACAATAAGAAAGTTAATAAGTAGGATGAACTTTGATCAACTTATTAAATAAGCTTTAAACAATTTCAAGAAAAATTTAAAAGGACTATCATTAGAAGACATTGAATCAAAATTAATCTTTTCTAGGAAAAAGGTGACTAAATTTGAAATATTTAAAATCAACTTCAAGATGACAAAAGCAGAACATGTGAAGCTGCTAAGGCAGGTCGGTAGGGTGCATAGACCCTCTCTTTTGAACTTGGATATAATTAAATTATAGCATGATGTGGAACATAAGTATTTTATTGAGTTAGAATCAAAGAATAAGTATATTTAAGTTTCCACTTCCATCTCTACACCAAAGGTTTTAGTTACAACTCCCACTAAATTCAAAGAATCCATGAAAATGTCGAATCAACTTTAAAAGGCCAATTTTGTGCATGGACATTCTATAGCAGTGTAAACTTTATATTTATAGTTTTCTTATGACTTTAAATTATTTTAAAAATTTACCTATTCATTTTTTAAACATGCACACATTGCATGACTTTGTAAACGCTAACTTGAAATATTGACAACTGTAAGATAACTTTATATGATTTTGAGACCACAAGTTAGAACTAAAGTTCTAACTAATCCATGTAATATATTTTTGCATGTACTTAGAGGATAAGGTGACCCCTTCCCCAAGTATATTTAAACACATATAACCCATAATTTTAAAGGGTTAGAAGATTTCAATATATAGGAGCAGAAGTAGTTTTGATTGTTAACTCATGTGTTTATGAATTTTATTTCCAATTTTTTGTAATTAAGATTATATTTTTGGTTGAATGATTTAATAATTATTAGTGTGAAAAATATATGAAATAATTGTTTCTTATTATAATTAATATTCTAGTCTTATATGTGTAATAGATATTGAATGATTAGCAAAATAAATTGGTTATTAACAATTGAGTTGATTGATTAATATTATTGTGTACATGTGTTTTCATTTGATATAGTTTTTTGTTTATGTGTAATAGCTATTTTAGATACCCCATTAAGCCTAAGCCATAATCTCTTGATTAAGAGTGTGCAATAGCTGATTTAAAAGGATAAACCTTTAACTGAGGCCTATGAGTTTCTTATATCAATATTATCCTTGACTACTTGATCATGTCTGATTGTGTGTGTGCAATAGCTACTAGAAAAAGACATAGGTTTTGAAAGAACTTATCCACTCAAAAGCAATCTAGAGTGGTGATCCCTAAATCCATAAAATATTTCTTTTCTAATCTACCCTTCCCTCCCTTTTAAGTTTATTTTGAGACCTACCCACTCTAGATTAAGTAACCATCCAGCTACCAACTCACTTGGATTTTAATTCCTTTTAGAGACCACCTCTCCATTCACAATACTTGTTAACAACCTGCATGCCCTACCTATTATTCCATCACCTAGTTGTTAAGACTAAATACCTATAACTCATGCTCTTGAGTGGAGTTTATCTCCATTAATATCCTAAAACATTAGAGGCTACCTCATTAAGATACTAGAGTGTATAAAACCCACATCAATATGGTATATTTAGAACTATATTATGATATATAACAATGATATTTTGTAGTGGGTGTGCCTCCTTTATAGCAATGTGATATGATGATAGTGGTGTACGTGCCTACTATGTGTAATGACAAAATAAAGCTTCCCCCACCTCATTTGTAATATGCTTTGGAAATGGATTTAAGAATATTTTAAATGCCTTAGTTTCCATTTATTATACTTTGGGTGCCTCTATGGGTGTTCCCACATCAATAATGTTATTTTCTATCAAATCTTATATCTTATGTTTCAAACCAATGCATTTTTTTGTTAAGCACAGAATATACTGAGAGGGGGAGGTGAATCAATATATTATATATCTTATAAAACTTTCCTTTAACTAATATTCCACTTAATCAAAAATTCAAGATATGCAATAAAACTCAAACAATAAGCATCACACAAGACAGAGAGAGACACTAGATATAACATGGAAACCCAATGTGGGAAAAACCATGGAGAATCAATCTCAAATATATTTGTGAGAACAACCCCACAGGAGCACCATACCCCTTTGCCAAGTACAAACCTCAGCTACAACTCATGAGCACCAACCCATAGGAGCTTCAAACCCCTTTGCCGAGCACCAACCCAACACCTATTTATGAGCACCAACCCACAGGAGCACTAACCCCTTTGCCAAGCACCAACCCAACAAAAATTCATGAGCACCAACCCATAGGAGCATCAACCCCTTTGCCGAGCACCAACCTAGCAACAATTCATGAGCACCAACCCACAGGAGCACCAACCCCTTTGCCAAGCACCAACTCAGCAACAATTCGTGAGCACCAACCCACTAGAGTACCAACCCCTTTGTGTATACCACACACCTATCTCTCAATGTTGTTATCTCAGAAAATGATAGATCAATACAACATCTTCTTCTTCTCTCTCACTTTTGCTCTTCTAAGCTAGATATAACAAATACAAATCATCTCTCACAATTGCTCTTCTAAGATAGATATTACAATATCAAATCAACCTCTCACTTCCACATTACAAATGGCTACTCAAGCCTTTATTTATAGCTTTCCAAATGACCTTTGGCCTTCCCCCTTTGTGACCTTTCAATCCTCATGGAAAATGGTGCCAATCTTGGATGACCCTTCATATCCAAGCATTTGAAAAGTCATGTGGTGACCCTTCATGACCAAAAACCTCTTTCCCACTTTTATCCTTATCTTTGGTGACTTTTCGTATTCTTAAAGTGTCCCTTCATGAGAAATTCTCCCTTTACTCTTTTGTCTTCACTTGGTGACTCTTGGTATTCCCCAAGATGACTCTTCATGGAAAAATGTGTCCCATCCTTCTTTTGTCTTTATCTCGTGACTCTTCGACTTCTCCATGGCCCTTATTTTGTCTCATATGCAACCAAAAATATATTCATTAATATTAAATAAATATTAACTCATATTAGCCAAGATAAACAATATTAAATGCAATGGGGCCTTTATCACCAATAATACTAAACCTTTGACATCAATGACAATATTTCCAACAATCTCCCCCTTTGTCATTGATGGCAACCTAAATCCTGAAACTACCATATCCTGTCACTTGCACATACCATCATCTAAAAACATATAGTAACTCCCCCTTATTTTAGTAAGTTATACTTGTTCACTGTACCTATTTTCTACACCTGTACCTGTACCTATTATTCTCCCCCTTTGACATCAACGACAAAGGGCCTACCTGGAGCTAACACTTAGCTCCCCCTCACTTGATGCTGAACATCAATGGTAGGAAGTAATAGAAATTACTCCCAACTCCTCTCTCCATTCTTTGAATGTATCCTTTGATCATGCCTTTGAGAAGATATCTGACAATAAATACACATTTTTCCCTATCCTTTGAGCATCTACAATCAACTCATTTGAATCTTTTCTTCTAATCTCACAACCTTCAACATGAAACCTTAATGTGTATCCTTGATCAAAAATTTGACTAACACTCAACAGATTATGCTTAAGACCTCTTACATACAAAACATTTTTAGTCTTAGTTCTACCATAATCCAAACTCAAAGTACCTTTTCTGGCTATCTTGGCAGTGGTTTTATCTCCAAACCTCACAGTTCCACCATTAATCTTCTTTAGAGAAATGAACTTACTTTTATCTCCTGTCATATGCCTCGAACATCAACTATCAATTAACCATGGTTGATCTTTACCTCCCACATGTAGAGCTATCTGCACCATCATAGAATCTTCATATTGTTTCTTCTGCCATGTACATGTCTAAACCTTCTTCCTGATGAATGGATCTTTGAACCTCTGATCCTTCTTGACTGACTCGAACATGCTTCTACAATACTGAGCTATGTGTCCATAATTGTTGCACTTGTAGCATACTATGGTCTCTTCATCAAAGCTTGATAGAGGAGCAAAAGAGTTGTGGCTTCTGCTTGACTCTACTTGACTTTCCTTCTCCTTATTTTTGAAATTGTTAGCTCTTTTTCTACATTCTAATTTCTTGTGACCATATCCATTACAATAAAAATAATAGCCATAAAAATAAGACCTATATGTATATCTCTGACCTGATTACCTTTTGTAGTTTTGTTCCTTCCAGCCCTCTCTATTTGGATGTCCTCTGTATTCTTCACTTCTCCCCTTTTTGTGTCCTCTTGTGTAAGAGCTTCAACATAGCTCTTTTTCTTTTCAAATCTGATCCCTGTTTTATCTGAATATGCTTTTTGACTTTCCAATATCTTATTCAACATGTTAGTACTATCTTGAAATTTTGAATCACTGACTGCTTTATCACTAACTACTTTCTTAATATCTTCTTTTAAAGAGGCAATTTCAATAACATACCTTTCACAATATTTTCTTGATATTTCCAACTATGCTATGAGATCTTCATTCTTCTTGGCTTCTTCAAAGTGTGCTTGTAGATCTTCAATCATTTCCTTTAACTCTTGTTCATTTCTCTCTATTTGGCACTTTAACCTTCGATTCTTCTTTTGAATAGCTTCTAACTCTTCTAGGGCACAATTGAGTTCTCCTTCCATATCTATTTCAGCTTCCTCCTCTTCTTCTTCTTGGTCATCATCATGTATGGCCATGAATATAATCTCTTCTTCTTATGAATTGCTAACTCCACTATCTTCAACTGAGCTAGGATCCTTAGAATACAGGCTCTTCTTCTCGAATCCCTTCTTGGATTTGCCTTTGAAATTCTTCTTGTATGTAGGCTTTTCTTCTTCTTCATCTTTAACCTTATCTGGGCATCTAGCTGAAAAATGTCCAATCTTTTCACAATTAAAACATTTAAAAGGTAATTTTCCTTGATATTTACCTGTTCCTCTTTTTGGCCTACAAATAAAAAGTGCTTCATTGTCATCTTCATCATCACTGGAACTATCACTTGATTCTTGAATCTTAGCTTTCTCCTTCTTTGATATCTTGAAAGCCACTTCTCTCTTTGAGGGTTTATCTTGTTCTATCCACATCTCATATGTCGTGAGAATACCATGAAGCTCATCCATCTTTATCTTGGCTAAATTCTTCATTTCCTCAATTGCTGAAACCTTTGCATCATATCTCATTGGTAGAGATCTCAAAACCTTTTTCACCACCATTGACTCTTCCAATGTTTCTCCAAGACCTTGAATCTAATTTACTATCTGATCAACTCGCAAGAGATAATTGGCTATATCTTCTTCTTCTTCCATCTTCAAACTTTCAAACTGCCTTCTAAAAGTCTATAACTTAGCTTGTTGAACCTTTCCATCACCTTTGTAAATATTCTCAAGTTTTACCCAAGTTTCATGAGCAGATTTACATTGCATAACTTTAACAAATTCAGATTCACATAACCCACATAAAATAACATTTAAAGCTTTAGCATTACATTCACTTGCCTTCTTTTTTGCTAGAGTAATTGTAGATGTCTGTGGCTCTTCATATTCCTCCACCACCAATTTCCATATGTAAAATCCAAAGGCCATCAAATAAACCTTCATTCTCATGCTCCAAAAAGCATAATTTGTCCCATCAAACAAAGGTGCCTTATTTGTAGAAAATCCTTCCTGTGACCCAGCCATCGTGCTTTCCCGATCTACCTTTAAGCTGTAAAACCCTTTTTAAAAGAACCTGATCTAATACCAATTGTTAAGCATGGAATATACTGAGAGGGGGGGTGAATCAGTATATTATATATCTTATAAAACTTTCCTTTAACCAATATTCCACTTAATCAAACATTCAAGATATGCAATAAAACCCAAACAATAAACATCACACAAGACAGAGAGACACACCAGATATAACATGGAAACCCAATGTGGGAAAAACAACAAAGAATCAATCTCAAATATATTCATGAGAACAACCCCATAGGAGCACCATACCCCTTTGCCAAGTACAAACCTTAGCTACAATTCATGAGCACCAACCCACAGGAGCTTTGAACCCCTTTGCCGAGCACCAATCCAACACCTATTTGTGAGAACCAACCCATAGGATCACCAACCTTTGCCAAGCACCAACCCCTTTGTTAAGCACTAACCCAATAACAATTCGTGAGCACCAACCCACAAGAGCACCAACCCCTTTGCCAAGCACCAACTCAGCAACAATTCGTGAGCATCAACCCACTAGAGCACCAACCCCTTTGTGTATACCACACACTTATCTCTCAATGTTGCTATCTCAATAAATGATAGATCAATACAACATCTTCTTCTTCTCTCTCACTTTTGCTCTTCTAAGCTAGATATAAAAAATACAAATCATCTCTCACAATTGCTCTTCTAAGCTAGATATTATAATATCAAATCAACCTCTCACTTCCACATTACAAATGGCTACTCAAGCCTTTATTTATAGCTTTCCAAATGACCTTTGGCCTTTCCCCTTTGTGACCTTTCAATACTCATGGAAAATAGCACCAATCTTGGATGACCCTTCATATCCAAACATTTGAAAAGTCATGTGGTGACCCTTCATGACCAAAAACATCTTTCCCTCTTTTGTCCTTATCTTGGTGACTTTTCGTATTCCTTAAAGTGTCCCTTCATTATAAATTTTCCCTTTACTCTTTTGTCTTCACTTGGCGACTCTTGGTATTTCCCAAGATGACTCTTCATGGGAAAATGTGTCCCATCCTTCTTTTGTCTTTATCCCATGACTCTTCGACTTCTCCATGGACCCTTATTTTGTCTCATATGTAACCAAAAATATATTCATTAATATTAAATAAATATTAACTCATATTAGCCAAGATAAACAATATTAAATTCAATGGGACCTTTATCACCAATAATACTAAACCTTTGACATCAATGACAATATTTACAACAATCTCTCCCTTTGTCATTGATCGCAACCTCAATTCTGAAACTACCATATCCTGTCACCTACACATACCATCATCTAAAAACATATAGTAACTCCCCCTTACTGTAGCAATTTGTACCTATTCCTTGTACCTATTTTCTACACCTGTACTTGTACCTATTATTATCCCCCTTTAAAATCAATGGCAAAGGGCCTACCTAGAGCTAACACTTAGCTCTCCCTCACTTGATGCTGAACATCAATGGTAGGAAGTAATAGAAATTACTCTCAACTCCTCTCTCTGATCTTTGAATGTATCCTTTGATCGTGCCTTTGAGAAGATATCTGACAATACATACACATTTTTCCCTATCTTTTGAGCATATGCAATCAACTCATTTGAATCTTTTCTTCTAATCTCACAACCTTCAACATGAAACCTTAATGTGTATCCTTGATCAAAAATTTGACTAACACTCAATAGATTATGCTTAAGACCTTTTACATACAAAACATTTTTAGCCTTAGTTCTACCATAATCCAAACTCAAAGTACCTTTTCTAGCTATCTTGGTAGTGGTTTTATCTCTGAACCTCACTGTACCACCATTAATCTTCTTTAGAGAAATGAACTTACTTTTATCTCCTGTTATATGCCTTGAACATCCACTATCAATTAACCATGGCTGATCTTTACCTCCCACATGCAGAGCTATCTACACCATCATAGAATCTTCATATTGTTTCTTCTGCCATGTACATGTCTGAACCTTCTTCCTGATGAATGGATCTTTGAACCTCTGATCCTTCTTGACTGACTCGAACATGCTTCTACAATACTAAGCTATGTGTCCATAGTTGTTGCACTTGTAGCATACTATGGTCTCTTCATCAAAGCTTGATAGAGGAGCAAAAGAGTTGTGGCTTCTGCTTGACTCTACTTGACTTTCCTTCTCCTTATTTATGAAATTGTTAGCTCTTTTTCTACATTCTAATTTCTTGTGACCATATCCATTACAATAAAAATAATAGCCATAAAAATAAGACCTATCTGTATATCTCTGACCTGATTACCTTTTGTAGTTTTGCTCCTTCCATCCCTCTCTATTTGGAATGTCCTCTGTATTCTTCACTTCTCCCCTTTTTGTGTCCTCTTGTGTAAGAGCTTCAGCATAGCTCTTTTTCTTTTCAAATCTGATCCCTGTTTTATCTAAATATGCTTTTTGACTTTCCAATATCTTATTCAGCATGTTAGTGTTATCTTCAAATTTTGAATCACTGACTGCTTTCTTAATATCGTCTTTGAAAGAGGCAATTTCATTAACATACCTTTCACAATCTTTTCTTGCTATTTCCAACTGTGCTGTGAGATCTTATTCATTCTTCTTGGCTTCTTCAAAGTGTGCTTGTAGATCTTCAATCATTTCCTTTAACTCTTGTTCATTTTTCTCTATCTGGTGCTTTAACCTTCAATTCTTCTTCTGAACAACTTCTAACTCTTCTAGGCCACAATTAAGTTCTCCTTCCATATCTACTTCAGCTTCCTCCTCTTCTTCTTCTTGATCATCATCATGTATGGCCATGAATAAAATCTCTTCTTCTTCTGAATCACTGACTCCACTATCTTCAACTGAGCTAGGATCCTTAGAATACAGGCTCTTCTTCTCGAATCCCTTCTTGGATTTGCCTTTGAAATTCTTCTTGTATGTAGGCTTTTCTTCTTCATCATATTTAATCTTATCTGGGCATCTAGCTGAAAAATGTCCAATCTTTCCACAATTAAAACATTTAAAAGGTAATTTTCCTTGATATTTACTTGTTCCTCTTTTTGGCCTGCAAATGAAAAGTGCTTCATTGTCATCTTCATCATCACTGGAACTATCACTTGATTCTTAAATCTTAGCTTTCTCCTTCTTTGATGTCTTGAAAGCTGCTTCTCTCTTTGAGGGTTTATCTTGTTCTGTCCACATCTCATATGCTGTGAGAATACCATGAAGCTCATCCATCTTTAGCTTGGCTAAATTCTTCATTTCCTTGATTGCCAAAACCTTTGCATCATATCTCATTGGTAGAGATCTCAAAACCTTTTACACCACTGTTGACTCTTCCAATGTTTCTCTAAGACCTTGAATATGATTTACTATCTGATCAACTCGCAAGAGATAACTGGCTATATCTTCTTCTTCTTCCATCTTCAAACTTTCAAACTGCCTTCTGAAAGTTTGCAACTTAGCTTGTTGAACCTTTCCATCACCTTTGTAAATATTCTCAAGTTTTACCCAAGTTTCATGAGCAGATTTACATTGCATAACTTTAACAAATTCATATTCACATAACCCACATAAAATAGCATTTAAAGCTTTAGCATTACATTCACTTGCCTTCTTTTTTGCTAGAGTAATTGTAGATGTCTGTGGCTCTTCATATTCCTCCACCACTGATTTCCATATGTTGAATCCAAGGGCCATCAAATAAACCTTCATTTTCATGCTCCAAAAAGCATAATGCATCCCATCAAACAAAGGTGCCTTATTTGTAGAAAATCATTCCTGTGACCCAGCCATCGTGCTTTCCCGATCTACCTTCAAGCTGTAAAACCCTTTCTAAAGGAACCTACTCTGATACCAATTGTTAAGCATAGAATATACTGAGAGGGGGGGGGTGAATCAGTATATTATATATCTTATAAAACTTTCCTTTAACCAATATTCCACTTAATCAAACATTCAAGATATGCAATAAAACTCAAACAATAAACATCACACAAGATAGAGAGAGACACCAGATATAACGTGGAAACCCAATGTGGGAAAAACCATGAGAATCAATCTCAAATATATTCATGAGAACAACCCCACAAGAGCACCATACCCCTTTGCCAAGTACAAACCTCAGCTACAATTTGTGAGCACTAACCCATAGGAGCTTCAAACCCCTTTGCCGAGCACCAACCCAGCACTATTTGTGAGTACCAACCCATAGGAGCACCAACCCCTTTGCCAAGCACCAACCCAACAAAAATTCATGAGCACCAACCCACAAGAGCACCAACCCCTTTGCCAAGCACCAACCCAGCAACAATTCGTGAGCACCAACCCACAGGAGCACCAACCCCTTTGTGTATACCACACACCTATCTCTCAATGTTGTTATCTCAACAAATTTTAGATCAATACAACATCTTCTTCCTCTCTCTCACTTTTGCTCTTCTAAGCTAGATATAACAAATACAAATCATCTCTCACAATTGATCTTCTAAGCTAGATATTACAATATCAAATCAACCTCTCACTTTTCACATTACAAATGGATACTCAAGCCTTTATTTATAGCTTTCCAAATGACCTTTGGCCTTCCCCCTTTGTGACCTTTCAATCTTCATGGAAAATGGTGCCAATCTTGGATGACCCTTCATGACCAAAAACATCTTTCCCACTTTTGTCCTTATCTTTGGTGACTTTTTGTATTCCTTAAAGTGTCCCTTCATGAGAAATTTTTCCTTTACTATTTTGTCTTCACTTGGTGACTCTTGGTATTTCCAAAGATGACTCTTCATGGGAAAATGTGTCCCATCCTTCTTTTGTCTTTATCCCATGACTCTTTGACTTCTCCATGGGCCCTTATTTTTTCTCATATGCAACCTAAAATATATTCGTTAATATTAAATAAATATTAACTCATATTAGCCAAGATAAACAATATTAAATGCAAAGGGGCCTTTATCACCAATAATACTAAACCTTTGACATCAATGACAATATTTCCAACATTTTTTGTTGTATGGATTGGTGCCCTATGATATTCATATAATGCATTAGAATCATATTTATTTATAAGAGGATACATCATATAAACCTATTTTATGAGAGGGAGATATATGACATTACACTCCAAACATTGATATAAAATATGTGCTAGCAATTTTGGAAGGTTGTTGGCAACTCTGTGTGGAAGAGATGATAAAACTAGGAAAGGAGATGACTCTAAAGCTTCACTAACTATGGTGTTTGGATCACTATTTTTATTATGGTGATTAACTTGTATGCATACTTAATATAACTCTTGGTATTTTATTTTGATCCACTGTTATATTTTAGTTTTCCCATAGAGAAAAGCTTGACTTCTCTTTCTTTGAATGTGTGGAACAATTTTCTGAAGGTTGGAAACTTATTAAACAAGATAGCTTCATGTAATGATGTATAATACTCTATTTGAACATATCATAGATATCTTTGTCTACCATGGGGATATTAAATTTGGCCAATATAGTCTTATATTGTAATATGTATTGTGCAATAGGTTCATTTGATTTTTGTTTTAATTATGCAACTTGAGAATATGAGATCTGATCACTAATTTTTATGGAGAAGTGTGATAGAAACATATGTTTCAAAGGATTAAATATGGTTATGCATTGATTTAGTAGATCATAAAACCACTTTAAGGCATAATCATTTAGACTATGCGGAAACAACTTAGTGAGGAGCCAATCATTCTAAACATGTAATGTGAAAAACCCAGAGATGGTACTTTAGGTTGCCCTTACCACCATACAATGTAAGATTAGGTGTCATAAATATATATGGAAAAATATTTACTACTAAGTGATGTGTCAAAGGTGTATGTAAAACAACATGAGAATCCAAGGCATGTGATGGCCTAGTGGTTCCTTGCTCAAGATGTAACACCTTAGCCTATAGAGTATGAACCTCATGCATAAATGATTATACATTTGGATTGGAGGAACTAGACATAAGAGGTTTATTTTTCACTTAAGGTTGTTGAGTTACAATTGGTTGTTGTGCTAGCTGAATTAGAGCCAATATAGGTGTAACAATGTTATTATTCAGGGGAGTATAATATTGACCATTATTTGATTTTTGAAGTTCTTTATGGATAATATTGATAAGGTCATCTTGCATATCTTATTATTTAGAAACAAAAATAATGCAATCATCTCTTATCAGTTTCATCAAATAAGTTATTAAATTTTGCCATTGTAGTTTGGGGAGTAGGAAAACAAACTATTGTATATTTAGAATATTTAAAGAAAATAAATCTATGAAATATTTCAAGGAGTAAACACTGAAACAAATTTGATATTTTAGAACTAATATATGAGCATATAAATAAAAAGGATACAAACCCTAAGGGCATTTAGGGTTAGGGTTTGAGAAATGTATGAAGTAAGTCAGGTTCACCAAATGTTTTAATTTCTTAGGAATTAATAATGTAAATCTTATGTTTGTTAAATATTTAAGTATACTAAATTAAGGTAATAATATGCAATAAATACATCCACTAATATATTATAGAGTTAACTTTTACCTTTCTAAAAATAATAAGTAACAATGAAAGTAAAAACCTAGGTAGAAATGAATGAGATAGATGATCTAAATGCTAGAAACTAAGGAAGAGGCTGGTCTAAGTGTCACAAATAGGTTTCTAGTGTTATAACCTCTCCTAGATAGTAGTGTTCTAATTGGATAGTAGCATGCTAATTAAATATGTGGTACTAGTGTCCTTATTTTAGTGATAGTGCCCTCTATGCAAGATTATCTTGAGCTTTTAGGTACACCTATGTCTAGATTTGTGAGGTCTATTCCAAACTGCATGAGTTTTGAACCCTATATATTTCATGTTTTGACTAAATTTGTGAGCAAACCCTAATCCTCTATATTGCTAGGGAATCTAGTTGATACAGCCTAAAAAGTGTGTTTGTTAGTGGGGTAGGATGGACATCTTCAACACCCCACTATGATGAGAGTTTACTACATACCAATATTACAAATAGGGATAAAAAATGATGTATATATCCCCACCTAAGTGTTGGTGTAAGTGTAAGAGAAGCTAGGATGATAATTGACTTGAGTGCTTTGAATGTGCTTGAGACTGGAAATCTAATTAATCTGAGCTTACAATGTTGTAGATGGTAGTATGTAGAAGTAGGGCATAATAATTATTGATAACCTTAATTTTGCACAACTTGTTCTAAGTTTGAATACGTATTTTGTATCATATTTCCATATAGTGGTTAGAGGGCTAAAATTCATTTATTTATATTATTATGGTGCTTATGTAGGTGCTAAAAGTGGCCTAGGATAACCCTAAGAGGTTTTAGATTTAAAAAGATATTTATTTGTAAAAATATGAGGTAAAGGACAATAACACCATTATTATGACGCTAACACCATGTGGTGATACTGTCCTTATTATGACACTAGTGTTTGAGTGATATAACACTAGGCATGAAGGGATAAGATGCAAAAATGATGGTTTATATACAAGAATGAGGGTTTAGGACTACTTTAGGGATTACTAGGGATGCCTGTGGCCTGTATGAAGGCTAGATAAGTGTGAAAATAAACTATATGATAGGTCTAAGGATAAGCTAGGGATAGGTGGTCTCAAGTAGCAGTCTTAGCACTCAAATACCACTTTTAGGTGATCACAAATGGTTAGGTTGTTGTGACACTATATTAACAATGGTGGTTGTTTTTATTTTAGCCTCAATAGGTTTGATCATATATCTTGGTTTCATATTAAACTTTGTATTGGATGTATTTGGCATGTTTGTTATATACTTAAACTTGTTCAATGAAATAGGTTTCATTTATCTATCTCAAAAAGTATGGCATAATTCATCAAAATATTTAAACTTATTGAAAATGATAGATTCATGCAAGGGAGTAAGCAAACATTATTTAAATATATCTTGAAGCTCTTTATCTGCCATTGGATTTGTCATTTTATCCAACATTATTTTTAACTCAAGACATATTCATTAGTAGTCTCATTGATTCCATGTTTGATCTTGGAAATTTGTGCATATGACATCTATTCTATAATGTTGATTAAAAAATGTGATTAAAATTGACTCACCAAAGGCTTGAATGCTCTTATGGATTGTATTGGAAAATCATAGAATCATCTCAAATCATAGCCCTTTATAATTCTTGGAAATAATTAGGGAAAACTTTTATCATTTGAATCATAATCAAGGTATGTTGCATATAAATATCAAAGATGTTATTTAGGATAACCCTTGCTATTGTAAAGTTTGAACTTGGGTGAAACAAAATTAGTTTTCAAAGGGTACAAAGTTATTTAAGGTGATATAGGATTATGAAATATACATTGTGAATTAATATAATGAGTTTATTTCATATCACTTTTATCAATTTTGGTAACCTTATCTTCCATTCTTTTCATAACTTGTAAAAGAGTGTGCATAATAGACCCATCAGGTTTTCAAGTTAAAACTTGAGAAGTCACCAAAGGGGATGAAAACACCACTTCTATTAATATAGGTATTCAAACCATTAATTTAGTTTAATTATTATTGTTCCCATGGAGGAAAAAGTAATAGTTTTAAAATCTAAGGGTTTCCCATTATTAGATGTTGATGCACTAGCCTTAATTAACATGGTTATTAATTTATTCTTGTGTAACATGTAAAAATGCAATAGTTAATTCTTGATTTGTATTTAAATGGTGAATTAAGGTTGATTTTTATTCCATTTAGAAATGATATTTTTTAAAGTTTTCCATATTTTCTAATTGAAAACAAAAATGCTACAAGTAATGAAAAAAATTAGATCTACAAATTACTAAAATTAGGAACCCTAGCAAGCTAAAAACCCTAGAGCAAGCTAGTAGTTGCATGATAAGACTTAAAGGTTGGGTTAACTAAATGTTTGACCTTTTTTATAAATAAGGATTAATAATAAAATATATTATCCTAAACAATAAAGGAGTAAGTTACTCTAAAAATCATGCCCATTAATGAATTTAGATTCTACTAATATTTTGATAAACAAATATTAAATCTAAGCATATGCAAAATATATAAAGTGAAATATTAAATATTATGATAATAAAAATAAAAATGAGAAATTTTACTTATATTATACATTGATTTGTATGAAAATCTAATTAATTAGGTATAAAAATAGATTTTATGATGATTTTGATCCAGTTACCAGATTCTAAAAATTTGCTTTATGTCAGCAAGACAACTGTGTCACTCTATAGACACTTGCATCAATGCTAATATCTATGGTTTAATGAATTTTTCCTATATAAAATATTTATTCTTAACTAAAACTTAGAGTCTTTCTAGGTTTTTTTCACCTTTTAGATTATGTTTTTAGATCGTGCACATAGACTTTCAATATTAGAATATAGCTCAAACCTTATATCCTCCTCTTAGGTATTATCACCTTGCTAGAAATGGTTTAGTGGGATCATGAAGTCAAGATGACATCAAGGAAATATATATCAATGATGACTACCTATATATCCAATATTACAAAGAGGGCCTCACACATATATAGTTTTCCCCTATGTGTTGGCTTGTGTGTGAATAATAGTATAGAATGCTATATGAAAGTGTATAAAGTGATCTATCTTATAACTCAAAAAATAATACTCTAGGATATTATTTGAATGATTAAAACATGTACTATAATATCTCCTATGATTGATATATAAATAGGTAAGAATAAGGTAGTAGAACTCAGTTGTGTAATTGATTTAATGAACTTAAATAGGTGTTTGATTAGCATCTTCTAGATCAATAATGAGTTGGATTTAAATTGTATTTATTAAAAATATTTTGAAAAATTCCTCATAATATAAGGGTTAATGAAACATAATAGGCTGACCCATAAATTTCAAAATATTTTTAAATTTGATTTTTTGGAAGGCATGGACACCTATTTTGGAGAATGGACAATAGCATGACATTAATGTCCAAATCTAAATGCAACTATATAGGAGCATAAAAGGTTGTTATACCTCTATAACTGATAATGAAGTGTGTGTGTGTGTGTGTGTGTGTGTGTGTGTGTGTGTGTGTGTGTGTGTGTGTGTGTGTGTGTGTGTGTGTGTGTGTGTGTGTGTGTGTCAGAATTTAAGCATATTATGGGCTACATGTGATTTTTATAATTATAATAATAAGTTTAGACTATAAGATAAACATTTTAGCCAATGAGGGGGTGAATGCGAGCCTATCAACTACTAGGAAAGTCAAAAATTGAAGGGTAGAGACTTGATTAATATTTTTCAAGTGTACAAGACTATTTTAACATATAAATCCAATTTTAATCATCTAAAATAATTGAAATTTTGAAATTTTTAAAGAACAAAAGTTATAATACACCTACTTATTGGTGAAAACCATGTTACCCTTACAAATTTCTAGAAATGATGCTTTCTTGTTGAATCATTAGATAATTTTTTTCTTCTTTGTTGAAGAACATGGAGATTTTGGGTGTGTGATACCCAAATTTATGTGACTATGTAGGGTATTAGGTTAGGAAGGAAACATTCCCCAACCCTCATGAATGTGTTGGACAATTATAGAATTACTAAACCAAAAAACTATGTAGGTAAAGATAGGACCATTAGTCTAAGTTCACTCAAAGAAAATGAATCAACCATTTTAGATGGATTATAGATTAAATTATATAGTTTCACTCAAGTTTGATCTATTTAAATAAAAAAATTATTAAAATGGAATGAATAATTTTCATGCCCCCATCATGAATCTAGGTTTTGATTTTACAGTTTTGATCAATGTACAATAAAAAATGCATGATTAAAAAGGAGTGAATAAAGTTCATCTCCTCATCATGAATGAAGATATGATATATTTGAAGTGGAATGACAACCATTTTCCATTATTTTATTTTATTTTATTTTTTTTGTGTATCTACATCAACCATTATCATGCCCCTTGAATCGATACCAACTGATATAAAATGTTACACATCTATATGTTGAATTTGATAACTTGTATCTCAAATATATGTGTATGTGGAAACATGTAATTTTTTCCCTTTAAATTTTGTGCATATACCCATATAAATTCACCCGTGTATATGAATTTATGATCTAGCATATGTAAAGTGGTTGCACATGTCCCTGTAATCTATATCATTGTGACTATATATGTCATGTATCTAAACTTTCTAATATTTGAATCATTCTAAATATTGGAAATATATACTCTGATATAATTTTATAATCATGGCATCTTATGTATCTATGACAAAACCAATTTAGTTCCCCATTTTTTATGAGGGATGTATGATGTAAGTCACTCATTTCAAAATAAGAGTTAATTGTATCATGTCACGTTTAAATATAACATCATGTAATTCCATTTGAACATGTGGAGAGTATGGCATGATAGTAATGTATATATCTCTCAAGGAACCATTTAAGATATGTAATTCAAGGTATATAAGTGTAATTTATAGATAGATGTATTAATGAGCCACACAATACAAGGATATATAAATAAGAATATATATTATAGTTGCATTATATAGATCATGGCACCACCCAATGTCAGTAATCTCAATAAGTGTAAGTGTTAGTTTCATACATAAGGCCAAGGGATGCATACAAGGAACTCAATATGCTATAACAAATAAGGCCAAAGGCCACACATAAGATGACATAAAAATGTTTCAAATAAGGGACATAAATGATTTCAATCAAATAAGGCTAAGGGCCACATTTAAGGGACATAAAGATGTTGAAAATAAAGGAAAAGAGACACATACAATAGATAAACACAAAGTATTCTATTATGTAAAAGAGTAGCATAATCAATAGAACATAGATAAAGGAAACTAATCTACACCATCCAATGTATCAATGTCACCTCATAATATAATAGCATATCCATGTAGCATAGTGTATGATATGAGTAACTAGTAAAAAATGTGTAAGTAAAAGGCCATTGAAAGCTATAACCTATAGTAGTGAAACCTATGGAATAATATTCCCCCAGTATTGGCATGTCCATTGGGTAAGGAAAGTTCTACATATGTATTTTCATGTGTAACCTGTATGGCATGCATTGCACTCATATATTATGAAATACATGTGTAAATGAGATGAATATGCTATTTAACCAACATGTGATACATAACATATGTAAATAATTCAATCTAGTAATCATGTCATGCTCAGGTCTTCATTTTTTAGTATTTTGAATATTTTTTTATTTTATGATTATTTAATTTTTTGTATTTTTAGAATATTTTAAATTATGGCTCATAGATATTAAATAAGTAATTATTTTTGATATTGAAGTCAAAATATCTTGTCTTTTCCTTGAGATTATGTATTCACATTGATTCTTTTTCTATTTATGATTATTCAAATTATGTAATTTAGGTTGTCTCTAAATATTGTGCTTTTTTATGGAAAACATCATTGTCATTTCAAATTGTGTTATTCTTTCTGCATTGGAGAAACTAAGTTACTAATTTGTTTAATTTTACATATCTTGCATTTTTTATAACCATTTTTAACCATATGTAAATGGTAATTAATAAATATAATGCACAATCCATATACATGTGTCAACCACTTTTGGCCCATAATGTATTGGTAAAATGATATATCCAAGGGGTCTTGTCCATTGTGTGTTAATCTGTAATTCTATATTATTATGTCCAAACTATTTTAATCCTTTGAAACTACATATGTCATGTTTTTTTATTTTATAAAATTTGAACATATTATGTAATAGGCACTTTACATGTAAATGATAATGGACAATGGCTCTTATCAAGGATGTTTTATAGTCTTTATCATTGCAGATCATTCATTTATGGAGCTTGATGTAGATTATTATCATTGGTGCTAAAATACCTTGATAATGAATTCATTCTTGTATTTATGGATCTATTTTTATTGTTCTTCATAGTGATTTGTGTCATGTCATGTGATTCTATGATAATGAAAATATGCCTTGCCTTATTGATTCAAAATGTGTCCCACTACTTGATGTCAAGTAGATGATAATGTGATGAAATTATGATCAAGTAATATATGGAATATGTATCTTGGTTTATCTTGAATATTTTTCACTTATAATGGTGTTGGAGTCTTAATATCTATCATATCCACATTTTTTATTGAAATATGTAATTGAATCTTGTTTCAAGTTGTATATGACTTCAGTTTGCCTATGCCTAGTGTGAGAGAGTATTGCATCTATTATTTTCATTTAATATGCACTCACGATCTATAATTATTGCCTTTCCTGATTTGTTCTTATTTTTTGTAAATGAATCATCTTTACATGTTCCAACTCTAATTGATATGCAAATAGTTTGAGATAAGTGTTATTATGAAGTATTGAAGTTTAGCTTGCATAGTTGATCATATGTCATATATGCCATGTTGGTGTCTTTATAATCACTATCATAATATCCTACAACTATGACATATTGATATGTTGAATTTAATAGTAAAGGAAGATTTGGAATAGATTTTGGTTATTCTATATTAACTTGTGGCCCATGTTGTATAATTTAATTATATGTTATGATTGGTTCATTGTCCTCTTTTTACTATATTCTAAATATATATGTATTATCTATAGAACTACTTCCATATATTTAATACATGTGTGTAATGTATATAGTACTAATTTCATAACATGTATTTAAGGTCATCTTAAAGTTAATTTGTAATGTAAATAATTCGACATAACATGAAAAATAGTATGTATAATATTGGGATCTAATTTCACATTCAATGATATAGTTATAACTATCTAATGTAGAGTGTTATCAAATCATTTTATGATTTGATCTTATTTTTTAATGATATCCATGTTGATATAAATAACTATAATAAGTTAGTGTTAAAAGTTTCTAGTCTCTAACTATCATCTATCAACACACATTAGACTAAATTGATTTGTACTTGCAATTGAATAAGTAATTATAGATTTTAATCTATCATGTATTATGTAGGTAAGTCTTATTTATCAAAGTGATGAATTTTTTGTTACCCTTAAATGTATTCATAAAAAATTCAAATGATGTAGGTTTTGTATCACTCAGTAGAGTTATTTATTTCAATTGCTTATATAAGATGTATTAGTATATTTTTGATATCTTAAGTAACTCCAAAATGCATAAATTATCATGGGCATTATTTATTTAATTGATGATGGCATACCATTTAGGTTAAATATCTTGCCTCATGGTAGGTGGAGGGGGTTGAAGAGTAACATGTTGAGTACATTAATTTTGTACAAACATGATGGGGTACCCTATTGTTTACTAATTTGACCCCCTAGAAGTCAACCCCTTATATAATAAAACTTCCTATAGGGTCTTTATTGGTCATAAAATTATCATATGGTCATGTTTATGGTCATTTAATATGCTTTACACCTTGTTCATTTATGTCATTATCTTAACTTTCCCCTAAGCCACTTTATTGGCATTTTTAATGAACTTGTACATAAATTTCTTGAAAGGACAATTCTCAAAGAAATTTATAACATCTAATGTGTTAGTGGAGTGTTAGGAGCCAATTATGTAATTTACATAATGCAAGTTCAATGTCCATCTAAGGAGATTAGTGCAAAATAATTACTTAAGGGTAGTTGTACAAGAAAGGAAAATCTACTTGACACATGTGATTACTCAAGAGTGTCCCTTCAAATTCCCACATTACATATCCATGCTTGAGAAGTTATGATAGGTTCAAATTTGGTAAAAACTAATTTATATCTCTCCTCACTTCCTTTGTAAGGTCAAACAAGTCAATCAATATTCTATTAGTACAGACAAGAGAGGAGTTTAATTTAATGCATTTAGGAGAAGTTAGTATGCTTCATTTACTTCTTTTTTCATGTTGATATTTTATGTTTTGGTATACTATGCTCTATGAACCATCATTAATAATGTTGGTGACTCTCTTCTGCCTACACATCCCTAAGGTCTTTAGGTTTTTCATATTTTTTGTAGTTTTACAATGTTTCCAAGTGTTTTACATGATCTTGTAGAGTATTTCCTTCCTCTCTATGTTATTTATAACCTAGTTTACATGTGTGAGAATAAGGAGATAGTAAGGATCATCCTTGATTTTGGAGTGAACACCATTAATGGTCTATAGGATAGGGTTTTTTCAATTGCAATGTTGTGTCCTCTTGAGTGTGATTTTAAGTCAATGTTAATATGTTGTTTTCACTTCCTAAATATCATAAATGGTCCATATTTCCCATTAAATGACCTATAAGTTGATAGAGATGAGTTTCTAATGCAATAAGTGAAGATTGGTCAGAGTTCTAATATGCATAGTCACCTACATCCACTTGTAGACATGTATGGACAATTGTAAGATTAATTAAAACCCCAAAAATAGGTTATGCGCATTCCCATGAATTGAATGGAGTTTTTAAAGTCATTTATGGCTCATGGTATAGACCTTGTAATCATTTTAAAACTTACAGTCAACCAAATTTTGAAAATTTGCTTGAGGGGAATAGTTACCTCAGTTTCTCTGAAAGAGGTTTTACTTTCACTAAGTGATATCTGGTGATGAAGATTTATGAAATCTAAGGAAGGATAAATTTGTATCTCTTATAACCTAGACATAGTAGTAACATATCAACATTATAAGATGTGTATTTTATCAAGGAGATCTAATGTAAAGGAAATCAAAATTTAATCAAGTTCTCATTGAATCTATTTAGTAAACTACAGTCCCATTTAAGTCTACACAAACTTATAACTTGTAGTGACATTTGGTATGTTGAAAATAATGGTGTTATAACATGATATAAAATCATTATATGGGTTACTTAAAGTATATTAAGGTATAATATACCTATTGTAAACAAGGTGTAATGGTAATCAGGCATGTGATCACCTATAGGAACATCATGATAGTGTATTGAGTTAAATGAGCTTGAAACAACAAGGACAATGTAGAATAGAGAATAATGCATGGTTCCAAAGAATGAGTTGAGTCTATTCAGTTAATGAAATAGTGATAATTATCTAGATAGATATAAAAGGGTGTAAACAAAATTATAAAACCTAAATAGTTACCTATAGGATGTTCTTGACTCTCTAAATGAGTCCTTATAGTCTAGCATAGTCACAAGCTAGCTCATGCTAGTGAAGGATGCATGATTGACTAATGGTTAAAAATATGAAATGAATAAATATGTATAAATAAATTTTATAAATATGTGACTTCCCATGTGTTTCTTGAAAAACACCAACATCTACAAGGATCCCATGATTCCCTAAAATGAACACCTATAGTTTGGTATATATCAAAGACTAGTCTAGACATATGAGGTATGTAGGTTAGTTTGGTATGAAATGATAAAAGTGTATGATCATGTTTAAAAAATACCTAGATTAATTATATCCTTCCATGTGACCTTCATTAATAGGATAAATAAAGTAAAGACTAGGTTTCTAACCTCAGTCTACAATCAACCAAATCTTACACAATACACAGACCTAGTGAGCCAATATTTAAGAATTAAAGGATTGATGGGTATATGAGTGTGATATAACTATTAAAATTGGTATAAAAAATATTTATGATTTGATAAATTCCTCCATAGTATCAATTTTATTAGTAAAATAAGGGAGATTACCTCTATTTCATCTCAGATAGAGGGCACTCCACATGCAACCCAATCTGCAGGTTTAGTATGTAAGGAGTGAAATGGATAAATGGGATATTTTTGAATGATTTTGGATGTTGTGTGAGGATTTTTTAAATATTAAAAGGTTTTATAAGACCCCATAGTCATATTAAATCCTCTGATGGGTTAAACACATAGCTAGATATAACCAAGCTTATTAGGCCTAGAACTAGGCTAAAGCCCTATAGGTGCCTAGACTAATCCATATGACTATGAGATATTTATATACATTTTGATAAAATTCATGAGAAATTGGAGGACTATTTGGATCCAATTAATTGTAGATAACATCACATAGGTGGTCAATTTGGCTTAATTCCCTATCAAACCTACCTAGAATGTAGTCAAGAGCTCGAGAGGCCATGTTATTTTGATCACAAACTATACGAACCTTATGCATGAGACCTAAATCACTTGGGGAGAGTTTAATGGGGTCTTATACCCTAAATTTTTGAAACTTTTTCTAATGTTGGATGTCAAGATTTTATGAACAATCCTCAATAGTCCAAACCTCTTAAAACCCTCTCAAAACCTTGGTTTGAACCTAATGGGAAATATATGGTGGGAAATTATTATAAAATGGATAAAATGGCCATTAAATTTCCTTATAAATGTATAAAAATCTTATATAATCCATGACATGCACTTTGGCTATACTGTAATCCATACAAACTAGTCTAATACTATGCTTCTTATAGGATTTGATATATTTGATAGGTACAAAAGAGGATAGATAGGTGAGAATAATTATGGGAGGTCTTTAGAAACTCATTTCTCACGTTGGTTGAACATGAAAATACATATGTTATCTCATTCATCATAGGCACTCTATATAAATAGTGAGAAGGCAAGATGATTGTCAAAGATTAGAAGTGACAAGTGTTCTATGAGTTTTATTGAGGTCTATTTGATATACCAAAGGAAAAATTAGGTTTATTTTAGTTTCCTAACACCTCTTAAATGATATTTATTTGTTAAATTTTAGGCTAATTGAGTGAAAAATGTGAAGATTCAAGCCTAAAGGGATAATGAATGACTGTAGACAATGAGTGATAAGTGATAGGTATGAAATCATTAGTTAGGGATGTGTAGATGACATGAACTAACATCTTATCCACATGATCATGTTATATCATATGTGTCAAGGCTTCATATGGTGGTTTTATAAAATCAAGTGAACCCCTCATCATCATGAATGTAATTTCAAAACAAGAAAATGAAGGGTTTATGCTAACTTGATTAAGGTGCTCTATTTGAGATTGAAACATGTTCATAATAACCTCTTAAATTATTTTCCAATTTATTACATGAAAATTATAACTATTTTATAGAGTACACTTGGTCTTGTGACCCTTCGTCTTCACTTCTTCTCTCTTCTCCTATATATATATATATATATTCAAGCCTTTTTGTCTTTGTAATGGATACACAATTGGTATGGTGAATCCCTACTATTTTTTACACATAATTTTTTTTAATAAAGTTTATGAATTTTATTAAATAACTATAATCTCTTGCCTAAATATGTTCAGTGGTTTATGTGGTTGACAAGTGATGAATATGTTCTCCTCACTTCCATTCTACTCTTGCATATCTTGTGTGAGTGATATTCTAATAGGTTTCATAAATTATATTGTTTTTTAAATGTGTCTTTAATTTTGAGAGGGATTAGTAGTGTCTTTTATCAAACCTTATTTTCACCCACTTCTAGAAAGGCATGTAAATCTATCTTTATGATAAATAATTATGCTAGAAGGACATAGGGTTGAGTTCAGTTTGAGTAGTATTATTTCTTAAGTGAAGATGTAATTAGGTTATGTGGATTTATCTTAGTGTATCACCTCATTAACATACATTTATTTTGTGTCTCCTTCTTTTCTTTTCATCCCAAATAGTGATTAGTCTAGTTTAGTATGAGCCTAAGATAAAAATCAAGGGATCTAGCCCCTTCAAACCTAGAGATCTATCTCTTATAGTAGCTTGCCTATGAAGGGAGATAGTTCCATTTTGTCATAAACTTGAGAAGGTATCCTTAACTTCTATAGGGTAAAATGTTAGGATAAAACAATTTTGGGACACCTGATGGGACATGAAGTCCATGAAGGTTTTTCAAGGTAAATGTTGGATTTGATAATAAGTAACTATAATAGTTCACTTCTTATAGTATTTGGTGACTCTAAAGTTTCAATCTTAGTCACATACTAGTGAACTCTATCATGTGCAAGATAAATACAAGGTCTCTCACCAAAGTCATACCTTTTGAGTGGCAATAGCTTCCTCCTTATTCTTAAAAATCAAGTAGATTTGAAAATACCCATCCCTATCTAAAGAGGTCTTATTTTACTCATAATCCCATAAGAAATTTATTGATTCCCCCATCCTTGAAAATTCCTAAGGTCACCATGGAAATGAGTCATCCTTTTATTTCCTTCAATATCTATAGCACTCTAAGACTTTCTCAATATGATGATATCCCCATATCTACCCACAAAAGTGTTATATTATACACTAATGAGTCTTCCATCACACCCATTGAGCATATAAGAAACATTTCTAATTTATACAATATCTATCACATCATTAAGGAGAATATTGAAATTATATTTTTGGCTATCTCATTAATTAAAGTAAATTCTCTTGATTGGTATGAAACATTGGCACTTGAATCAATCATCACATGGAATAATCTAGGAGAGACATTGAGAAGAATATTTGAGGACAAGGGTAACAACCTATCACTAATGGAGAAGTTGACCACCATCAGGAGATCGCCTTAATAAGTAATTCAATACTTCACACACAAGATTTTAGAAGACATGGGATATAATCCCAATATTGGTAAGGCCAAAATCTCACCATGCTTTTCTTTATTACTTTAAAACATTTGATAGTGACATTTCAATGATGATACAATCTATGGGAGGTGACACTCTAACTAATGCCTATGAGGTGGCCATTAGGATAGATAATTGTTTAGTTTAGGCTAGGAATATTTCTCCAAGACCTCCCATGCCTCTATTTACTTACTTGAAAACTCCTACACCTATTGTTGCTCCTATTCTTGTACCTAAAAATAATTCTTCTAACCCTATCCAACCAATTAAACCTAATGAGGAAGAAAGGATGGGAGTTATGCAATAAGTGATCTTAGGTCTAAATATGATAATTAAATAGTAGAAAGTGAATCCCTTCTAAAGTCACTAACATCCTAATCAATCCTACCCTAATTATTAAGGTAATAATCCTCCTTTCCAGGGTCATTCCCAAGTTCAAGGATAATTTATCCAATCTAATCCATATAGTGGATACAATCCTAAAGATCATACCTCAATGACACTATTTTCTACTCAAAACAACCTTTCCCAAGATCATAATAGTTAACCTTCATTATATCAGCCTTATGATCCATCTCCCTATGTCAATGAGTCTTACAATCAAGCCTTCATGGCAAATTTGGTGACTATGCCATCTATGAGTCAAAATGAAGTACCAAATAGGGGATTGATTGATGTTCAAGGTTCTCAAGTTGGTTATACATTGGTAAATTGGCATCAAGATGATTCACGTGTTGTCAATCATCAATGGAAGTCAAGTATAGATACAAGTTCTATAGCTACAAACATAAGGAGTAAGAAGAAGGTAGTTGAATAAATTCAAGGGATTATATTGGTTCTCCAATGAATTTTAAAATAACTATAAGACTAGGTATGTATAATTTCATTAAAAATTCACAAATAAGTCAAAGAGATTAGAATTTTAGGAATGCCTTCATGCCTCAAAATTCTCAAGGTGTAGGAAACATGATTCCTATTAATGGACAAGCAAGATTTAGTGGTCCTTTCACTAACATTGTGAAACAAATTAAGATGTCTCCTGTGAATGTATCCATGTGAGATACATTAGAAATACATAAAAAAGTAGACCTACTCCAAGAGATGTCCAAGCTCAGTTTAACATCCAAATAGCCTATTCAAAGAGAATCATCCCTAGAAAACACCATGAAGCCAAGTGAAGTATAGTTAAGCAGAGTTGAAAAGGTAGACAAACTTCATACACTATATCTATCCATCATTATTGGCTATTATTTGGTATATAATTATCTCATTGATAGTGGAGATAACACTTGTGTCATGACCAAGAAAGTAGCTGATAAACTCAACTTGAAGTATGAACCCCATGCCAACGGAGTACTATAATTGGATGGGTTAGCTTCCAAGACCATTGACATAATCAGAGATTTGTAATTGATGATCTCCATGATTGTCTTACCTTTATCATTTATCAAGATGTTGTAGTGGTTGATGTGCCTCCCCATTTTATACTTTGTTTGTCTAGAGAGTTCACTACTAAAATTAGAGGCTATCTAACTTCATATTAGTCCTACATGGGTTTTAGGAATAAATATAGTGTAAAAGTGACAATCAAATATGAACCTCTTTCTAGTTTTCATGTTGAACCCTATGTAATTTACACTTCTAACATGAATTTTAATGTTGTTGAATAATATGATCACCCTATTGATAAAGAGCCTTTAACTCTCCTTAATGGCATATTTGATTTGTATCTTGATGAGTGGGGAGTTGAGCAAGGTGGATTTGAAGAAACTAGTCTTATAACCTACATACTTCATGAGGATTATGATCGAGTATTTGGAAAAAAATCATGATAATATCCTAGAATAAGTTGTATTAGCCAACTAACTTGTACATTTCTATGGTGATATGAGTATCCCAACTTTGTCAAAACATGATAGTCTTAGTGATCAAACTATTATGCCTACAAAAGAAGAGAACACTCATGATCATGAACATCATGAAGAGGTAGATGACATGTGGTATTAATTTAATGCCATTGTATAATAATTTGAGGAGGTTAGTAGACTTTTCAGTCCTTCAAAGTGAGTGTAGACCTGATGTTAAGGTTAATCATGTTCTTAATTAGCATAAGGAAAAGTTAGAGGTCTCAGTTAAGGAAAAAACACCCTTGGTAGAATATGAAGTATTTTATGAACATTAGGAAGATGATCTTGATGGATTATAATAAGAATCATGTCATGTTTCAAATACACCTAATTTGGGAAAGCTTTGATGATCCCCATCATCGAAGTTGAAGAGTATCAAATGAACATGGCATAAGTAAATCTAGATACAAGGACAAACAAGACTCTTGGAGAGATAGGTGGAGTGTTCTTGAGTATTACAAATTAAAAACTTGTAGTCAATAGAAGATTAAACCATGGTAATACTTTTTATTATCTCCACAATCACATGTTCATATACAAGCATACCTCACATGATGGATTTTTTCCTCGAAGTAGTAGTAATGTAAGAGGCATTATCTTTGTCCTTATTTGAAGAAATGTAGAATATTATTTTCACCTCAAGTATCTTGAGGTATTATACATATTAGGATAGGTGTGTATGATTTTAGTTGGTTTTTGCTTTCCCTAAGTGTTCATGAGAACACAAGCGTGTGTTTTGTTTCTTATCTTTTAGCTTGTTTCCTTATTATGTGTGGTGTGTTTGGTGTTGTAGTTTAATTGGGTTTAAATTCATTTATTTATGGAGTTAAGGTGTTTATATGGTTGCCCAATTTATTTCTATACTTGTTACAACTAGGCAAAAACATAGTATCTTCCCATAGTGTTCAACATTTATCACTCAACTGCACTGACATCAATTCACATTGTAGACACCAAAATAGTTTCAACCCCCCCTTGGTCCCTTTCTAACTTTAACATGCCTAACCTTACTGATTTTTAAAATACTTATTTTAAATTAATCATCCCCCTAGACACCTCACCTTGTTCTTAGACCATTTATCACCCTATGACTAATCATAAAGACCTATTTCAACTCCCCCACTAATTCTCACACCTTAAACCTACCTTTAGACCATTCAACAATGAGATGGAAGAATGTAAAAATAGCCTTTGACCGACATCGGTTAACACGTCGACTGACGCCGGTGGAATCACCAACGTCAGTTGCTTAAAACTAAATTCTAACCTCGACTCTTACCTAAAGGCTAATTCTCTAGCCTAGAATGCAAATTCTCTTGCTCCCAAGATATGAATTCTCTGCTCCTTGACTCCTTGCATATCAAAGGCAGGCTTTAGGACGAGGCATCAGCATGGCTAAGAAACTCTACAAAATTCACTCCACACCAGATTGAAATGTTGCATGAGGTTTACATCAGCCATAATGGGAACAAGTCTTCTACACTTCTGGTTCTCCATCAAGAGCTTATTCTTTGGTTTATATTTCAGTATTCCTAAAATGCATTGGTAATTAGTCAATTTGCTATTTTCTAAGTACTATTGAGACCAAACTCAGCTTTCTTCTTGGAGAGGCTAAAAAGCCTTTCTTTTATCCCAACCCATTTTGAAAACATGTCCCCTACCTTTTGTCTTTCCTAAGACTCTGTCCATTGTCCTGCATCCCTACACACCCCTTTTGAATCTCCCAGACCATTCTGTTGACCACAAACTTTCCTTGAAACCTATCCAAGGCCCATTGCCCCTACTGATATCAACATTAAGGCCCATTTCCCCTACCAACATCAGTAGCCTAACTGATGTCGGCAACATTGATGACCGATGACGGCAGACTTGTCAATAACTGTGAGAGGCAGATTGCAAGAATCAGGTACACATTATCTATTTGTCTTCTTTAGCCTTTCATCATTTCTCTTTCTAGAAACATCTTTTGTCAAACAAGTTCATCCCTCAAGGAAGTACTTCTGGGACCGTTTGCAGTCCACCATATATTTATCTAACATTTTCTTTGTTTAAGTCTTTCTTATCTATAGGTGTCATCCTCACTCCTTCAATTGTCTGGATATGGTGTGCAACTTCATTTGGGTATCATCTAACCCCTAACCATTATCTTTAGTTTCTTATTTCTTCTGAATGTGAAAAGCAAAAACTAGTAGAAACACACATAAGTTGCAAGCCTTATGTGCTCACTTGAAGCAAAATAGAGAAAGAACTGAGGCCTACATTGGGCTTATTGTGCTATGGCACAAATCATTACTGATAGGACTTGGTCATTTCCATAAAGACTTTGGTAAGTTCATTAGCACAAGCCTTTTCTAAGGTGACTAGTTTTGGTCATAAGGGTACAAGCCTATATTGGGTTAGTTGTATTGTCTCAAGGGTGAAAACCTATGTTTCAATAAGCATAACATAATTTAGAACTTTGAGGGGTCAATGAAATGCCTTAGATCAAGTTCATCCTAGTTTCATACTTCATGAAAGAATATCAAACTTTGGGAACATTAATCTCTTTGAAGTTGGGATATTTTAATAGAATATGATGATGACATCATTGCTTAACATAGGGACATCATTAATGACCTAGACTAGAAGATCACTTAACCAAACATTCATATATTAAAATTTCACCATTATAACTACTATGTTCATTGTGCATTCAATTGATATTAACCAGACATATAACTAAATTAAACTCAAATATATACCACACCACAATTCTTCATTTAATCAAAGCCCATATGAAATAGGGTATATAAAATAGAACACATGCTTGGCTAAACTATTTATCTACCCAAGGGATCACAGGTGATCTTGGGCTTAAAAATTGAGCCTTAGTGGTGTTAATGTGAAATATAATTCTAATTTCATCCATAATATCATGTCTAGAGCCATTTTTTAGAGCTTCACTACATTAATTTACATCTCCCTACTCACTAGTTTGAGTTTGGATTTATAGCACACAAGAGCATCTTTGTGCTAGGGTGGAGAGCACATGTTAGGTGTTGACTTGGATCCTTGGTTGATCATTCCACTGACTCTATCACCTTGTGCCATTTTCATTGCAGTCACCACATGTAACCACTTAAGAAGATGCCCTAAAAAAATTAGTTCTAACTAACTGCCTGCTAATTGGCACTAGGACTATGATGATTCCTCTAGCTGGCATAAAATATATCAAAATGGAAATCATAACAAGTGATTTACTCATGTTAATATTTCATTAAATTTGGAATGAATCCATACGTAGACAAATTAGGGGCTCAGCATTACCCCATAAAAAATTGCTAGTCTACCCTTGGACTAGGTTGTCAAAGCTTTAGGCACAATGAAATCAAGCATGATCTCCCTCATCTTGGTGCTAAAGTCCTTGAATCCAGTGAAAATGAACTTTATTTCCTAAATATAACTATCAATTTCTATGGAGGTGGTGCTAAGTGGTATCATGTTGGTTCTATCTAACTCCTTTTTGAAGTCTTCTAGCCTTTTTGACTCCTTTTTCTATGATTAATCCTCGGTCATAGGACTTAGTTTTCAAGGCAAGAAATAATTCTTCTAGGATCTGCTCTTGGTCCTTTATTTGTGTGCTCAGCATGTTGACCCTGCCCATTATCTATGTACACTATATCCTACTTTAGAGCACACCTACACCACCATTTCTTCCTTCTCCCCCTTTGCTTTCTTGAGGTGTATGTCAATGACTAATGCTTGGTTAGATAATTTCATGAATATGGCATTGGTTGCATCTATTCCTTCTTTAAACTTTGTGAAGAGGTCCTCTCCCTCTTTAATCTTGACAATGAGCTATTTCTACAACATAGTACATGGGTATTCTTCTTCTTATTCCTCTATTGGCACTACTCTTAACCTTGGGAGAATTTACTCCACTATCATGCATGCCTTTTCAACCTCTAAGAGTTTTGATATATCAATGTCATCCAAGATGGATGGATCAACTGCCTCTATGTGCTTGACTAGTTGTTGTAACTTAAACTTCATAGCCTACACTTCCTCCTCTATGCCTTGAGCAATTTTCTTCCATTTATTTTCCCTAACATCATTAATGATGTTATTTTACACGACCTCATTATCCATACAAATGATCACATTAGAATATTTTATTGACTTCAAGGCACATGGGTTAATGATAAGGGAATCATGCATTTCTTCAGGTTTATATTTGCCAAGTATGCCCTTCTAAGGCACCTCAAAGTGAGGCTCATCCATGTAGTTATAGAATGAAAATGAAATCTACTGGTTCATCTTAGTTTTGGTAGACTTGGGGGCATGTATTCAAACATTTAGAAATGTTTATTTGTCTACCCCTTCTATATCTTCTCTCTAAGGCTCAGTTTTGTGCCTTCTTCTTATAGGATAATGAGCTCCATTTTCTCTTCTTCCTCTTCATCAACACTACCACTCTCCTTGGTTTTTTTCCTATGAGGTGTATTCTTCCTATCAATATAGGTTTTCTTCTTCAGACTTATCCTCTCTGTCCTTTTCTTTTTATCCCTTGGTGCCAGCTTGGCCCTCTTATTTTTACTGGGTCTATTCAATGTTCTTTATTTGTTCTTTCAAGGTGATAAAATTGCATCTTCCTTATCTTTAGATGACCCTTTTCTACTTGGGTACACCTATAGTGTAGCTTGATATACTATGCTATCGGGGGTGATAGGAACCTTTTATGTCACTTTCTCAATTGGTTCCATGTTGGTGGTAACTTTTTTCTCTTCCTTCTCTTTGTTGTCCTTTTCATCCTGGGCCTTCTTTTTCTTGGCCTTCCTTTTTTTCTCTAAAACTAAGGCCTTTTCTCCCTCAAGATTCCTTTCCTTATCCTCAACCTTCTCAATCTCCTCTTGGGTCATGCCTTTTTCCTTCATGGCATAATTTTTCTTTTCCAACACCAGCACCTTTATAATTTCTACCTCACTTATTCACAACTTCCTTCATGCCTTTCTCTTTTCCTCCTCAATTTGTGGAGACTATATGGTAGGTTATTTAGATGAGGTGCTTGTTGGTTTCCTTGCTTCTCAAAGCATAGAAGTAACACCACATGTTAATGTATGTAAGTAAATCATAGGGTTTATATAGTGTTTAATAAACACTTCTCATTTTTGGATTCAAAGAATCCATTGCATGAGTTGTTAGTTTTGATCATCTTGTGATCTATGGTAGTAGAGACCAAGCTAATGATTATTTCATAAATATTAGTACAAGTGGTTGTTGGGAGAAACTATGGTCTTTAATATCTTTATGAAAGATGAAATTAATTTGAACTATGTCTAATGAATAATAATCAAAACCTAAAGTCTAAATCCTAACCTATCATTTATATTTCCACTAAAAACTAAATACAGTGAATTGATTAAAAAAGAGCAAAAGGAAGGGTAAGGAAGAAAAGAGAGGTGTTTCTGATCTTCAGTCTAAAAATTATGATAAATATTTAATTTCATCAAAGACATGCACTCAAACCAACATATGACATGAAATTACAAAGGCATAAATCCAATCATATACCAAGAAAATGTCGAAGTATAGTTAAAACAATGCAAATAAGAAATCAAATTCACTTTCAAGATTTAATTCCATAAGAAAATAACATTATCACATCTTCAAGAAATTCAAAGAAAATGAAATGAATCTAAGATCCTTCAATCAACCTAGCATAATCTCAAATTGACAACTCTAAATTAGCATGTACACATCTAGAAATCATATAAGCAATTCCAATATGAACATCTAACCAAATAATTGAGGAACCATCCATGATAATAATCACACAAAAAAATATGAGACAATCTTTTTAGAATTTCTTTGATTGTATTACTTGCTCAAAATTACATAAAATTTTTAGCTCTAAAAACTTCCTTGCTTTACAAATGACAATACCCCCTCTTATAGACATGTTATGAGGTATGTTGATTAATCACATCAAATGAGAACTGAACAAGTGTTAAGGGCAACTCTCCTTCTAGAATATTCTAGAATCAGACACTTTACAGGTGGACTAACCTATAATCAATGTGTTTTACAAGTTGCACATGCTTTTACAAAATATAATATTCCCTTTTCAAATGATATACATGTTTTGTTACAAAGGAATATACTAAGTCAACATATTTTACTTTGAGATGTTGCTTGTTACTTTTTCTCTAAGATATTCATTACTTTGTCATGTTGCTCATCAATTAACCTAAGGTTGATAATTGGATCCATGAACAACATCTCTTCTTTCCCTATCAATTCTTTGAAATCTTTATCTACTCTATCTAAGGTTTCCTTAATGCTTCTAGCATTGCCTATCTTCTCCTTTGTTAATAAGATTATATATAATATTCTCTTATTATCTACCCCTATATTACCTTGGATTTTTCTCTTCATCTCTTACATGAATTCAGTAGCCCTATACTGGAACTCCTCATCTATTATCAAGCCAATGGGACTAAGGATGGATGGGTCCTTGATCAAGCTTCCCAATATGTCAACCATTTTGTTCTCTAAATGTTTGAAGTCTTTAGAAAGGCCTTCCATGTCTTTGCACAAATTTTTCATACCCTTTATATTCTCTATCAAGATTACCATATCCATATTTAAATTAGCTAGGCTAACTATTTTAAACTTAGGAATCTAGTCCTTTATCAATATATTGATCAATTCCTTTATCTTATTGTATGAACCTTGCCATTGATTCACTTGGTTTATAGATATAGTACATTATTTTCTCACCGCATCTTATTTATACATCATTAACTTCAAAGATATGAACATATCATAAATAATTGACTCAAATATATTGACAATATCCCCTGGCACTAATAGAATAGATTTCTCTTCTAAGCTCTTCTTTTATTACTTTATCCCTTTAATAATATCTTGTAATATTTTTTATTGTGATTGATCCAACTCTAAGACATCCTCTTCAAATATAAAATCTTCACCTAATATTTTTCCTTTCTCTTGGGTTAAATGAGTCAAAAATATTCACCTTTTGATATATAATCTCTTCACCACCTTCCATGATTTTTGTCTCGGTCACTCTTTACAAACCAGTAGTATCTAGATCAAATTTGACCCCAACTAAAGATTGGGTCACATGTGAAATTGGGACCTCTACTTTTGATTGGACATCTAACTAACTTGGAGTATCCAATATCTTTACTTCTTCTTCTTATATATCAATGATATATGGCTTTAATTATTGTTGCATATGAATTCCTGTAGTTCTTACCATAGCCTATGGATGATAAGTAGGTAACTTATCTATCTTAGATTCATAAATGAATAATTCATGAATAGGTGGCCCATATATGATGTTCTCTTCACTAAACAAATTGACTTTCTCTAAAGGTGGTGTGATGGTCCTTTTAGTTTTTTTATCCTTTGAGACAATGGTAGTCTCGACTTTCCTCTTAGGAGTGTCAATGACTATCATGTCCAATAGTTTATATTTTCCCTTTTCCTCTTGCTTAGTTTCCTCAACAATAGATTCTTATACCTCTGGATATATATAATAAATAGCATTATAAGTACATCTTAAAAAAATTAATTAGGATCCAATGCTATCATATGAACCTCTTATTGAGGTAGATCTTGCTTTGTTGTTCTTGAATATTCAAGAGCTAATAAACTTGAAGCCATTTCACCTGTCCTTCTCTCTTCTGGTCTATTCTCTATTTGTGTCTCTATAGAGGGAAGCTTAGAAGAACTAACATCAATGAAATGATACTTCTTGGGGCATAACTACCTTTTATCCTCTATTTTTTTGTCTTTATTCAGTCTAAACATAGGATTTATGTTGTGATATTTTAGTCTTCTAGTGACTTTATAATATGAGGATGTCTTACTATAGATAAGGTCTAATGCATCAATATTATGCTCATATGGCACATTCAAAATACCATTAAGCCTCAAATTTTATTTTAACCTTCATAAGGATCTCATTGTCTAATATAATCCATATACAGGTTGAAAGACAACCTACGATTTGATGTAGCTTCAATATGATCCCACTGCCTAAAGATAATATTACCAATTATCATGGGAAACTATGAAAAATCCCCTTTCTCTTAGTCTTACAAAGGCCATCTATACCATGGAACAACTAGTAGGCTACTTCATGTTCTATTAATTTACTAGGTACATGAATTGGTAATTTGAGAGGAGTATTTTGGGTTCCTTCAATCCTTACAACTATGTAATCATGATAAATACATATGTATCCTATTGCACTTCAATAGACGTATTGATCAATGGACTAACCCTCATCATGGGAATACCACTTATATCCTTAATCAATGTAGGGTAAACATAATCACAAATAAATTAAATGTGGTCTCTGTACTTATAGACATGTAATTTTGAATACTGCTATGAAATGATCTAGGTACCTTTTGGAGACCACTATCTTTGGTTTGGTATCTTGGTGGTAGCACATAGGGCATAAAATAGATAAAACATCATGAAAAACTCAATCCTCTTCTTATTCTTGATCCCATATATTTTTTTACTTAGGGAAATACCGATTATTTCACCTAATAGTGGAACCATCACTTTTTCAATGATGAAATGTACCATGGGCACCCACATTGGATATATATATGTTGTAGTTGTATACCCATAAAAAAAAATTAGTATGGTCATGACCATCCTAACTCTAGGTCTAAATTGACTGCATGGATGTTCTTTGTAGGGTCTACAATGACCCATTTGCCTACTTCCAACCACATAGCTAGGGTGTCCATCATGTTAAGATTTTTAGCCCGTGATTTAATAGAGGTTAGGTAAATCTAGGTCTTAGGAAGATTATAATAAGACTCAAAGGAAATTAGGGATATTTAAGTAATTTTCCTCAAACTATGTTCATTAATCAACATACCCTTGTCTATTTTAGCATCTTTGAAAATTAGACCAAGAACATCAATACAATTAAGTACCTCTAGTTTAGTAACTACATAGTGAAGTCCAATAATTTGAATGGCCATAATATCATCATAGAGTCTCTTTTCTAGGAGAATATTCTCTTCTTCCCTAGTTATAGTTGGATGGTTCTCAATTGCCCAAAACAACTTTGATAATTATTGTCCCCTATGATTAATGAAGTAGCTATGAATTTTTTATCCTTAAACACTTGACCCTTAGCATATAATGACAAATATAGCTCAATTTCTTGATTTGAAACATGTTTATGGGTCACCATTTCTATAATCTTGATCAAATTATCCTTTTATAAATGATAATTTAATTCTCTCAGCTCAACACAATAAATCTAGGAGCAATTTAGGGCTTTCCATACATTTTAGGGTTTTTTGGAGGGTTACATAGATATTTAATGGTGGAAAATAAGTTTTAAATATGATATTTGTGACTTAAATTAAATTTGAATCTCACATTTATACCTTTTGCATGTTTGAGTCCACAAGATCTCCCAATATGACATGTATGCCTTTATGGCATTGCCATGTCACATTGATCATTTATTTTTAAAATGTGACCTTTGTCCTTTAAGACACATATAATCATCTCGTGCAATCCTAAATCTTGATAAAATTCACACCGTTGATCTCTTTTGGAGTCTCCTAGCCTTGACATTCACTATAGCCATTGATATTAGATCTGGGCTTATGAGAGTGTGCCACTTGATAGCTCTACAAGATTTTTGTGTACCTTGTAATTAGTTTCTTTTGTTTTAATTCTCTTTCACCATATGGTAACATATTTTGAAATATATTCTCTTTGACTCCTTGACTCTTCTCACATCATTGATATTTGAATGCATGATAAAATGTGGGCCATTAATTTTCCATTTGAGTGATTAATCATGTACCATTGATTTTGAATTCATGATCAAATGTGGACTATTGATTCTATTTCCCACTCATAAATATTGTGACACTTGTCACTCTCACATTCCTTCTCAATATCCTTAAATTGGTTACCTTTACTCATTGTTATATCTTTGATCTTTATCTGAGATCATGACACTTTTCATTCTCACATTTGATCTTAGAATCCTTTAACATCTTGACTCTATTATTTCCATTGATGTTTGAATGCATGATTGAATGCACACCATAGATCCTTGAGTTTGACTTATTGACCTTAGCTTTGATCATGGACCATTGATCTAAATTTATACATTGAGACATGCACTATCAATCTTCAATCTCGAGGATTTTGACTTGTTAACTTAGGAGATCATTTGTGTACTATTGATCTTGGATCTAAGCTCCCAAAATTTTTCCACTCGGTGACAACTCATTTAATTCATTCTTATGAATAATAAAATCAACAAATTAAGGGTTCAAATATATAGAGACTTAGGATAATTTTTAGACTAAGGTTTTAGATGTATTAATAAACATGACTAAAATTTAAGATAAAATTTAAACTAGGTCTAAAATATAATAAAATGATCCCATGTAATTATGAATCCATTTAAAAAATAACTTAGGCTAAAACATTTTAGACTAAGGTTTTTAACACCATTTAAACATGGATTCAATTAATCATCCAAAGACCAAAGGTTAATAAAAGAGGGGTTAAAATAGGCAATAAAGCATAAAAATTTGAACACTGTTAATTCAAATGAAACACCATTAAACATGCAACATGGAAACACATGAAGTAAATGTTAGTAAAATTAGATAAATTAAATTGAATATTATGTACAAATAGGCCAACACAAGCTAAATCAACACATGATTTTAAAAAAATGAACTATGATCAAGTTGAATGTTCAATTTATGGCACAAATTTACAAAATTTGAACAAGGGTACTTATTTTTTAGAAATGGGGGTATGTTGACCTCAATAAATGGCAACTTTGAGGGGAAACATTATAAAATGTTATAATTCAAATAATCTTGGTTCAAACCAACAACTAGACAAATCATTCTACATGATCAAATACCATTATTAAGATCAATTCATAATTAAAAAAAGTCTTATGAATGCAGAATTAGGATCAAACATCAAAACTCAATCATGTTAAGTGTGTGCTTTGATTCATTTATTTATTTCCATAGAATTTAGAGAATAACTTCCATATTCCTGACCTTAATCATTAACATAAACTTTGAACATATTTAGATATTCATTATGATCATGCTTTATGGAATGGGAAGGCTTAGGCATTGCTCTGCTTCTAGCTAGGTGTTTATATCACTAATAGAGATGCTTTTGGATCCACTCTAAGCCTTGATCCACTACCAACCAAGTGTCCATATCCCTAGTGGAGGTTACCATAATAACCTTTGCTCAAAAATCCCTTTTAATTTGCAATAAACCTCTTATTTTGTATTTTTTTCAAATATATTTAGCTTTCCAACAAAGGTTGAGAACCAGAATTAACCAGGTTTTTAGTATTTTTTTTGAATGTTTAATTTTTATACAATCATCCTTGGTCATAAAATTCATCCCAAATAATAATTTTGTTTAAGTTTTAACATGACTTTGTTTTAATAATTCAAACTTTCACTCCAACATGTTCGGTCCTTATTAGAATCAAAATTAGATTAGAACAAGGTTTAATATTTTTAGGGAATAATTAACCTAGATATCAATCTTCACTATTTCTTTAAATCATAACATAAATCTCAATTTTTAAAAATCCATAATCAACCAATGTTGAAGAGTCATACCTATATGCTTGATTTGACAAGTTCCTTTTGAGCATTTAAATGAATTAGAGCTAGAAAAATTGTCTTGGAAAAGACTTATTGAAAGAAGAGAACCAAGCAAATAAAACAAACACACAACCAAAAAAAAATAGACAACAAGTAAACAAATATTTACAATTACTATTTACAAATAAGAAACAAAAAAAATAAACTAATCTAATCCTACCTACACTAACAATAACTATTCTTACAAATTAATCCATGAAGACTTGAGGTAGAATAGTAGAGAAATAGTGCTTGAGGTACTACCCATTAGTTATAAAAGTGAAATATTATCCCTATATGTCTTTGATCTTAAAGGTGTTGTCTCGTAATGTCTCAATAATTTGGTAAGGGCCAATCCACATAGGAATGAATTTACCATGTTTTCCTTTCAATTCAAATGCTTTGTCCCATAGGAGAACTAGGTCTCCATTTTTAAACACCTTGATCTTTGAAAATTTTTCAAACCATCTCTTGATAGTGGTTTGATGTCTACTAAATTTGGAAAAATATTCTTCCCTTTCATCGTCCATTTGTATGATTTCAAGCAACCTAGAATTAGCAAATTCTTGATCTTCTTCTATATACTCCTCCATGAACTTGTAAGTTGGTAGCCTGAGAGTGATGAGAAATATAGGTTCTTAAAATTATACCAAAATAAATGGTGATGCTTTTAGATCTTGTTTCACTATAGTTCTATCTATCCAAAGAGCATACTTAATAAATTTATGCCATGTTCTTGGTTGTTAAGCTGCAAAATTTTTGACAACTTTCATCAAATTTTTATTTGTTGACTCTGAAACTCCATTACCGTGAGGGTAATGATTTGGTGATAAGTTAAAAAATATATTATTATCATAGGCCCAATCAGTCATCTCTATAGATATGAAGGCTGATCTATTATCATAGATTAATGAATTTGGTGTCCCAAATCTAGTATAAATGTTCTCTTATAAGAACTTGATGACATCTTCAATTCTACATTATTTTGTTGCCACTACCTCTATCCATCTTGCATAGTAATCAGTAGTAGTAAGAACATATTTGTGTCCATCTAAATAATTAGGGTTAATCACCCCTACAAAGTCTAAACCTCATTAAGCAAAAGGTTTGTCAATTAGAACTAGCCTCAATTGCATGGCTACTTTTGGTTCCTTAGTATTGAAAATGTGACATTGATGACATTCTATTACATGCTTATGAGCATCCTTGAAGATGGTAGGCCAATAATATCCTAATCTTAAGATTTTATGATTTTTTGTTTTTTTAGAAGGGTGTTCACTCCCAAGTTTCTCATGAAATGTACTCAAGATCTTAGTTTATTCTTCATTTAAAACACATCTCAAGTATATTACTTCATAATTCTTCTTGAAGAGTACTCCATCCTTGAACAATAAATGAGCTACTTTGAGCCTCAAAGATCTTTTTTGATCTCTACTCAATCCTATAGGACATGAATGATTGTTTAAAAGATGAATAATTACATCATACCAATCATTTGGTTGAAAACATTATTGATCAACTTACATGACACTTAATTTAGGATTAGTGTTAGAAATTAATTGAATCAATCCATGACACCTTACGAATTCGGCAGTCTTAATTTCAAGATCATACTCTTGGAGTATAGGCATCCATTTACCTCTTCTCTCTTCCAATTCACATTGACAAAACATAAGTTTGGTGGTAGGGTTTGGCAATATTGCATGCACTTTATTCCTAAGAATATAGTGTCTAAATTTTTTAACTGTCTTAACTAAAGAAAATGCTTGTTTATAAATTAGAGAATAGTTTAACTCAAAAATTTTAAAATTAGTGATCATAAAATAAATTGGATGATCACATCTATCTATGTTTTGAGTTAAAATAAATACTATAGTATGATCAAATGCAAAAGAATAAAGGTAAAAATCTTTTATGAAATATGGACTTATCAGTACAGGTGCTTATCCTATTGCTTCTTTAATATCCTTGAAGGATTTTCCTATTTATTCAACATGTCATTAAGAGGTTTAAAAATATCTAAAAAACCAAAAAATAACTTTCTTACAAAATTTATTTTCCCTAAGAAAGACTTTAATTCCTTTCTACTATTAGGGGGTTCTATTTTGGATATGGCATTAACTCTATCAGAATCTATAGAAATCCCATCTTTGGTTATCACATGTCCTATAAATTTTCCTTATGTTACACAAAAAATGTTTCTCTTAGGATTAAGGGAAATTATATACCTTATACAACATTCAAATACCTATTATAAATGCATAACGTGATCCTCCCTATTTTTGGAAAACATGATTAGATCATTCATATATATAATGATGTGTTTACCTATGAGACCTTGAAAGGCATGGTCCATAGCTCTCTGAAATGTAGATCCTATATTGATGAGTCCAAAAGGATTCATCTTGTAGGAAAAAGTGCCCCACTTTATTATGAATGGAGTCTTCATTCTATCCTCCTTGTTTAAAAGTACTTGATTATAACCTAAAAAACCATCTAGAAAAGACATCATAGTAGAACCACTAACAATTTGAATGACTTGATTAAGGGATGATAAAGTATAATTATCTTTGTAGAATATATATTAAAATTTCTAAAGTCTATTCATAATCTAATCTCTCCATTTTAATTTCTAACTGGTAATAAGCTAGTTACCCAGGTAGAGTGTCTAACTAGAAACACTATTTTTGAATCTAATAGCTTCTTGACCTCTTTGTAGATTAATGGTTCCATAATAGGATTAACTAGTATTTGTTTCTATCTAAAGGGTTGACAAGATTGTTTTAATGGAATGGCATGGGTAATTACTCTAAGATAAAATATATTTAAGTCCTCATAGGACCATGCCATAATATTTTTGTACTTAGTCAGCAAGTCTTTAAATTTTCTAGATTATATGTTTGTACAAGACGTACAAAGATTTACCATCTCAGGTTGACCTTGAGTTCCTAGGTAAACTATATTATAATCCTTCCCACTTACTTTAGGAACTATAACAATTTTAGCTAGTTTATCTTTTTCAAACAGTCTTTCTAAGGTAATCATGCCTTTGGGAATTTTATTGTCATTAAATTGTATTATCTTATCAACTTTGTCTTCATTAAGAGAATTATCATTGACCTCATTAATAATGTGAGACTAAAATACTCTTGAGTTGTTCATGAATTCTATGATCTGTTGATCATCACTAAATACTTTAAAATGAATGACATTGTTAGGGACTAAGGGACATGGAACCAATTCAATGTTTAGCCTTTGAGAATATTGGTTTGGCATCAAGTTAGCTATAGATAAAGCTAGCTCATTATTAGATTGGTTTTCTTCTCCAGTAATTGAATAAATGTTAAAATCATTAAAATATTCAATCCATTCCCATAATCTAAACTTGTATTTCTTAAGATAAGACAAATTGCATTGGTACTTATTTATAAATTGATTAACTACTAGTTTAGAATCATCATACGCTAGTAGTTCTTTGACCTTATGTTTGATATAAAATTATAATCCTAATATTAATATTTCATACTCTACCAAATTATTAGTACAAAGAAACTAAATTCTATAATAAGCATTTGATTCTTTCCCAATAGGATTGACTAGAACAATTCCTACTCTAGATCTAGATTTACATGTAGCACCATCAAAATATAGTTTCCACAATCCAGGCATAGTATGGGAGTCTTTAGAGTCACATACATGAGGAGTGTCAAGAGTGTAAAATCCTAAATTATAATTCACAAAATTAAACTTTTCATTAGCTGCATTGTATTCAATGATCATGTGCTTCATCTTGTGTTTTCTCTCAACCCAAATTTGATTGGAAACTCCCTTTTATGGAAGCCACATATGATAACAGTTAGTTGAAATGTATCCATTCAAGGATTTTATCTAATATCTTCTTATCAACATCCAATAAGCATATAAAATGTCCATAACTTGAATTTTAATGAATTTTTGTATCCTTGGATCTGAAGTAAGTTGCATATACACATTCAACAATTCACCAATTACTTTAACTCTTGATCTGTCTAATTGAGCAACTAATCTATCAGACTTAATTGGAGTTAAACTAATATTTTCACAAATACCTACTAGTATTATATTAGTAGAGGCTCCTAAATCTAACAAATAAATATGTGAGTTTTTACCAAAAACTCTAATTGTCAGTAAGAAAGGTGAAACCTCTAATTTGTTCTTATACATCACTACATTTGCATTTGTAGCTTTTTGTGATTTACTAGGTTTTTTGCTCAAAGATTCTAGCAACAAGTCTCTTTTTTTAGTAATTTGAGTCAACTCATGCAAAGTGATATTAGCTTTGATATTTTTCATGTCCTCAACTATATTATATCCACTCCTAGTAGAAGAACTAGATGCATCAACATTGTTTCTAGAGGTACTTCCCTTTGGAGGTTCTAAATTATTATCAGCTTTAGGATCAGGAGGAGTATCAATGTTATTTGGTAGAGTTAAACTAGTCAAAGGTTGATTTTTTTCTATTCCTCAAAGGATAATTCTTCTTTAGATACTATTGAAAATCATGAATCTCCTATGGAGTATCTTCAAGTTCATTCTCATATTGAAATGGAAAATCAAATGTCTCCACCATAAGAGTTATGCCAAATTATTTAGATGTATTTGAAGAACTAGATGTACCTAAAACATTATCTTTATTAGTCATAAATTCAAATGTATCTACTTCATCTTGAAAATCTTCAAAAGCATTAAAAAACTCTATGTAATCTAATTCACCATGATTTGAAGTGTTGAGAACTTTACAATAGTCAGCTAAAGCTACATCACAAATGTTCATGTTAGGCACATTCTTATTTTCAAATGAATCACTATTATTTTTTTTCTTTTTGATATTTTGAAACCTATTTTTAGGTCTATTAAACATTTGAAAAGAATAATTCATGTTGTAAGTTTCCTTAGTGTTACCTAATTGTTTTTGCAACTGAAGAAAGCCAGTGCTCAGCTTTTGAACCATTTTCAATATAGAGTTATTTTCATTTTTAAGTACCTCTAAGTTTTGGATGTGACTACTACTATTAGCTATTGGCAAAAAAATTCTTTGATCATGTGGATAAAATCCACTTGCAGTGTTATTTAAGAATCCTAGGTTTTGACCAAGATGAGAATGACTCAAAGGTAATTGGTTTAAAATTGGGGTTTGATTCAAAGCATGTATTTTTTTATTTGAATTAGGAATGACATTTATAAAATAAAAATTAGGGTTGACATTAGGAATAATGTATGTGAATTGGCCCTGAGATTGCATTTGATCATTGATTGTCATAGCTTTAGCATAGGCCAAATATAATGCATCTATAACTCTAATAGATCTCTTTAGAATCATAGAAGTCATGGGATATAAACTATCCTTATAAATATCTAAAGCTAAAGATTCAATAGGTATATATGGAGTTATAGTTCTTCTAAACATATTATAGAGTCTAGCATTAAAATATCTAAGGGTTTCATTTAAATCTCTCTTCATAGTAGTGAATTGTTGATAAAGGACATAAGGACTGATGATCTTTCTAAATTGATCAATGAAATAATTGTTAAAATAATTCCAACAAATAATGTAATTATCAAGAAGGTTAAGGAACCATTCATATGTTTCATCTCTAAATGTAAATGGAAACAATCTACAAGTAATATCTTCATGATCAACTTTCAACAATCTTAAAGTAACTTTGAAGGACTTGATATGCTCTTCAATAGTAACAACACTAGTAAGATGAAAATAAGGAAAATATTTCTTAGGATTTTGAGTTAAGTCATGTACCTAACTAGGGACATTTATGGAAGATCCACCTAGCCAATTTATACTTTGATGAGTATTGAATATAGGAGCAACATGAACTAGTGAAGTAGGTTGAGATTTTGAAACCCTGCACTTACCTTTATCTGATCTTGCTTTCCTATGAACTTGTAAATAAAGAAGAGGTATCCTTATCTTAGATCTTGACCTAGTCTTGATTCTTGGTAATTCAATCTTATAATCTTAAAATCTTATTTAAAATACGACATGTAAACCTTGTCTTTACAAAGAACAATGATCAAATTTCCATGTTAAGTAAATTTTTCACAAATTCATACAAATATCTTCAAAGAATGACTATATTTAACTAAATTAGCTTAAATATACCTCCAAACTTATGAATATGAGTTATATTTTCACTTATAAGTTCAACTAAACCTAAATTTGCAAAGAATCAATCAATCTTTGAACAAAATTTAAATCACTAACCTCAAATGCATCAGATTCATAAAGCTAAAGATACCTTTGAAATAATGTCTCATGAATCTTCAAAAAATATCTATATTTAGATAAATAATCCTAAATAATAATCTAAAACCATGAATATCAATGATATTTACACAATTGAGCTAAGAATGACACAAATATACAAAGGCTCAATTGGTCTTTGAATAAAATTCACTAGAACTAGATAAGATACTTCAAATTCATAAAGATTTAGCTAAATATGACCTCATTATAACACCATTTTTTACACTTATTGATTCATTTAAGTGTATCATAGGGTTTATATAGTGTTTAAGAAACATTTCTCATTTCTGGAATCAAAGAATCCATTGCATGAGTTACTAGTTATGATCATCTTGTGATTTGTGGTGAAGTAGTAGCCAAGCTAATGACTATTTCAAAAATAATAATGCAAATGGTTGTTGGGAGAAAATATGGTGTTTAAGATATTTTTGAAAGATGAAAGTAATATGAACTATGTCTAATGAATAATTATCAAAACTTAAAGCTTAAAGCCTAACTGAGCATGTATATTTACAATTAAAACTAAACTATAGTGAATTGATTAAAAAAGAGAGCAAAAGGAATGGTAGGGTAGAAAAGAGAGTTATTTATAATATTCAGTCTATAAATTATGAAAAATCTTTAATTTCATCAAAGATATGTAATTAAACCAATATAAGACATGAAATTACAAAGGCACATATCTTATCATATACTAGGAAAATGTCTAAGTATAGTTGAAACAATGCAAATAAAAAATCAAATTCACTTTAAGGATTTACTTCCACAATAAAATAGCATTAGAACATCTTCAATAAAAGTAAGGAAAATGAAACTAATCTAATATCCTTCAATAAACCTAGCATAAGCTCAAATTGAAAACTTTGAATGAAAATTTACACTTCTAGAATTCATAAAATCAATTTAAATCTGAACATTCAATGAGATAATTGAGGAAGTATCCATGATAATAATAACACAAAAAAATATGAGAAAATATTTTCAAAATTACCTTACTTGTATTACTTTCTCAAAATTACATAAAAGTTTTATCTCTAAAAACATCCTCCCTTTACAAATGGTGATACCCCCTCTTATAGACATGCTATGAGGTATGTCAGTTAATCACATCAAATGACAATTGAAAAAGTGTTAAGGATAGATATCCTTCTAAAATATTCTATAATTATACACTTTACAAGTGAACTAACCTATAATCAATGTGAATTACAAGTTGCACATGCTTTTACAAAATAGAATATTCCCTTTTCAATTGATATGCATGTTTTGTTACAAAGGAATATACTAAGTCAACATATTTTAATTTGAGATGTTTCTTATTGATTTTTCTCTAGGATCTTCATTACTTTGTCATGTTTCTCATCAATTAACCTAAGGTTGATAATTATATCCATGAACAACATCTCTTCTTTTCTTATCAATTCTTTGAAATCTTTATCTGCTCTATCTAAGGCTTCCTTAATGCTTCTAACATCACCTATCTTCTCCTATGTTGATAAGATCATATCCAATATTATATTATTATCTTCCCCTATATTACTTTGGACTTTTTCTTCACCTCTTGCATAAATTGAGTATCCCTATGCTAGAACTCCTCATATGTTATCAAGCTAACGGGACTGAGGATGGATGGGTCCTTGATCAAGCTTCCCAATATGTGGACCATTTTGTTCTCTAAATGTTTGAAGTCTTTAGAAAGGCCTTCCATGTCTTTGGACCATTTTTTCATAACCTTGATCTTTTCCATCAAGATTACCATAGCCATATTTAAATGAACTAGGCTAACTATTTCAAACTCAAGAATTTGTTCCTCTTTCAATATATTGATTGATTCTTTTATCTTATTGTATGAACCAGACCACTGATTCACTTGGTTTATAGATATAGTACTTTATTTTCTCACCACATATTGTTTATACTTTATTGAATTTAAAGAGATAAATATATCATAAATTATTTCCTAAAAGTTATTGGCAATATCCCCTAGCACTGATAGAATAGATTGTTCCTCTAGGTTTTTCTTTTATTATTTTAACCCTTTGATATCATCTTGAAACATTTATGACTATGATTTATCTAGATCCAAGACATGCTCTTCAAATTAAGGATCTTCACCTGGTCTTTATCCTTTATCCTAGGTCAAATGAGTTAAATGCTTCACCTTTTGATATATAATCTCTTCACCACCTTCCATGATTTTTGTCTTGATCACTCTTTAAAAACTAGTAGTATCTAGATCAAATTTGACCCCAACTAAAGATTGGGTCGCATGTGGAACTAGGAACTCTACTTGTGATTGGACAACTGACTGACTTGGAGTAGCCAATCTCTTTACTTCTTCTTGTAGATAAATTATCCATGGATTTAATTCTTATTACATAAGAATGCATGTAGTTATTACCATAGCCCATGGATGTTAAGTAGGTAAATTCTCTATCATAGGTTTATAAATGAACCATTTAGGATTATTTTGCCTATATATGATGTTCTCTTCACTAAACAAATTGACATTATCCAAAGGTGGTGTGATGGTCCTTTTAGGTTTCTTAGATTTTGAGACAATGGTAGTCTCAGCTTTCCTCTTAGGAGTGTCAATGACTATCAGGTCTAATACTTCCTCTTTTCCCTTTTCCTCTTGCTTAGTTTACTCAACACTAGTTTCTTCTACATCTGAATCTATATCATATGTCATAGATAAAATTCTAAGTACATCTTCAATAGATTCATTGGGATCCAATGCTATCATATGAATCTCCTATTGAGGTAGATCTTGCTCTATTATTTTTGAAGATTCAAGAGCTGATGAACTTGAAGCCATTTCACTTGGAATTCTCTCTTCTTATCTATGATCTATTTGTGTCTCTATTGAGGGAAGCTTAGAATAACTAACATCAATGAAATGATATTACCTAGGGCCTAACTACCATCTATCCTCCATTTTTTGGTCTCTATTCAATCTAGACTCAGGACTTATTTGTGCTCTTTCAATATTCTAGTGACTTCATAATATGAGGATGCCTTAGTGTATATAAGGTCAAATTTAATATGCTCATGCTCATAAGGAACATTCAAAATACCCTTGAACCTCAAATGTTTGTTTACCCTTCCATAAGGATCCCATTATCTAAGATCATCCATCTGTAGGTTTAAAGACAACCTATGATTTGATGTAGCTTCAATATGATCCCACTACCTAAAGATAGTCTTACCAATTATAATGGGAAAACTATGTAAAAGCCTCCTTCTCTTGGTCTTAAAAAGGCCATATATACCATAGAACAATTAGTAGGATACTTCTTGTTTTTCTAATTCATCAGGTAAATTAACTAATAATTTGAGAGGAACATTTTGGGTTCCTTCAATCCTTACAATTATGCAATCAGGATAAAGACATATGTTTCCTATTACTTTAATAGACTTATTGATCAATGGACTAACCCTCATCATGGGAATACCATTTATATCCTTAATCAATTTAGGGTAAACATAATCACAAATAAAATGAATGTGGTCTCTATACTTATAGACATGCAATTTTGAATAGTAATATGAAATGATATGGGTACCATTTGGAGACCACTATCTCTAGTTTAGGATCTTTTTGGTAGCACATAGGCCATACAACAGATAAGACATCATGTAAAATTTAGTCCTCTTCCTATTCTTGATCCCATATATTTGTCTACTTAGGGAAATACTAATTATTTCACCTAATGGTGGAAACATCACTTTTTCAATGATGAAATGTACCATGGGCACCCACATTGGTTCTACATATATTGTAGTTAAACACCCATACAAATTATTTAGCATGGTCATAACCATCCTAACTCTAGGTCTATATTGATTGACAGGGATGTTTTTTTTTGGGTCTATAATGACTTGGTTACTTACTTCCAACCACATAGCTAGGGTGTCCATATGTTATGCTTTTTAGCCCATGAATTAATGGATTTTAGGTTAATTTTTGGCTTAGGAAGCTTATAGTAAGACTCAAGGGCAATTGGGGATATGTAAGAAATTTTCCTCAAATTATGTTCATTAATCAACATACCCTTGTCAACTTTAGCTTCTTTGAAAATTAGACCAAGAACATCAATACAATGAAGTACCTCTAGTTTAACAGTCGCATAGTGAATTCTAGTCATCTGAATGGCTACAATGTCATCATAGAGTCTCTTTGTTGGGAATATCTTCTCTTCTTCCCTAGTTGTAGATGGTTGGTTCTCAATTATCTAGAATAATTTTAAATAATTATTATCCCCTATGTTTAATGAAGTAGCTACAAATTTTGTGTCCTTAAACACTTGACCCTCAGCATCTGATGACAAATATATCTCAATGTCTTGATTTAAAACATGTTTATGGGTCATCATTTATATAATCTTGATTGAATTATCCTTTTGCAAATGATAATTCAATTCTCTTGGCTCAACATAATGAATCTAAAAGGAATTTAGGGATTTTTATATGTTTTAGGGTTTTTTAGAGGTTTACACAAATATTTAATGGTGAAAATTAAGTTCAAAATATGATCTTTGGTGACTTAGATTGAATTTGGATCTCACATTTATACCTTCTACATGCTTAGGTCCACAACATCTCCAAATATGACCTATATGCCTATGTGGCATCACCATGTCACATTGCTCATTTATTTTTAAAATGTGACCATTGTCCTATAGGACACATGTAATCATCTTTTGAAATATTAAATCTCAATCAAATTTGTGCCATTTATCTCTTTTGGAGTTTCTTGGCCTTGAATTTCACTATGACCATTGATATTTGATCTAGGCTTATGAAAGTGTGCCACTTGGTAGCTTTGTGGGTTTTCTATGTACCTTGAAATTAGTTTCCATAACTTGAATGCTCTTTTTCTATGTGGTAGCATCTTGTTCAATCTAAGCTCTTTGACTCCTTGACTTGTCTCACACCATTTATATTTGAATGCATGATCAAACATGGTCCATTGATTTTCCATCTGAGTGATTAATTGATTACCATTGATCTTGAATGCATAATTAAATGTAGACAATTGATTCTATTTCCTACTTGTTGAGATTGTGAAACTTGTCAATTTCACATTCCTTCTTAATATCCTTGACTAGTTGACCTTTTTTCATCATTATATCTTTGATATTTATCTGATATCATGAAACTTGTCATTATCATGTTTGATCTTAGAATCCTTTGACATATTGACTCTACACTCACCTTCGATCTTTGAATGCATGATTGAACATGTACCATAGATCCTTCATCTTAAATTATTGACCTCAGCTTTGATTGTGGACCATTGATAAAAATTTGTGTGTTAAGACATGCACCATTGATCTTTGATATGGGGGAATTTTAACTTTCTAACTTGGGAGATCATCTGTGTACTATTGATCTTGAATCTGAGCTCCCAAGATTTTTCCACTTGATGACACCTCATTTAATTTATTTTTGTGAATAATAAAATCAAAAAAGTAAGGGTTTAGATATATAGAGACTTAGGAGAATTTTTAGACTAAATTTTTACACATATTAACAAACACAAGTAAAACTTATGATAAAATTTAAACTAGGTCTAAAATATAATAAAATGATCCCACATAATTATGAATCCATTTTAAAAATATCTTAGGCTAAAACATTTAGACTAAGGTTTTTAATACCATTTAAATATGGATTCAATTAATTGACCAAAGACCAAAGGTTAATCAAAAAGGGTTAAATTAACAATAAAGCATAAAAACCTAAACACTATTCATTTAAATGGAACTCTATTAAAATTGCAACATGGAAACACATGAATAAAACATTAGAAACATTAGATAAAGTCAAATGAATATTATGTACTAATAGGCCAATGAAAGATAAATCAACACATGATATTCAAAAAAATAACTCTAATCAAGTTGAATGTTCAATTTAGAGCACAAATTTATAGAATTTGAACAACGGTCCTTATTTTTTAGAAATGGGGGTATATTGACCTCAACACCACCTTGGAAGGCCTTCTGAACTTCTTCAACACTAGGATCTTCTCTTTTTTATTTTTAGATAATGTAAACCCTTATCCCTACTTATTCCTCCTCATCCATCTCTTCACACACCTTTTATGCCTCTATTTCCTCACATGCATCTTGTGCCTCCATCTTCTCCAAGGTTTATTATTGGCATCTCAACAGATCCCTTGGACTTCTTCTTCTCCTTGCTGGGAGAAGTAGTCCCTGGCATGAAGGTCACATGATTTTTATTTGGGGCTAAGGGGGTGGATTATTTTCTATAGGTAATCTTACACTTAGGTACTCTTGGATTTCTTCAAGTGTTTCTCCTTAATTCTTCTAGGGAGATTTATTATATGATACTAACACCAAATTTTCTTCATCACCAATTTATAGGGGGATATCATCATCTTTCTCAGGGTTTACACCCTTATTTCTCATCTTCATCTCATAATATAACGTGTATTTTCTTGATTATTACTTCTTTTTGGAGGGGATAAAGGTTAGTGCAATCTAAGTCATCCTTCTCACCTTTTGTATCTTGTTATTCTAAGCATAAATATTGGCACTACAACCTACTCCTTTCCATATCCACATCCTTCACTATGATGTATAGATATTATACATTGGGAATTCTCCTTAGTGAATCCTTGAAGTACTTCTCAAAAAATGAAAAAGGGAGTTTGATCCACCTTGAATGGTTACCATTTGTGATCACCATGTGCACTACATATAAGTCTTGCATGATAGTAAAGGTTTCCATTCCAAACAAGTTCTAAGGGAGCTCCTTAGGGATACACCATTCCATCTTGAATTCCTTGATGTATTGAGTATACCACCCCATCACTCAGGTCTTATACTTCTTGGAGAAGGTGGGTGGGTAGGTGAAGTCATAGTAATTCAAAGCTAATGAATATTTTATGTACCAATAAGACCCAAAGATTGTTTTCATCACCATCAAGCATGCCAATCTCTTTCATCATAATTAAAATTAACATCGATACCCACTTGAAGGTCTCTTGTACCATGTGACACTCAAGTCTATTCTTCACCATCTCTTTAGTAATGATTTTTTCTATGTTGAACTTGAACCCCTATTATATGTGGTTAGAGATGCATAAGTAGGCCTTGGTGATGTCCATTCACTATCTTTTGGGGAAATTTTTTAAACTTACAAGTAACATTGTGGCCCTCATACTAGGGTCCCTTATATCTTTTATGGGGAATATGAATCTTCCCTTATAATAGCCAAGGAGTTTTGTGACCCTTTCTTCTTCAACATCATCCACCATCATCCAATATATGCCTACACTAGAGTCTAGGAGCCTAATGATTTTTTCAATTAGGTGCATTGATATCCACATGCACCTCCTTGCAAAGTAGAAGTGATCTCTATGGATGCATGATAGGATGAACTGCATGAGTTCCTTTGGCTTCCCAAAACATGGAAACTAATAGAGTTGAGTTGCACCAATGGTCACAAGTATATCTTAGATGGAGAGATCAAATAACATCACACCCACTTCTATATTGGCCCCTGTATTAACCACCTAATCTAGCACTAGCTCTTGCACATTACTTAAGGTATGGTGGTTGTATTATTTTTGTCTATAGGTGTGCACAAAACATGCCCAATTCTCCCCCGTCAAGATCTTTGGGTGAAATTAAATTTCCCTATAAGACATTTTTGTGAACATCTTAGGATCAAACTCAGTGATACTAGCCCCTTACACTAGTTATGTTATTATATGTGTGATGTCCATCTCTTATATCATCCATGCCCATTTTGTATCCTTCTATGCTTATGGCAGACTAAATCTCATGTGTTTCTTCCCCACACTAAACTGACCAGTGTTAAAACATGATCTATTTAACTTGCCAAACCCTGTAATGTTTCTTGTTACTTCTCATAGTCTTGGGGTCTATGACTACAACTTTGGCTCTTGAGCTTCATTCATTGTTAATGTAAGCCTCAATGTTACTCAATAGTTTAAGTTTTTTTCTTCTCTCTCAACTCTTTCCACACAAACCTCCTTTCTAATCTCTATAGGAATTCAATCTCCTTTTTGCAACCATTATTTTTTGGTGGCTATGGGTGCTTAGGGTTTCACTCTAGTAGCATTTACTCACTTTAGCTCTAGATAGGCTTTGGTTTTATGCTTAATTTTTCTTAAATTTTTTAACCTAAACCAATCAACCTTTTTCTTCTTTATACCCCTAATTCAAATACCATCTTAATTATAGGTGAGTAATGGCATGGTAGCACCTAGATTTATTAGAATCTACTAAAACCCATGAAATCCATGAAAATCCAAAACCACCTACACATTCAATGCAAATATTTGTGCCTTCACCATCACCTCATTACATTCTCCTAACTATATTTTTGGTGAAGTGACATGTAGTTCAAATGGTCTCTTCCTACCTAAATTTGGGTGGATGCTAGATTATTTTGATGATCTTCCTCCTACACTTTTTTTACTTAGCATGGCCTTCATTTTACTTATGGTAACCTATGTGTAGTGTTTCACATGTTGGCTATTCATCCTCCAAGGTTCCATCTTCTCTTGTTACTATGATTTCATTCCAATCATGTTTTCTTGTCTTATAAATTTCTCTATGCTTCCATCTCTTACCTTGGCTTGTCCTTCCCCATAAAAATCCTTTGTTTTGGTCTTCCATCACTTTAATTTCTAGGTTTATTGCACACTTATCATCTTATACACCTATTTTTTATCTTATGTGCATTAGCATCCTATGCGCCTCTCTTCATCACTTGGTACTCTTATTGTCAAGGTCTGAAGAAATGCATGTGCTAAGAAACTTAGGTGCCTAACCTTAGGTACTTAGAAATAAACCTAAATTGACTCACTTGATTGGTATTATGCATGGAAGTGCCATAATGGTTCTACTATAGGCCTAAAAGCATTTTTTCTTCTTGAATCTTGTGCATGAGGATCTCATGCACCTATTTTCTAAATTTGGAAAACTTCACACACCCATAACTTAGGTGTTTATCCTTAGGTTCTTAGAAATCATCTATGCTTGACTTTCCCTATTTGATTAATGCATGAAAGTGCCAAAATATTTTATTGATGGGCCTCAAAGCACCATTTATTCACCCAATAACAATAACACAAATAATAATGAGATGTTTGGCTTGTGTCAAATGTTATTTGGGTTAGCATAACACAACTAAATTGTGATTAAGAATTTAGTGTCTAATGTTTCAAGCACCATATTATTGCCTATAAGGCTTCAATTGGTTATCATTGAAATTCCCAAGGAGCATTTCACCCAATAATGTGTGTAGCTTGTATGTGCTAGTTTCCAATATAATATGGATGACATATAAAACCATCCACCTAATTTGTATCTTTTTCAAGTGCTTAAGGTACTTAGAATCATAGAGAAAGATAAATTCTCCTTTAATCAGTACCTTATGCTTAATATTCTTGGCATGCTGCAACATCTGACACACCTCTATTTATTGGCTCCATCTTACTTGGGTGCACATCTCATCCAAGTTCTCCAAGTCCTCTAGCCTTGCACTCAATGATTCTTAGTCATTAAAATGACCAATATATTCAATGAATAATGATGGCACCATGAACTTCATCAGTAGAATTGCTTCTATGCCAAACTCTAGTTGGAATGGCATAGCTTTGTTCAAACACTTGTAGGTTTTGCAGTATGCCCATAATATTAATGATACTTAATAATCCCAATATTTATGACCAATGTTGTATATCTTGATGAGGAACATTCCTAAGATATTGTTAAATTCCTCAGTTGTTCCATTCACTTGTGGATGATAAGGCATTATCTTATGGTACACCACCATGTATTTGGTTAACAAGATCTACATAATTTCATCAATGAAGTGTGTACCTCTATCGCTAATAAAATTGATTAGGCACCCATAGAGACTTATGATGTTCTTATATGTGAAATTGGTATTTATGTAAACTATGCAATTTTTGGTTAGTACTACCTTGACCCACTTGGTGAAATTGTCTATGGCCACTAGGATATATCTTATGCCTATGCACCTTGTTTTAGGAGTGATTAACCCCAAAAAATCAATGGCCCATTTTTTTAATGGCACCTAGTTAAAAATAGGGATGAGAAGAATTTAATCTTAGTGGTTTGGCTTCCCTAGCACTAACATATGTCACATGCCTTGGCACAATCCTTTACATCTTGAAACAGACTAGGCCACCATAAGCCTGATTGTAATACCTTGTAAATCATTATGTCTTCAATGGAATAGCCTCATACTATCCCTTCATGTGCCTCACATAAAATTGAATCCATTTAATTTTATAAGACACATCATTGTAGTACTTCATCTCAAATTATTTTTTATAGTTCCCCATTTGTGAGCTAAAAAGGGGTGGTGTGAACTATGAGCTATTTATTCTCTTTTATTGTCATGGTCTAGGGCATAGATCTAGATGTTAGAAAAGGGGATATCTCTACTAAGTCCTCAAGGATGAATTAGACTCTATATAGTTGTACATATATCATTTCATCCACAATAGGTGTTACTACATTTTTGGAGTTGATATGGGACAAATGGTCTATACTCGAGTTATAATTTATAGGCTTGATGACAACTCAGAACTAGAATTCTTGAAATAAAACAGTACTTATAAAAATGTATTTGTAGAGAAAAGGATTGTTCAAAAGGTACTTAAGCACCTCTTGGTTCATTAATAATATGAATGGGGTCACCAAAAAGTATTGCCTAAATTATTGCAGGGCATAAACCATGGCCAACACCTCATGCTTAGTTGTTGCATAGTTCTGCTCTGCTTGGGTCAGTTTCTTATTTGTAAAGGAGATGGGATGATCCATCTTACGTTCACCTAGTTTCACTAGAATGGTACCAATTTTAAATCTAGATGTATTATCATGGACATGGAATGGGGTTATCTAGTCGAGATATCATAAAATAAGTGTGCCAGCCAATTTGAGCTTTAGAGTTTTAAAGGCATCCTCTTGCATTGTACCCCAATAGAATGGGCCATCCTTACACAAAATCTCCTCTAGAAGTGATATAATCTTTGTGTATTTCCTTATGAATTTAATATAGTAGCCATAATGGCCAAGAAATGAAAGAGCATATTTTTATGTTGAAAGGGTTTGGAGCTAAATGATTATTATAATCTTTATGGGATCGATGAGTACACCATATTTATAGATGATATGCACAAATAATGTTCTAAAGGGTGTTATAAATATGTAATTATTGGGTTTTAAGTATATTTATAGCTTCCCACACCTTTTAAACATCAGACATAGGTTATCATAATGGTCCTTTATAAACCCATACACAGTCTAGTCATCTAGGTACACTTAGAGGAACTTATGGATGAAGTCCTTAAATGCAGTGATCACCACTCTAGAGAACATGTATGTCATATTATTGAGTCCAAAGGGAACCATGTTATAATAAAAATAACCCCATTTAGTCATAAATTTTATTTTGGTCTTGTCATCCTCTTCAATTTGCACTTAATGATATCTAGAGAACCCATCAGTGAAGGTGTAGATCTCATAGCCTATGATGTCATCCAAGACTTCATCAGTGAATGAAGTTTGGAAGGGGTTAGTGATACATGTGTAATTCAATAGTCTATAATCAGTATAAATGTAAATTTACCCATATTTATTAATTTTAATAACCATGGGGCTCACCCACTTAAATTCTAGCATAGGGTAGATGATGCTTGTAGCTAGCATGCCATCAATCCTTATCTTAACCTTGGCATGGAGATTGGGGTTCATTATATAAGGGAATTTCTTGATAGGTCTTGCACCATCCACTATATTTATACTCATTTTATAAAAGGATGGTTGGGTGCCCTTCATGTCTCTATAATTCTAAGGAAATAAGTCTTGGAACTTCTTCAGGGGATCTATAATTTGTGCTAGCTCCATGTCAAACCAGTATGTGCCCAAAGTAGCCATATTTGGTTCCCCTTATTTTCTTATATATATTTAGTAGTTTTAAGTAGTGTATAGTAAATATCATTCCTCTCTTGATGTGAGTCCTCAACTTGTCTACTTTCCTCATTTATTTCTATGTGAAGATAAGTAGGGTCTTCCTCGTTAGGGTTGTTATCATCCATTTAGCACATAAGCTTCCTTTTGCCTATCAAAGTCATCTAATGTCATGCCTTCTAGGTATCATCATCATCTTCACTTAAGTCACTATTGATTGCTTATTCCTAAAATTAAGTTAGGTACACTAACTCTTTCTATTTGAACATATATTTGAGGTGTTTTTATAGGATTGTAGTGTCCTAAAACACTACCCTATGTATTACTTGTAATGGCTCAATTAATTATAGATTATGTGAAGAAAAAGAGAAGGTGTGCACAAACCACTCTTTAAGTATATCCCAATTTGATGTCTCATGGTGTATCTTGTTGAAAATGTACATGATCATGCCCATATCTTTAGGGTTCTATAAAAAGCGTGCACCCATAGGTCCCTTGGGGCATTCTCATCATAGATAGTCCATGTTTCTTTACATAAGTGCACATGTAGTATAGGGTTACAATCACTAGAGTATGTAGAGATTTCTATGTCCTCATTATTTTTCTTGAATCTAGTACATATTGCTACTTTTACATCTTCCTAAGTTGGCAAGATAGGCCTTTGCACTACCTACTAATGAGCGATAGTGTTCCTTAAAGTATGCACCAGTGTGCCCATTCTATCTATCTATTTTGGGATGCATGATTATATGTTGCAAACATACTCTTCCATAGGTTTTATCCCTTTATACCTTAATGGCACCACAATTTTACCTTTGCTTAGGCAAAACACTTTCTTACCTTTCTTATTATTGCAAGGGACCCATCTCTTAAAAGTGTGATCAATCTATAATAAGCCAATCCTCATAGGTTTTGGTGACTTTACATTCACTAATCAACACCTTCAACCAATGGTTCATAAGCTTATTTAACCCATTAGTTATAAGTAATGCCAGTGGTGTTAAAGGATGACTATCCATCTTCCCAAGAAAGTACTCCTTAGTCATTGGGGTTGAGAGTCTTGGTGCCTTACACTGTGATGTTATATATGTGGTTGATCTCATCCTCAAGATCAATGTTCTATACATAGGGCATCCCTTGGTCATTTGAGAGGATGATCACTATCATCTCCTTACCATTTTCAAAGGTCATGTAGTACCTCTTGATGTGCATATCTACATTATTTGTGTACCACCATGGCCTTCCCTAGAGTACTAGATAATTGTCTTATTCTACCAACTTGATTACTCCAAATTCAGCACAAAACTCAGCACACATGATATATACAACAATGATCTTCATAATTCTGATTATTTATGCTCGTGTCTTATTATCCATGAATAGTACATGAAGCCTTAAGGCTGGCCTAACCATATTTTCCCATGGATCCTTTGTCAGAATATTGACCTCAGTGCCTATATTCATAAAGACCTCACATATCAACCATCCATGAATGGTGGCATTCACAAGGATTTATTGATCATACTTCATATTATGTGTATGCCTTACTTCCCATGCCCTCTCCATGTGGGGCACAAAAACTTTAATTGGATTTTACCCTGCATACTTTAAGAGTAATTTTTGCAATAGGGGTAGCATTCCTTCCATTTATAGGAGGTTTAGGATCTCTGTTAGCTCTTGTATTTCAGCCTTCTATATGTATTTCTTCTTATGGGAGGTGGTATCCTATGCTTCTAGGTCTCATACCAATTGGAGCTCTCTTTATATATTTTGAATGACACTCATGGCCTATTTCAAGACATCTTTATGACACATAGGGTTAGGGTAAGGCATAGCTTTGGGATCAGACCATGTTATGTGCTCATTATGGCTCTATTCCCCATACTTTAGGTACAACTCTAATACTGGTGCAATTGGTGATTGAGTGGTGAATCCACTATAAATAGTTACCTATATTTTGATTATCTCTATGCAGGTTGATTACACCTTTGTAGTCCATTTTCCATTTTTGGCTCATGCTTAATCATTCATGTTCCCTTGTCTACACTAGGTTGGCCTTGAGTCAATTACTTGTACAATTTGGGGCATTCCTTGACCTTGTGTGTTCCTCAACAATACCTACACATTGGATGTGTAGGGAAGTCATGTTGATAGTGCCCATTCAAGCCACACTTATAACATGATCATGGTGGGAATTTTCCTCCATTACATCCTCTATCTCACCCTCTGGCATCTTTTTTCCATATCCTACATTATAATAGCCATAGCCCTCATTTCCTTGGATATCCTACCCTCCATCTACTAAAGTTTCCTGATGTGTGCCTCTCTCCATGTTTTTATGCATCTCATCAATTACATGATAATTAACTATGGTATGTGTGTAGGCATTGCATAAACAACATTAGAGGGTTGTGTTAACCTAACTAGCACATTACAATGGGTAGTTGTGAACATCATGCATCTCATGACAAACCTTATAGCTTAGAAGCACTGTGTACACATTCCTTTAAGGGAATTTACAATTATTATGGACTTTCATCTCATAATCAATGCACCATAATCTACTTTAAGCATCTTTCAATAAACTAGCAATCAATTTCTAGAGTTGGGAGGCCATAGATATAATATGCACCCCATGAATGAGTTGATCTTAGTATCAATGCTTTTGACTACCTTAACTCTGAGCATGGCTTCAAGTGCTTCACAAGGGGTTGTGAATGTATTCATGGATAGTGTTCTTCTAAATGGTACTTAAAATATTCCAACAAACCATTGCACATGTTGAGAGGGGTGAATTCCATAAGGAAGCTTGGAAAGAAGATTTGTGAACCTCCCATCATACAAGTGCATGTTATGTGATAGTTCTTGGTTAATTTACTTGGGCATGGTGATGCTCTATTATTCAAACTCAGGTATATTAATTCCTTCAAGAATTCTTCCTTTAAAGTTTCATAGTCAAACATAGCTTGGTTAGGATCAAATTTCCTATATTAGGTATGAGCGTGATCAAGTAGAGTTATCATGAGCTATGTTGGATTTCACTCCAATTAGGTTATACCCTGAGCACACCATTATAGCTCACATTTTATCACATGTTCTATGTAATTTTCCATGCCATGATATTCTATCAAGTACATGTCCATCTTGTAATATATTTGCTAAGGGGGATGATGGCATTTGAGGTACTTTCTCCCCTAGTACTTGTCTTGGTGGTGGTCCTTTAATGCCTCTAGTCACTAGGTTGGGAATTAGCCACATTATTATTATTGGTTTCATTGAATTTGATGGCATACTACTACTCACTTGTGGCACTGGGCCACTTCTTATGGGTTTTTTCCCAGTCTACATAGCTGACATTGGCTGAACTAGAATTATTGAACTCACATTTTGTGTTGTTGAGATGGTGCCCAAAGTTTTAGAGGTGTCATCACTTAACTCTTTGTAAGGAATAACTTGTTCAATCAAAAAATTATAATCAAAGTCTATAAAATAATCAAAGTCTATGTTGATAATAGGGTCAATTATCACTCTTTTTTATTCTCATGGGGGATCTAGTGCATGAGCTTATAGCATAGGTTCAAAGGGGGTAAGTGAATTAGCACATCTTTAGTGTTTAAATGTTGTATTAACCTAGATCATTTTATACCTATCAAATTTTGATCTCAATCTATGGCTTCATTGCTTCTCTCCTCCTAGTGCTGTTGTAATTCAAGAGATCTTTCCCTATGCACTTCTCACTCACTATAAGTTTTATTAGAACTTCTAGGTTCTATATATTTTGTCAACTTACACCTCTTATTATAATTATATTTCCTAAGCTCTTTGGTTTAAATTTACTCATCCCCTTTCATTATGCTTCACCTACACATCCCCTTCTTCCCTATTAAACTGCTTATACATGAAAGGAATTTAGCCTTCCATTCTCATGATTTCAAATCTATAATCCACCATAAGTTTCTTAAGATCTATACTAAACTCTTTCACAAACATGCCTCTAGGCTCATGAAAAAACTAATATTCCAATTCCTTAAGGTAAGAGTATGTCGATACTGAGAACTTAAGCATGTAACTATTCATCACTCCTTGCCACCATTTGTCTATAGTTATAATACAAGTGGAATCAAAGTTATCAATATTTTTTAAGCACTCATTCATCCACTCAAGGTGTTGTCCATAACTTCATCTTCTATGAGTCACATAGGAAACCAACCATTAATAAACATTCTCAGGTAGTTCACAAAATAAGACCTCATATAGATCATTATATAGTTTATTATAGACCCACTTCCTTGGCTTTTTTCCTTTACAAGATAGATGATTGAGTGCAAAGTTGTCTTCCACCTAATGAATCCAATTATTGATATTCTTGAGGGAGATTTATATCATTATTCTATCACACCATTATAACAATAAAAGTCAACATGGGTCCTGACAATGGAACCAAAATGTTTTAGTGTAATTGGGCTTCAATTCATTTATTAATGGAGTTAAGGAACTTATCTAGCTACCCAAGTCAGTTCTAGACTCATTATAACTAGGCATAAACATGGTATCTTCCTATAGTACTTAACATTTATCACTTGACTATGCTAGCATCAATTCACATAAGGCACAAGCCTTATGCACTCACTCAAAGCATAGTAGAGAAAGAATCAAGGCCTACATTAGGCTAGTTATACCATGGTGTAACTCATTACTGATAGGACTTGGTCATTTCCATAAACGCTTCGATAAGTTTATTGGTGTAAGCCTTTTCTGGGGTGACTAGTTCCAATCATAGGGGCACAAACCTATATTGGGTTGGTTCTATTATCTCAAGGGCACAAATCTATGTTTCACTAAGCTTAGCATCATTTAGCACTTTGAGGGGTCAATGAAATGCCTTAGATCAAGTTCATCCGAGTCTCACACTTCATGCAATAATATTAAATTTTGGGCATATGAATTTCTTTATAGTTGGGCTATTTTAACAATATATAATGAGGGTGTCCTTACTTAACATAGGGACATCATTAATGGCCTAGACAAGAACTTCACTTAACTAAACATTCATATATTAAATTTTCACCATTATAACTACTATGTTAATTATGCATTCAATTGATATCAACTATACACATAACCAAATTAAACTCAAATAGATGAAACACCACCATTCTTCATTTAATGAAAGTCCATATGAAATAGAGTATATAGAATAGAGTACATGCTTGGCTAAACTACTTATCTACCTAGGGGCTCATAGGCAAGCTTGGGATTAAAAATGGAGCCTTAGTGGTATCCATGTCAAATATTATGCTAATGGCATCCATAATATTATATCTAGAGCCAATTCTATAAATTTTTGATACATCAATTCATGTCTCCCTACTCACTAGTTCAAGCTCAGATTTGTAACACATATGAGCATATTTATTCTAGGGTGGAGAACACACATAAAGTGTTAAAATAGAGCCTTAGTTGATAATGCCATTAGCTCCATAACATTTCACCCTTTGCACTATGGTTTCCATGTGTAGCCACTTAAGAATATGCCCTTAAAAAACTATGTCAGTTAACTACCTACCGTTTGGTGCTAGGCCTACAATGATTCTTCCAGTTTGTGTAAAAGATACCAAAATAGAAATCATACCAAGTGATTTCCTTGAGTTGATATGTCATTAAAATTTTAATTGATCCATACTTATATGATTTAGGGGACCAATATTTTTGGTCCTTTTAGAGGCTTTTTAGTGTCAAGAACATTGTGTGGGTGACTTTATAGCCCAATGAATAGGAGAAGGCAACTGGTCCTTAGCATAGAAAGCATGATACCACTATGAAATCACCAAAATGTTGAATATTTGACCCCTTGATAAAATAATTCATACCCTTATGTATTAAAACATCCTATAGGGTCTTTCTAGGTCATAAAATGGTCACATGGTCATGTTCAGGGTCATTTAATATGGTTTACACCTTGGTCATTTGTGTCATTATCTTAACTTTCCCTTATGTCACATTTTTGGCCTTTATAGTGAACTTGTACATAAATTACATGAAATTAAAAATGTAAAAGTGATTTATAACATCCAAGGTACCATTTGAGTGTCAAGATTTAGTTTTGTAACTGACATAATACAAGGTCAATGTCCATCTAAGGAGATCACTATAAAATAAGTAGATAAGGGCAGTAGTATGAACAAAGATAGTCTACTTGTAATGTGTGATTACTCATGAGTTTTCATTCATATACCTATATTACATATACATTATTTATAAGTTATGACAGGTTTAAATTTGGTAAAAACTTGTTTATCTCTCTCCTTACTTCCTTTGAAAGGTCAAATAGTTCAATCAGTTTTATGTTAATATATATAGGAAAGAAGGAGTTTGATTGAATTCATTTGGGATAAGATATTATACTTAATTAAATTCATTTTCATGATTATATTTTCTAGTTTGGTTTATTATTCTCTGTGAACCATCCTTAAGAATTTTGGTGACTCACTTCTACCTGCACATCCCTTATGTATTTAGGTTTTTCATCTTTTTGTAATTGTCTAATGTTTCCAAGTGTTTTACATGATATTTTAGAGTATTTAATCCATATAAATGTCTTTTATAACTTATTTTTAATGTGTGATCATAAGTAGATAGGTAGGATCATTCTTCAATTTAGAGTGAGCACCATCAATGGTCTGTAGGAAAGGGTTTTGTCAATTGCAATGTTGTGTCCTCTTGAGTGTGATTCCAAGTCAGTTTTAATATGTTGTTTTCAATTATTTCATAGAATTACTTACCCATATTTTCCATTAAATGACCTATAATTTGATATAGATTAGTTTCTAATGCACTAAGTGAAGACTGGTCAGAATTCCAATATGCATAGTCATGTACAACCACTTGCATGCTCAGACAACAATAAGGCTAATCAAGACCAAAAAAGAGGTTATGCATATTAAAATAAATTGAATGGAGGTTATAAATTAATCTACAAATCATGGAGTGGACATTTCAACCATTTAAAAACCTATATTCAAATAAATTTTGAAAATTTACTCAATGGGAACAGTTACCTTAGTTTCTTCGAAAGAGGTTTTTCTCTCACTAAGTGATATCTAGTGATGAAGATTTACAGAATCTAAGGTAGGATAAATGTATCTCTCTTATATCATATACATATTATTAACATCTCAAAATGATAAAAGGTGGATTTTATCAAGATAGATAATGTAAATGAGCTCCTAATTTAAGAATGAGCTCCTAATTTAAGCAAGTTCTCACTAGATCCATTAGTAGACTACAATCGCATTTCAGTCTACACAAACCTATAACTTGCAGTGATCTTTAGTATATTAAAGATAATGGTTTGAGAACGTGATATCAAATCATGATATGGGTTCCCTCATGTATAGTATGGTCTAATATACCCGATAGAAATAAAGGTGTTAGGTCATATAGGCATGTGATCACCTATAGGAACCTCCTGATAATGCATTGAGTCAAATAAGATTGAAACAATGGTGACAATGTAGAATAGAGAATGATGCTTAGTTCCAAAGTATGATTTGAATATATTAAATTATTAAATATTTTTAATTATATAGGTAGAGAATAAATAGTGTAAATACAATGCTCAAACCTAAATAGTTACCTATAAAAGGTTCTTGACTCTCCAAATGAGTCCTTATGGTCTAGCATAGTCATAGCCTATCTCATGCTAGTGAAGGATGCATGCTTGAATAATGGTCAAAAAATTGAAATTAATGAATGTGTATAAATAAATTTCAGATATAGGATGTCACTTCTTATTTGTTTCTTGATAAACACCAATACCTATAAGAATCCCATGATTCCATAAAATGAACACCTATAGTTTGGTCTATATTGTAGACTAGTCTAGACATATGAGGTATGTAGGTTGGTTTGTTATGCAGTGATACAAGTGGATGATCATGTTTAAAAAATCCTTAAATTAATTATATCCTTCCATGTGACCTTCACGGATAGTATAAATAAATTAAAGACCAAGTTTCCAACCTCAGTCTATAGTCAACAAAATCTTGCACAATATATAGACCTAGTGAGCCAATCTTGAAGAATTGAAGGTTGATAAATGAGTGTGATATAAATATTAAAATTTGTAAAAAAATAATAATTATTTCTTAAATGCATCCATAGTCTCACTTTTTTCAATAAAATTAAGAAGATTCCCTCTATTTTATCTCAGATAGATGACACTCCACAAACAACCCAATCTATAAGTTTGGCATGTAAGGAGTGAAATGGATAAAAGGGAGATTGTTGAATGATTTTGTATATTTTTTTAGGTTTTATTAAATATTAAAATGAGTCAAAATACCCCAAAATCATAGGAAACCCTTAGAAGGGTTAAACACACAACTAGATACAGTCATGCCTATTAGGCCTAAAACTAGGCTTAAACCCCACAGGTGCCTAGACTAATACATATGATTATGAGAGGTTTATAAAAAATTTAATAACATAAATTATAAATTTTAGACCAGTGAGATTCATTTATTTTTATATTACATCATGCAGGTGGTTAATTTGGCTTAATTCCCTGATAGACTACCCAAAATTTAGTTAGGAGCTCGAGAGGCCATGTCCTTTTGCTCACAACTATATAGACCTTATTCATGAGACCTCAAGAAATTTGGGAGAGTTTAATGGGTTTATATACCCCAAATTTTTGAAATTGGATCTAATATTGGATGTCAGGATTTATGAACAATCCTTAATAGTTCAAACCTCTTAAAACCCTCTCAAAACCCTAGTTTGAACCCAATGGGAAAGATATGGTGGGAAATGATTCCAATAGGGATAAAATGGCCATGAAATTTTCTTATAAATGTCTATAACTCTCACATACTCCATGACATACACTTTGGTCATATTATCATCTGTATGGACTAGTCTAATACTATGTTTTTGACTTAATAGTTTTGGGATTATTGGTGTATTATTCCTATTTTAGTTAAAGGTCTTGAGTAGTAAAATTAGACCATAAATAGATATTAATTAAGCTACTAATTTGTGTAAACTAATTACAATTCAAAATTTTCTAAAAATAGTAATAAGGGGAAGAAAATAATTCTTAGATGGAAACTAATTGATATGACTAAGACAAAGGTTGGAAATCACTATGCAAGACTGAGACACTATTGCAAACTAAGATCTAAATTCATTTTTTTATTGGATAGGAGTACTAGAACTATATAGTAGTATTACTATCACTATATTCTACCTTTACCATTTTTGTCTTAAGAATCTGAGCTTTATGGGTTTTGTTCGCTATGTCTATGTGACCTTGTTTATGAAATTTTAGTAGCTAAAAGTCTATATAGATTCTTATAGACTAGATTATTTCTTTAAACCCTACCTTCTATTATGATATGATAAAGTTTGAGTAAGATGGTGGGTTAGTGTGTGTAAGATGCACTAGATTTGCTTCAAACCCTGTGTGTGGACATGCTACCTACATACTAATACTCTGAAGAGGGATCAAGCCATATGTAGTTCTCCCACTTGGTGTGTTTTATGTAATTTTGTATATGAAGATTTAAAATGCTAAATTGGATGTGCTTGAGGTGACTAAGTACTGGTGTAAGGATTTGAATGAGCTTTTAAGTGTGTTGGTTAGTTGTATACAGAGAATAGGGAAGATTGCTTGAATAGTATTTATTGTATTTTTGCATGCTTAGTTATATTTACCAACCCTTTCCAAATTATCTTTAAATGGGATTTTAAAGGGACTTATTGGTCATGGGTTAAATATGATTATGTTAGGATGACAAGGATAAGGATGGGAAACTAGAATAAATTGACCAATGGGGCCAAAATGGATTTGGACAATAGCGCTAAAAGCATACAAGAGTGGCACTGGTGCTATAATCCTATTATGACACTATTATCCTAAGTAGACATAACCTAGGTGATGGATTAATAATGAAAAAACGAGTTGGGATTAGTTGGGATCAAGTCTAGAAGGATATGAATGTCTAAGAATCAGTGAAAATAAGCCTAATAGGGTTAGGAGAGAAAGCAAGAGGGATCTAAAAATTGGGTGTTATTAGCCACACTCAAGTTACCAATTTTTGCATTTTATATGACTACATTTTCCCCCCATTTATTCTAGTGATGTTGAAAAGTGAAATACTAGGATAAAGAGAAAATATAAAATATAATGTGTACCTAAACTTACCTCCAAGGGTGAAACTCATGAAGCTATGTGATTCTAGGTGTGCCTAGAGAGAGCATGTTGTGAAGTGAAAATCTAAAAGAAAAACAAAGAGTAGATCAATTCTTACTAGATACATTATATCTAAAATAAGAATGTACAAGGCTGGGTAAGAGAGAGGGAGGGAGATAAAGGAATGAATATACCTCACTGGGTACATGGACCAATACAAAACCTATTATGTTTTTTATTGGTGTTGAGTAATGTTAAATGTGTGATGAACCAAGAGTAATATCATGAATCAAGTTGAGTGCCCAATTCCTTGAGAGTGGTTTAAGAATGCAAAGGCTAGCCCTTTGGCTCCATCATCACCAACTAAGTGAATCTAGGTGGTCATACATATGATAATCAATATCTATATTGTGTTTCCAATCCCTCTGAATAGGTGGCTCAAGAATACAAAGGCTAGCAATTCCTTTGGATCCATCATTTCCTTATGAAGTGAAGTTGTAAACTAATTTTGGTATGAAATGTATGTTGTATGAGATGGATTATAAAGCCCATGAATGTAATATGATCTTAAAATGTTGGCATGGATAGCTAAATGTATGTTGGAAACTATTACACTCTTGGCCACTCTGAAACCTCCTGTCATGGAGATTAGGCTTGTATGAAAGCCACTCTAAATTGGTGCACTGGGATTTTATGAAATCTACTTAGAAACTTAAGAACTTAGGAACTCAAGAATTTAGGCTTGTATGAAATCCATTCTAAAATAATTAAAACCACCTGTAAGACAAACACAATGTAGATGGATCCACCTATCAAAACTTGTAAGGCATTCAATTATTGATAATGTTTGGGTAATGTTGAACTCAAAAAGAAAATAAAGAAATATGCCACACACATTGCCCCCAGTCACTGGTGTCTAGAACATGGATTCTGATTTGAAAGTCATATCAACTGACATCGGCACCTATCTATCCTATCTAAAACTATAAGTGAGAGCCATCATGATGTTAATTATTCCCCCTATATCTATATTCTCTAATCAAAAGTGTATTGAAAACTATTAATTCTGAACTAGTATTGGGACCTTGACCTTCTTCAACACCCATGTGTTGGCTGCCTGCAATTTCAGCATCACTGAACTAGTTGCCAATTGTACAAAATTGTAGTTGAACCTACTTTTTGCTTATTTTTGGAAAGTTTGGTTTTTTAAGTTTTTATATAAGAGCATCAAAAGTGGAAAATAGTGGCACTGATGTTATATTATAGGTTTGTAACTATTGTTTTGGGCCCAATTGGATGACTATTCTGATATTCTCACTATCTGCTTGGTCTATTCTGACTAGTTTGATGTCTGGTTGTTGTTTTAGGTATTCTAAAAATTACTATTTTGACTATTAGGAGCTCTGATCTCTGAGACAAAACCCTTATTTTTTACCCCCACTTTTTAAGGTAAGAATTAATACCATACAATTACTTACCTTAGAATATAGATCCCTATAAATGTGTTATGTTTCAAAGATACATGATATAGCGATGATAATCAATAATATATCTCAAGGTATAACATGATTTGTATTAAGAGATTGTTAGATAAACAAGGGTATGCCTAGTAGATATAATAATGTAATAACAAATGCAATGTATTGAACTAGAAATAAAAGTTTGGTTAGTTATTAGTTGGAGGGATGGAGTATGATGTCCATCATGGCATCCAAGAAAGAAAGATAAATGCATGATGTGGATCCTGGCATTACAAATAATGAGAAGAGAACAAGCAAAAAAGGCAATAAGCAAGAATAATACAAGGGTGGAGAAGGTTCCAAGCAAACAAAGGACATGGGAACATGTCATTCAAACTATAAGGCAAGCATATAAGGTATATTCATATGCCACATACACATACAATTGAAACTAGCAAGGTTAGTGTGGAAGCTAAAATCACAGAGAAGAGTACAAACTAGGGACATTGGCAAATGTCCAAAGGCACATACATTAATAGAATCAAAATACATTGGAAAATGTCCTAAAGCACATACAGGAGACAAAATAGGAATTGAGAAATGTAAGAAAAAAAAATGTAATAACTAGAAATACAATCACATCTAACTAATCGAAGCAAGAGGGAAAGTATGCAAGACATGTTAGTACAAGACTAGGTATATGCTAAAAAATACATGAGTGTTATATACTAGTGAGTGTTGATAGACTAATCTATGTAAGCTAGTAATTAATGTGCATCAACATGATAAATAGAGTATGTGGTGTAAGAATGACATAACCTATATAGTGTAGTCATGTAGAAGATGCCGCCAGTGGGTATATGTATCGATGTCTATCTCGATGTAGAAATAGGATGCTCCCTCAAGGGGTAGAGTGAAGTAATTAAAGATTTAGATGTCACTGCACACACTCATGGAAAATCAAGTGAAACATGGTAATGTAGATAAATTGACAAACAATAACATAGAATAGAAAACATAAGTCTAGAATGATAGTAGAAATGTAAAGCATGGATGATGCATACAATCAAAATATTTTTAGTGTTTTTGAATTATTTGCATGTTTTTGGATTTTTGATATGTTTGAATGTTTTTTTTTTTTGAATTTTTGATATATTTAAGCTATGTACAATAAATCATAAGAAAACTATGTACAAGAATTGAAAATGACTATGTATAAGTAATTATGAAAAATTAAGTACAAGCAAGACTAAGAAGAGATGACACTAACCGACGAGTCTCATGGGAGACTCCCTATCATGGTGTCCTATATAAAACAAAGGAATATTGTGTGATTGTGAAGCATGAGGGAATGGTTGTGAATATGACTCTAAATATTCAAGTTCATTGTTAGTGTCTTAGAAATCATAATAACCTATATTGTTCAACTCAGCATTATCATCTTGATTTTAAACCAATGGAATGCTAGTGTTGACTTTTATTGTATTTGGATATTTTCCTTTGATAAATTGTGTCTATGAATGATTTGCCTTAGGCTGTTCAATAAATATCAAACCTTGGTGACAAACATTATCAACTACTAAAATAGGAGTAGTGATGCCTTGAGCATTCTTGCCCACCCCTTGACCTTAATAATCAAACTATTGTATATATTGTTGACCAAACCCATACTAATTTGAAAGTTGAGCCTCGTTTTGGAGAGGTAGATTTGTATCTTTTCTATGATTTACCTATGCTTTTGGTAATGTTTATTGTTCCAATTTTTTTGTTTGATCCTTTTATTGTTATGAGTTATGCTTTAGTAACCACTTTTGTACTATTTCTAAATTTGACCCTTTGTGAATGTGTTCCTATGTCACTATGGATTGCTTGACTAATTTACCTTGTATAGGGTCCTCATTAGCAATTATCTAGTTAAATATATTTTTTCATTTCCAAACATGAATATGTGTGATGCCCATGTATTCTATGATATACACAATAATATCTTGATCTTCTTATTGGATGTAGAGGAGGTAGTTTAATCAACTTAGATTTAATCATTTCCCTTAGTACCTCACTTAAACTCTTATTTGATCTTTGAATGCTTTTTCACTATTATTAGAGCTACTTTATTGTTATTTATTGTTTTTATATATAACATTGCTTACAACTAATTGACTAGGTGAAGGTGCATATACATCATTAACACTACGATGCCTTTGAGGCTTTTTTATTATAATATAAGTTTCCAATGTTGTGATCTTTTCATGTAATAGCTGATTCTACATTTGTAAATCTGAAATTATCTTGCTCATATTGGTGATTTGATCCCTTAGATTCTTACAACTACAAACCCTAGTTGTTTCTGATTAAACATGTAATCACATATGTTGAAGAAGGTTTGAAGGAGCTATATGCTGAATATATGCATTAAGAATAATAGTATATGTTGCCTCAATTTTTGGAGGGGTGATAGCATGGACCTAGTTAGAGGGAAAGTAGCTATCATCCTCTTGGGGGAGAATAGGAGAAGGAATTTATTTTTTGTGCATAATATATGACATTGAAACTTGACAGGTGGTAGTTAGCTTATGTAAAAACCATGTAGCCAAGGAGTTAGGTATATCTAGGTAGAAACCATGTATATGAGATGAAATTCATGTAAGTGGAGTTATAAGTTGTATAATAATATGATTATAAATAATATTCCACATGAGAAAGAGAGAGAAAACAAGGGATAAAGAGCACGAAATTATGTAGTAATGCATAAAGAGCTTTAACTTGTAGCATAATATTTCTAACATGTTTATCAAAATAGAGTTAGAAATTATTCCACATGAGAGAGAGTGTATGAGTATGCAAAATAAATATTGAAATCTTGTGCATGCTTACCAATACAATTTTTAATATCATCCTTCATTATGAAAATTAAACATGAAAGGGAAAGAATGAAACTTTGCATTAACATATGGTAAACTTCATCATTCATGTGCATGATAGGACTAATGATGGTCTCCTTATTGTTTACAATAAATATAAGAAAACTTTGTAAATAAGTGATATCCATTTTTGCAATATGATTATAGATGTAAGGTGATACCTCAAGAAGCAATGGGACCTAGTATAGGAAACTAAGTTTTTGAAAAGGAAATATTTTGACAAAGTACTACAAAATTTTGAAATTTAAATTGAATTTTTGAGTTCGATATGCACGTAAAAATTCAAAAATTTATTGGAAAATTAGTGATTTAATGGGACCTAGTATATGCCACTAAGGGTTTGAAAAATAAATATTTTTGAAAATTACTATTAAATTTTAAAATTTGAATGGATTTTTTTAATTTAAACATGCTAGTAAAAAAATCAATAAATTATGGGAAAATTACTGAAAAAATACAGGGACCTAGTATGGGCAACTAAGGTTTTAAATAAATTCATTTTGAAATTACTATGAAAATTTAAAATTTAATGCTAATTTTTTATTTTAGAGTATTATTCCTAATTTAATGCTAAAATTTAATTACTACCAAATAATTTAACAATTTTGGGAATATTGGTGTATTATTCTGAATTTAGTTAAAGGGTTTGAGTAGTAAAATTAGACCATACATAGTAATTAAGCTACTGATTTGTGTAAATTAATTACAATTAATACTTTTCTAAAAATAATAATAAGGAGAAGAAAATAAAACTTAGCTAGAAATTGATTGATCTAACTGAGATAAAGGTTGGAATTCACTATGTAGGATTGAGACACTATCACAAACTAAGATCTAAACTTCATTTTATGATTGGATAGGAGCACCAAAATTGGACAGTAGTGGCACTAGTTCTATAGTTCACCTTTGCCACTATTGTCCTGAGGATCTAAGTATTTTGGGCTTTGTTCACTATGTTTGTGTGACCCTGTCTATGAAATTTTGATAGTTTGAAGTCTGGATAGCTCCTTATAGAGTTAGTTCTTTCTTCAAACCCTATCTTCCACTATGTTTTGATCAATTTTTAGAAAGAGAGAGGGGTTTAGTGTGTGTAAGATGCACTATACATGCTTCACACCCTGTGTATGGGCACATTGCTTACATACCAATAATCCAAAGAGGGATCAAGCCATATGTAGTTTTCCCACTTGATGTGCTTTGTGAAATTATGTATATGAAGATGCATAATGCTAAACTAGATGTGCTTGAGGTGACTAGGGACTAGTGTAAGGATTTGAATGAGATTGTAAGTGTGTTTATTAGATATATGTAGAGAATAGTGAATATTTCTTAAATAGTCTTGCTTGTATTCTTGTTTGCTTAGTGATATTTTCCAACCCTTTCCAAATTATCTTTGAATAGGCTTTTATAGGGATCTATGGTCATAAGTTGAATATGCTCACATTAGGCTGACAAGGATAAGGATGGGAAACTAGAAAAAATTGACCATTGGGGTTGTAAATGGACTTGGATAATATCACCAAAAGTGGATATAAGTGGCATTAGTGTTATAGTCTTAGTGTGGTACTATTGTTCTGAGTAGACGAGACTTAGGGGGATGGATTAGTCATGGAAAAAAGAATCTAGCTCAATTGAGATTAAAATGTTTAGGAGAGTAATAAATAGGTACCTAAATATTGGATGTCATTAGCCACACTCAAGTTACCAATTTTTGCATTTTATATAACTATAGTTTCTTATAAGATTTGATATGTTTGATAGATAAAGAAGAGGATGGACATGTGAGAACCATTATGGGAGGTATTTAGAGACTTATAATAACTTATGAAACTCATTTATCATCTTTTTTTAACTTGAAAACACCTCTGTTATCTCATTCATCATAGGCAGTCTAAATAGACAATGAGAAGGCAAGATGACTATCAAAGATTGGAAGTGAGAAGTGTTCTATGAGTTTCACTAAGGTCTATTTGATAGACAAAAATATAATTTAGGTTTATTTTAGTTGAATAATACTTATTAAATGATATTTATTTGAGAAAATATAAGATAACTGAATGACAAATGTGAAGATTCAAGCCTAGAGAGCTAATGAATGACTATAGGTAGTGAGTGACAAGTGACAGGGATAAATTCATCAATTAGGGATGTGTATATGACATTTAATTACCTCTTATCTACCTTATAATATCATATCATATGTTTCAAGACTTCTTATGGTGTTTTTAGATGATCAAATCAACCCCTCATCATCATGAAGGTAGTTTCAAAGCAAGACAATGAAGGGTCTACTCCAACTTGAGGAAGGTACTCTATTTGAGATTGACACATGTTTATAATAGCCTCATAAATTCTTTTCCACTTCATTCCATGATAATTTTAATTGATTTCTATAGTTTGACACTTCATATTATGATCCTTCATCTTCACTTATTCTCTCTCTTCTCTTATATCTATATATTCAAGCCTTTTTGGCTTTGTAATGGATCCATAATTGGTATGGTGAAGCCTTAGTAGTTTTGACACTTAATTTACCTTTGAATAAATTTGTATAAAGTTTATTCATTCTTTGAAATCTCTTACCTAAATATGTTAATTGGTTTATGTGGTTGACAAGTGATGAAGATGTTCTCTTTACTTCTATTCTGCTATTGCATATCTTGTGTGAGTGATCTTCTAACAAGTTTCATAAAGTGTATTATTTATAAGGGTGTCTTGAAGTGTGAGAGGGATTAGTAGTTTCTTGTATTAGACCTTATTTTCACCCACCTCTATATAGGCATGTAAATCTACCTCTATGAGAAATACTTATGATAGATGGACATAGGGTTGAATTCATTTTGAGTAGTCTTATTTATTAAGTGAAGATGTAAGTGTGTTTTGTGGAGTTATCTTATTGTATCACCTCATTATCATAGGTTTATTTTGTGTCTCCTTCTTCCCTTTTCACCACCAATAGTGATTATTCTAGTGTAGTGTGAGACTAAGAGACAAATCATGGGAACTATCCCTTTTGAACCTAGATATCTATCTCTTATAGTAGCTTGCCTATAAAGGGAGATATTTATATCTTGTCCTAAAATTTATAAGGTCTCCTTGACTTATCTAGCATGAAATTTTATGCCATAACACCTACCTCATATAGTTTTGATAGCATGGGCCATAAAAGCAAAAATAATCCTAAGAAAATAATGGGAGTGATATGATGGCTATTACAACCTTAAAGTCTCAGGGGAGGAGGATAAAAAGGAGTCATTCATTCCCTTTGGCATCTATTGGTAAAAAAAAACTAATCTTAGATTGGTTGTTACAATAATAAGATAAGAAGAAGGATTTAAATTTTTCATTGGTAATTTTAGCCTTATTATTGTTCTTATATTTTATCATGTTAACATTTTTATGACATAATTGATCCAAATAATATATAATATTCATGTAGAATGATATAAAAAGATTAATTTCATTACTTGTGTTAAAAAATAATGTTCATTCAACATGATCAAGACTAATGTTTATTATTATGAATTAGGTCTAGGGTCAAAGGTGAAAATATCATTTGTGTATGGAAATACAAAATTAGATCATGAATCTCTAGGACAAAAAAATCTAAACAATATTTGTTTGTGTATGGAAATCAAAACTTAGATCATGAATCTCTAGGATGAAAAATATAAAACATATTTTCATGTATGGAAATCATAAATGATATGTGAAACGATAGGACAAAAAATATAGAAACTATTTTTTTCTTTTTATGAAAATTATAAATGGTGTTTTGAAACCTTAGGACAAAAAATCTAAAACCTTGGAGGATGGTTTAATCAATGTGTACAAGTTCACCAATATTTTTACCCTAATTTGGATTAATGATTATGATTAATCTAATTAAGATATAAATTTGAAATTAAATTTAGATATTAATAAATGACATTAAAGCATACATCTAAATGTAATATAATGATATTGATTGATCATATTTGACAAGTGGTTTGGTTTACCTTATTTTGTATTTTTAAAATGAATGTGGTACATATAGGCATAAAATTTGATACATACATTTAGATTTTAATATATGACATTTAAGCATAAATATGAATGTAAAGACATAATTTATTGAATTTTAAATTGATAAGTGTAATGTGATAAAAATTGTAAGTACAACAAAATACTATATACTTAGATTTTCTAATTTATGGTTGAGTGTAACTGATGTTAATAGTGAGAAAAATAAATTGATAGGACTATGATAACTTAGAATTAAGAAAAAAAATTAATTTGGAACCCTAGGGGATCTTATGAGAGATAATAAACCTACAAAAAAAGATAGGGGAAGTGTAATGGGCTAAGATGACCCTAATCAGCCCATTAATGATTGATAATTAGCTAGATATCTAGATACTTTGAGGAGGGAACCAAGCAACACATAGTTATCCCACCTATAGTGATTTTCAAATTATGCTCCTTGATTATATTCATGTAGATAGAAATTTATATTTGGCAATTGATAATGTTAGCTATTGACTTGATTTGAAATGATTCAGACTTGAATTGTGACTTATCATAATGAATGATCTTGAACTTGGGAAGAATAGGGAATATTTTATCAATGTACAGTAGTGTATAAGAGCTTAATATATAGTGCCAAACTAGGAATAATGAATGATATTTGATTTGTATTTATAATTAAACCTTTTGATAATTTATTTTATTCAACATTTCAAAATGTGTAGCAATACCCAAATGAATATTTAGAAATTAGAAACTAGTAATTAAATGGCATTGAATGAGGTCACTTTAGGTGGATAAGTTTGTGGTAGTGAACCTATTCTAGAGAATCAGGGACAACTATCCTAATATGGAAAGTAATCTAAGAGTGATAAATAATATTTTGATAATTAAATTTGAAATTATTTTGTATCAATAACAAAAAATAGAGGGTCAATAACACACACACACACACACACACACACACACACACACACACACACACACACACACACACACACACACACACACACACACACACACACACACACACACACACACACACACACACACACACGTCTTAGAGGAATGGTGAATAAGTCATGTATTTGGGCATAAGTTAAGTGGTGTAAGATATGTCAATAATTAACAATGTCAAGTACCTATGACAATATTTAGGTATATAATTACCCCTTATCATATTATATTAGTGGAATTTATAAATTAATGTAAAAATAATACTTGAGTGTGTAAAAAACATTTTATCTTTGATAGTAATCTTTAATTATTTGGGACAGTCAATATAAAACCCTAAAACAATACATGAAGTAGTCATTGTTCATATTTAAATATGAAAATATATATTTTGGAAATTGAAAGGAGATGAAGTAAGGATTAAAATTTTATGAAGATGAAACCATTCTTATTTATAACTTATAAAATATGGATAAGTATTGGGTAAACATGCCCCCTTATTGAAGAAATTAAGGAGATGGTTCCTCATGTTAAATCATTGAAATTTTGAGAGTGATCAAGTCCCAATTTTAAATAACTAATAAATTATTTGTATTGGGAATATTTATGCTCCAAATATCATGAATTTTTAAAATTGATTAATGTAATAATTCAATGAATGTGGAACCATTATGAGTTCATTAGAAGTGATGCCAAGGTCGTTGAGTGTCACTAGACTCAAACATACATTACTTGTAAAATAAATTTGGAACCAAAAAATGGGTTTGATAGAAGTAATACAAATTCTATTGAGTGACACCATACTTGAATGCACATTAATTGTAACAAAATGATTAACACTAACACACAGATCTAGAGTCTTCTTTACATGATTGAAAGAGAATGAAGAATATTCATGCCCCCATCATGACTTGAGTACTAATATATTTAATTATGAATAAAAACAATTTACCATTTAATCTATAAATTATATTACATTTTATATACACATGAAATATAATAATACATTTTTTAATTTTAAAAATGTATATATGTGCATCAACTAGTGTCATACCCCCTAAATCTATTCCAAATGATATAGGATGCCATTAATATTTATGATTAACTATAATTGTATGTGAAACATCTAATTTATATTCATGTAACTATTTTTCATATTCCCATGCATATGAATTAAAGTGTGTATGAAGTTGTACTCAAGTATTTATAAAGTTAGTGTATATACATATCATGTCCCCATAATTTGTATTAATGTTCCAATATTTGTCATGTATTTAATTTTTAAGTTAATTTGAATCTTTTAAATCTTTACTCTACCTTGAAGTCTAATTTTTGACTTAGTTTGAACCTTTAAACCCTATATTATATTATATAATTTTTTTTTATTCTTATGGAGGCCAAAATATCTACTATAATTTGACTATATTACTCCTTTTTAAGATGAGGGTTGTAGCCTTCAAGTCACTCATATCAAAAGAAGAGTTAACTATATCATGTGATAAATATATATATTCATGTATAACCATGTCAATTTTTGGTAATTTTCATTGAATCATGTATGAAACATATGTTATGTGAGGCATACAAGTGTCATGTATAGATAGATATAATAATGAATCATGAAATATAACAAGAATACCACACAATGTCACACATAAGACCAAAGCCACACAAAAGGTCCATGTTCAAATATTACACATTCAATTAAAAATTACACACATAGGGCCAAGGGCCACAATAAATGAAAATTTTCAAATGTCACACAAACTAAGCAAATATTACTTATAAGATATCAAGAAACTATTTCACACAAGGGCCACCTATTTCACACAAGGGTGAAGGGTCACACACAATAAGCAAGCAATGTATAGCCTATTATACAATAAAGTGAAAACTTTGATGGGGCATAAAATAAGTGAAAACTAGTCTATATCATCCATAGGTATCAATGTCACATCATATTAAATTAGTATATCCATGTAGCACAATGTAATACATGAGTAATTATAATGATAATTTTAAAATATTTAGTTTTACATGGAATTTAATATCATAGATAAATTTAACATATGATAATTTAACCTCTAGAATTATATGTCCTCAACATAGGCATGGCAACTATGTAGAAGGGCACCCAACATCTATAAATCTATGTATAGTATGTATGTCATGCATCACACTCATACCTCATGAAATTCATGTGGGTTTTAAAAATAATATTATATCTACTAAAATATGTGACAAATAATAGCTGTAAAGAAGTAAACTAACAACTCATGTTATGCTCAGGTCTCAATTTTTCATATTTGAGAATATTTTTTATATTTTTATATTTTTGACATATTTAAAATAAACTAGCCTATGATCCCATAAATTGGTGGACCATAGTGTGTTCATATATCATAGATTCTAAGGGTGAATTTATTTAAAATAAAATTACTACATGTAGATGAATATGAATCTATAAATTAATTGAGTGTTATAAAATAACTATCTTGATTACTAGTCATATAGTAATTTTTTCACAACCTCAAAATTTTGAACTTCAAAATTATGTGAAATTAATGTTGTGAAAATAATTCTAGAAATTGGTTTACTTTACAAGGTATAATTTATTCCAACAATTAAATATTCTACCTTATGTAATCACACCATCCATGTATCAAAGACATAGTAGAACATGTTTGGGACCATCCATGCTAAGTATACTCCTCTGTATTCCAATCAAGGTAACTCATAAATGAATTTCAAATAAATTTTCACTATAATTATTTATCATAAACAAACTAGATAAGAACCAATTATATCACTATATTAGGAAATATTTAACTATCTTCAACTTAAACATTTACAAAGAGTAAATATTACTAAATCTATCACTATAAAGTAAAATTCCATTATTACACCCTTGAGATGAATATAAACTCTATAATATGGCTTAGAGGTCATTATGTTACCCTAATTTTTAAGTAATTATCAAACACCTTAGTCTGCCTATCGAGGATTTCCAATTTTCTCATACACTCTATGCATTTTTATTTTGGGAATCAAATCCATGGAGACATAATATCATAGTGCATAGATTTACTAGGAAATACTTGACTTTATCATAAACCTTAATGTGTACATTCCATTACCTAAAAAAGAATTATTTAATATATGCATGTACCCTTTAATTTCATCCACATTATGCTCAAGTTATTAAATCCCATATCAAGCAATGAGGTGAAAAAAAACATCCACATTATTCAAAAAATAGGTGAAATATGCCAATTACTCATAATAAGTGTCAAACTCTATTGTAAACTAAACCAAATATAAATTAATGATACCTTTTTTTAAAAAAATCTCAAAAATAAATTGGGTCTTAACTTAGAAATGAACCCCTGATTTATTTTTTCTAATATGTTTATCCAATAAGAAAGGTTACATTAATCAATATTAACACCAATATCAACTCATCATTTTAAAATAAGCTAAGTGATTTAGTCAATCTATACAAGATATTTACGGTGATAAATTAATTTTATGGAAAGACAAATTAACCCATTGCGAGTCTCTAAAGAGAGGTATTAATCTAAATTCTAAGAAACTAATAACATGATATTTTTCCAAAATAAAGTGCTTCCTAATTCTTAAATGTTTATAATTTGACTTATAGTTTGATTAAAATAGTACCAAATTTATAAAGTTACCTTAAGCATAATATATAGTATTCAATAATCATAAGGTATTTGATGTAAATGATTACAACTCAGTCGAGACTAAAAGTATACTATAGACTTCATAATATTAAAAATGAGATTAAATATTTGTTATAATACTTGAAAGTGACTAATCATAAGAATACAATATGCTATCAAATATTAAGACATTTTTAATCCAAACGTACTTAATCCAACAAAAACATCATTGTACAACTAGAGCTAATGATAAGTTTAAAGTCAAAAAAAAATTACGCGTGTTTTATTTATTATTTTCCTATAGGTAACACTTACCAAAATAATTTCAAAAACCATAAAAATTTAAAAAATACTCAAATACCCTACTTAAGACATTAAACTATATATGCCACCTTATAAGACCAATTTATTAAGACTTAAAAACCTAAAATAATATTTTGCTTTCATTCTCAACTTCCATAATTGAGGTAGAATGTAATATTAAACATGAATACCAAAAAATTATGAGTCAATAACTTAATCTATTCAAATAATCCATATTAATATATATGCAATCGATTATTTACTTCAGAGTTGATAATTTACCACACAATGCTTAATAGAAAGGAAACTCATCCTAAAAATAGTAAATTTGAGTTTAGAGATAATTTCTCCTTAATTTCCTTATTTTGGAATGAAAATATAGTTTTAAATTTATGACAAAATCCTATACCATATCCTAATTATAGAAGCTACAATATGAGAAGTTATTAACTCATATCCTTGTTTTCACTAAGAATGGAAGCCAAAAAATAGATACTTAAAAAAGAGATTTATAGATCAGAATGCATCCATCCTTAGAAGGATAGTCAACAAACTATTTTACTAAATTCAAAAACAATCTCAATTTACCCAAATCTATATAAAAATAATGCTATAGTACTGAGGTTTACATGTAAGCCATAACACATTGATTGACTTAATAATTAGTCTTGTTCATTATAAACTATGTGAAAATAATCAATATAACATAGGTTAAATTTAAATGCATTAATCCCCTATGAAGTAATATAAAAATGAAATCATTAACCTATCATATGATCAAGGTAAGGTTCAAACTCAAAGTTAGTAAAAAATTATATATTTACTATAACAATCTAGTTTTAGATAGTGCCTTAACATAGACATAACCAAACATCCCATATGAGATAAGTTACTTGATATAAGTTAAATATAAAACACATCTTTCAAGGCATTCAACAAGCTTAATATATTTTTTAGATTTGAGACAATTATCAAGAATCAAGATGCAAATAATAACTTTCCTATAGAAACACACAAAATAATAATAAATCTAAGTACTTCCATTCATATACATGATAATTAGCCTGAGTCTACACTCATAATTTATTAGGGACTATTAATTATAAGATTAATCCAAAATGACATCTGAGATTCTACCTAATGCATTTTCATGTAACAAGACTTCTTAAGCACATATCTAAAAGGAATAAAATCATTCAGAACACACACATGACTAATTACCAATGATACTATATTTTATAAGAACAAAATGTATGAAATAATCTATTAGCACCTCATAGCTTCATTGGCACAAAATAATTTATAGATATCAAATAAAGAATGAATAAAACTAGTTTCAAAAACCAAGTGAAGAACTTAATATTAAAGATATTAATAGTGTCATCTCAATCACTTCTAATCCATTTCATGTTTGTAGACATAAAATCTATTGTAAAATCACCAAAAAATTGGAGAGTAAGATGATCCAACCATCAGTGGCCCTTTCCACCCCATTCATCAGTTGTGAGAGTGAAAGAGTTCATCAAACATAAGCCTAATAGAATAAAATCATAAAAGAGAAAGGTGAAAGAAGAGCATTATTCCACCAACATATTAGTGTTTAACACACACAAGTCAAGACACAAAAAATTACCAAAAAAAAATTAACCATGATTTATAAATATTAGGATTACAACTAAAATGACCATCTGAGGGTCCTTTTAATTTTAATTCATATATAATTCCATCTGGGATAAAGATGAAAATAACTCAAAAAAAATCCTCCACTAGGGTTTCTCAAGAAAAGAAAAAATCATAACAACCCTATTTCCACCACCTCGACTTAGATCTCATTTATAAATCAAAGCAAACAAACTAAAATAATGTAGATAAATAATCTACCAAGATAACCTAGGGGTTGAATGGGGGATATGCAAAACCCTAGGTTTTTGTAGAACTCTTATTTTGGGTAATCAATAATCTCCCTTATTTTTTCCATAAAAAACATGATATACAAAAATAGAAAACAAGAAGAAAGAGTGAATAAATGAGAAACCTGCTTAATGGAATAACGCTCTAGATCACAAGACCCTTGTATTCCCTTAGTTTTATCTTTTCTTTATCTCTTTTAGTCCACCACTTGTGTGCTTGTATTTTTGTATGTTGTGCTTGGAGAACCTATAAACCAATTTTAAAAAATGAAAGATGATATTAAAATAACCCCATGACTCAAAATTCACATCCAAGGCAACATGGATGCCAAAAATAGAAAACCTCATCATGCCCTATTAGTGAAGTTTACATAGCATGTAAACACCACTCCACCTTCCTCCTCATTCTCTCAATTTTGTATTTTATACCCTAATTACTTCAACTCCCACTTATTTAAGGTCAACACCTTGACCAAAATCCTTTTTAATCATTCCTTAAGACATAATCCATATCCATGTCTTAATCATGGCATTAATCAAAGTTTAAACCCATGTAATAATTATTATAACCAAGACATTAGTCAAGGCTTTCAAAAAAATCAAAGCTTTATCAAAACCACTTTATAAATTAGTTTTTATGTATATTAATACCAAGACTAAGGATCAAAGTTTGTGTACCTTTGTTTTCATCCAAGCACCAAGTTGTTTAAAAAAAAACATAATAATTTGCACCTTTTATGTGTGTTAAATGTCAAAAATTGAGCATAATTTTCTTGATGCCAATGACAACCACTCAAAATAGAAAAAATAATAATTACGCACATCAAGTGTATCCAAAATACAAAAAATAATAACAAGGGAATATTGGAATTAAATAATTATTTCTTACACTTTCTCTTTTATACCTATATACCATTATTATGATGGTTCATTTAATTCTTCCATTCTCAAGCCTAACTCATTCTTCGAATATACCTTTAATCATACGCACAATAAAAAAACACCTATATCAAAAACATAATACTCAAAAGTGAATATAAATAAGATCATCCACATACACATCAACATGAAATAAAATCACATATCGTTATATCTCATAGATAATCAAAACATGTTGTCACAAGGTACTGTACATACTTTATTAGGTTTTAATAAGGTAGGCTTTGACACTTTGTAGCATTTGTAAGTATAGAAAATGTAAGACTTAGTGGATTCTATTGTATAATAGGATAAGGTATCATTTCCTATGTTCTCTATGGAACTTGTTTAACTATCTAAGGTATTATCTTAGGACATACTATAAAATATGATTTATTTTAACCTTGAATAACTCTTTGATGTGAAGCTTGTTGTCTAGGAGGGTATACCAATTTATTTTAAATTTATTATATATAAATATTCTACATACGTGTAAAAAATATCTCTATAATATGATCTTGAATAAGTGAAATAATTCTCTTTATTATGCCTTTGAATAGTTGTAATAATTATCTTTGTACAATTCTCTTGAATAGGTATAATAATTATCTCTGCATTGTGTTCTTGAAACAACTATGGTGGTGGTGGGGGAGAAGAAGGATCTACCATTTATTATAGAGTATTTTCATATATAATGATTGAAATTTTTTCCCATTGATTAAAATGTATACATTTAAGACAAAAATGTACTATGTATGACACTATGTAAAGCTTCTATATCCAAGGGCATCTGAATAACATATCAAAAACCTCTATGCTTGGTAATAATAAGAATAGAGTAGCCATTGTCTCTAAATAGACTTGAAGAGGTTACACTATATTCCTAAGAGTATTATGTGTATTTCCATTGAATTTTTTTCCTAATTTTTATGTATCTTGTAAATAATGTTATGTGTACCCAAGAGTATGAAGAAGTGTCATTATACATGCATTTTAACTTTACCCATTATAGGTCATGACACTATGTATATTTTTTTGATGATAAGTTCAAATAAATACTAGATGTTTATCTGAATCATCATAAAAAATCTCAATATCATTAAATGTGATCATGACATGGTGTATATTCCCTATGAATGTACCAATAATACCATCTATTAGATGCCCACATCTTTAAGGAGGAGGATGCACATTCTAAGTATGGTGTACCTATAAATTGTCTATATTTTGTGTCATACCATGATTTAGAAATAAATCATTCAATATTTTCAACTTTTAATTTTCATTATATTATGATCTATCCTCCTTTATAGGTGTGTTTAACTTAATTATATTATCATTGATAATATCTTTTATCTTATGTCTTATCATGTAACACTTGTTTGTATAATTTCCAATACATTGATGATAGTCATAATATGTGTTATTATCAAATCCATTATGTTGAGGCTTATTATTATCAATTGATGATGGTGGGGGGAGAAATGTGATATTGAAGTTAATTAATTTATGTAAGAAGACATGTTGAGGTAATAGTAACCTTGAAAATTTCCTCCTTAGTGGTGTGGTCGATTGAAGACTATATTCTATTTGTGATATTACATTTACAATTACTTACACTTATTATTTCATTCATTATATTTAACCCTATAGTTTGGTAAGCTTTGGAATTTAGTATTTCAAGTAGATGAATCATTTGGTGCATACTTGAGCTTGTTCAAAGTTATGATCATGACTTCATGTTATTTGAAATTATGGCATAACTCATCAAAAGATTTGAGTTTTTTAAACATGATAGAATCATGGAGTGGTGATAGTAAAATTTGAATGAAAACATATTGTAGCTAATTATCTACTACAAAATTGGTCATATTAGCTAGGATAGTTTTGTATCAAAAAAAAATCATTGATTAGATCATTAGACCCATACTTGAGTTTATCACTTTGTGCATAAGATAGTTTTGCATCGATATTGATAGGAAAGTGTGCTAAAAATTGATCTATTAGAGGGTTGAATTCCTTAACTAATCATAGTGGAATATCATAGAACCATTTCAAACCATATTATTTGAGGCTTATTATAAATAAATTATTTAATAATTTTTCATTGTATTCATTATCTAAAAATGTTGCATGAAATGATTAAATATGCTATTTAAGATCACCTTTACCATCATGGAGTGGTAGCTCAGGAGCTTAAAATCCTATGAGTAAAATTTAATAAGTAATCTTATGTGACAAATTATTATGAATTAAATTATGGGAATCCATGGAGTTAATATCTCTAGAGACCCTCTATTCTAATTACAACACCCTGGCATTTAGTTTTGTAATAATTTGCTTAAGAGAGTGTGTATTAGATGAGGTTGGTGATGAACCATGCATAGTAGTCAAAGGAGGTGTTATGATGCATGTGTATAAATAGGCATACTAATCTATTTTAAACCTTATGAATCACTCATATCTAGGTATTATGTCACATATGTAATTGGAGGTGTTGATATAGGAATAAAACTAATAATTGTGATTGTAATACTTGAAGTAGAAGCTTGAGTCAATTTCTTTTGATCATCTCTTACAATGTATAGTAATGCATAATTTTTGTGGATTAGAATTAAGATATTTAGTGAATTATTTTTCATTAATTTCATCCAATTATTATGTATTAGTGTTATTAGTCTTAAAAGTCATTAAAATTCCATCAAAAAGGTGTGTAGTATTCCTTGTAAGACTCAAAATATACAATTGTTCTAGTTCCCAAGTAATACTTAATTTAGAAAAAAAAATGCTTAATGGTGTTTGTATTCTATGAGAACCATGGCATGATATAAAATTACAAAAAAATGAGTTGAGTAGGGATTGAGGTTTTTCATTAGTCATTTTAACCTTTTTATTACATTTAAATTTGATTAATGCAAAAAGTTAGTGTGTCATGCAAATGTGAAAAAGTAAAGAGATCATGGGTGTAATTAGATAGGGTGTGTTTGATTTGCATGCTCTCATATATAATGATCCAAATCACAAATAGTGAAGAGGACCTAAATGGTCACTAAATATGGAGGATTCCACTATTCCATAGCTACACTATCCCATCTCTAGGATACATTAAGAGTAAATTCATGGGGCTACCCACTTACTGGTGCACTAAAATACCAAATGGATAAAATCTTCCTATGGTTGAAAAAAACAACCTAGGTGTTTCCAATAGACTATGAGGTATATGGAACTAAATTATATATAAACTATTGTCTAATGGCTTGAGTATTAGATAATTACTCCTCACACCATGGTTTAAGTAAAAATGATGATAAATTTGACCAAAATGACATCTCATATGAGTTTTACAATTGTTATAACACAATTATTAAAAAACAAGAAAATAAAGAAAAAATAATGAAATTGAAAACCAATTTAGAAGAAAATAATTTTGTGCATAAAAATAATTTTTTTATCTGAAACCCTAGGATAGAAATTAGAAAAGTAATGCTAAAAAATGTATGGATTCACTAATATATTTTAACCTATTTTGAAAATAATAAATTAATACAATATAAATAGGTATAAAAATTTATATATCTATTTATATTATAATATATGACATTTAATTATAAATATAAATGTAAAGGCTAAATTAATTGAATTTGAAATTAAAAAGTGGCATGTGTTAGAAATAGTAAGTACAACTTAATAATATATACTTAAATTTTTTTATTTCTAGTTGACTATAATTTATGTCTAATAATGAGAAATAAAAAAATATAGGACTATGATAACTCATAATAATGAACACTATCTGAATATATTTTTTGATAGGTCCATGCTCCTTGGAAAAAAAGCGAGTCGATCATGTCCATTGTCTTCAAAATTGTTTGCATTGATTTTGAATAATTTGTGACAACTATGGTGATAATGACTATGTTTATTAAGAGGGTTGAGATAGTTTTATAATTTTATTACCATGTATAAATCATTATTTTCCTTTTCTTTGACTTGGATACCCTATAAGTGCTTGTGAGAGTTAGAAACCTAACAAAAATAATGGGAGTGTAATGGGTTGATCTGGCCATGATCACCCCCTTGATGATAGACCACTACCTACACATATAAATACTCTAAGGAGAGAATCAAGCCACACATAGATATCCCACCTAGAGTGATTTTGTAATTGTGATCCATGACTATATGCATGCCACTAGAACTTTGGATTTGAAACTTGAGAATGTTATTCCTTGATTTGATTTCAAATGATTCACACTTGGATTGTGAATTCTCCTAGTGAGTGATATTGAATTTAATAATAGGGAAAATTTTATCAATTTGAAGTAGTGTATAAGTTCTCAATAGATAGTTCCAAGATAGAAATAATGAATGGAATTTAATTTGTATTTATATTGAAACATTTTGTCAATTTCCTTTAGAAAACCTTGTGAAATGTGTGGGAAGACCCAAATGAATATTTATAAAATTAGAAACTAGCCATTAAATGGTGTCAGATGAGGTCACTCTAGGTCGATAGGTTTATGGTAGTGGACATGTCTGCCTAGTGTGGATTTGACTTGGATAATTAGGGATAATTATCATAAGATGAGAAGGAGTCTAAGAGTGGTATAATATGCTTTAAGAATTATTGTAAATTATTATTTATCAATGATGGTGAATAGAGGGTCAATCCCATATATAGATAAATTTCTAGAAGTAATGGCAAATAATAGTCATGTATTTGACTATAACTCAATTGGTGTAAGATATGTCAAGAATTAACATTTTCAAGTACTTGTGACTAGATTTAGGTATCTACACATATGCTAAATATATTAAGTATAAAAAAAGGATGAGTAATTATATCTTTTAAGTGACTATTTAACTATGACTATATTCTAGCAATGAAAATTAGGATAAATTAGGTCTATGTTTTATTTAATTTAGGAGTCTCTATCTACATAGGGTCAATTATATTAAATTGGTTCAATATCATCAATTTATAGTGGCTTGGTGGTTTTTATTTACCTATGGGAGAATGAGGAGTAGTGAATATGCATTCACCTATGATTGCATCTACTTCATCTATATTTACAATCTCAAACACTAATGATGTATGTAGCTCTAAAATGTTAGGAATTAAGTGAATATAAACTAGATTTAATCCACCATAAAATCACATAACCAAATTTTAAATGTGTGAAAATCATACTTAATGATGTATAAATAATTCTTTTAATCACAGTTTAAATTAAAGCATAAATGGGGATAATAAAACCTTAACATAGATATACTAGTGTTCACCCAATGTGGGATAAATCCACCAAGAAAGTACTCAATATAAAATAGTAATTTGAAACAAGATTACAATGAACTCTCATAGAGATAGAAAAATATCTTATAGAAAATGTTGCACAAAAAGCTACACTTTCACTTGCATCTGCACAATACTGTATCTCAAAATATGCTTTACCACACCCTATAAATGAACACCTGCACTTTTCAAAACACATACACTTTGACTCTATCTCTCAAAATCCACACCTACAAATATAAATCATCAACATTTAAAAGGTCACTTCACACCCTGTATAAAAAATAGATGATGTAGAAATACATCCTCCAAGGAGAAACTCACCATCCTCATCAAGATAAGCCTTATCCAACTAAGAAACATGCCATATTCCACCATACCAAGCATATCCAAAGGTCTCATGAGAAAAAAAATGCCATTCCTCTCTAAATGACACAACTTCCAATGAGGAAGTCCAACCCACTCCCATAATACATCAAATAAATTATTAAATAGATCATTTAATAATTTTCTCCTCCTAATGCATCATATAAATTATTAAATATATCATTTAATAATTTTCCCCTATGTAAATCATGTAATAAACAATTAATTCCCTAGAAAATAAGGAAATCAATCCCACTTCCAACAAGCATGGAAGTCAACATGAAAATTATTAAATATGCATTTAGTTATATTCACCCACATGAGGAGTAAAATAAAAATGCACTCCCCACATCCTTAGATCTCTCTAATCCCCCAAAATGTACCATCATGGTCATGTGATATCCCTAAAGGGCTCCACGCCAACAATCTCCCACTTGGAGGCTTTTTCTCCTAATTAGAATCTATCACTACTCCATAATCACTAAGACCAACCAAATCTAAACATAGTATCAACTTGTACAATATGACCACCTTGGTCATCACATATAGTATGAATCTTCTCTAGCTTTACCAAGTTATCTTCCAAAGCTATATTGATGAAGCGATAACATAATTGAATGTGTTTCATCCTCGAGTGAAAAGCAGAGTTCTTTGCCAAATAAATAACACTTTGACTATCACTATGTAGTCTCCCAACTTCCTACTCATGACCTAACTCTAAAAACAACTCTTGTAACCAAATCATCTCCTTTATAGCCTATGTGGCAACAACATACTCTTTCTCTATGGTTGACAAAGCCACAACCTTCTATATCTTGAAAATCCAACTAACCATTATATCTCTAATAGTAAATATATAACCTATCGTACTCCTCCTACTATCAATATCCCCTACCAAATTCGAGTCCACATAACCATGCAAAGTGGTATATGATCCACCATAACATAATTTAAAATAAATGGTTCCTCTTAAATACTAAAGAATCCATTTCACCACCTACCAATTCTTATAACCTAGATCACTCATATACCTACTCACAACTCCCATTACTTGGGTAATATCTAGCCTAGTAAAATTGATGGCATATAGCAAGCTGCCAACTATTGATGAGTAAGGTACCTTGGAAATCTTAATTTTTTCAAACTTTGTCTTGGGACACTGCTCCTTTGATAATTTAAAGTGGCCTACCAAAGGAGTACCAATAGATTTAACATCTAACATGCTAAACCTTTCCAAGACTTTATTCATATACTCTAATTGGGATAAAAATAGATTCCTCTCCTTCTTATCTTGAGTAATCCTCATAACAAGGATTTGCTTTGTAGCACCCAAATCCTTCATAGAAAAGGAGTCACTAAGTTTTTTCTTAAGCATATGAATAGGTTTTATGTTCTTTCCTAAAACTAACATGTCATCCACATACAAGCATAAAATAATAAAAGAACCATCATCAAAAATTTTGATGTACATGAAATGGTCAAAATTACACTTTTGATATTCTTATTCCAATATAAAATAATCAAATTTCTTATACTATTTCCATGGAGCTTGTTTTAGGCCATACAAGTTCTTATTTAATTTTCATAGATTGTTCTCCTTCCCTTTGACCTCATATCCCTGTGGATGCTTCATATACAATTCTTCATCTAAATCACCATGAATAAAAGTAGTTTTTACATCTACATATTTTAAGTTCAAATCCTCAACTATAACTAAACCAAGAACAGTCCTAAAAGAAAGCATTTTTACAATATGAGAGAAAATCTCATCAAAATCAATACCTAATTTTTATCCAAACTCTTTAACCACCATCCTAGCCTTATACCTTTTTCTCCATGATCCTCTTCTTTTATTCTAAAGATCCACCTATTTGGAAATGCACTCTTGCCCTTGGGTAGCCTTACCAAATCCCATGTTTGGTTCTCCATGAGAGAACTATGCTCCTCATCCATGGCTTGTTCCCATTTCATCCTGGCATCTACCTGCATTATTTCTTCATAACACTTTGGTTTTGCATTGTTAGTGAGTAATAAATAATTCAAAGAAGAAGAAAAATGTTTAGGTGATTTTCTTACCCTAGAAGATATACTTACCATAGGAGTTTGGGGTCCTTGTGTAGAAGATTCATGAACTGATTCATTAGATACTTTGCCATCTGCAATGTTATCCAATATTGTGTACTCTTTCTATTCTTGTTCCTATTCTTTCAACTAATCTTTATACATGAATTATTCATTAAAGACCACATCTCTAGATCAAAATATTTTCTTATCTTTAATGTTCCATAAATAGAAACTAAAGTCATCCTCACCATATCCAATAAAGGTGTATTTCTCTGATTTAGCCTCTAACTTGGTCCTATTCTCTTTCTTGATGAGGGAAAAAGCCTCACATCCAAAGACTCTAAGAAAAGAATAATCAACATTCTTACCAGACCAAGCTTGTTTAGAAATGCATCCATCCAAAGGCATAAAAGGTCATTTGTTAATCAGATAAACTATTGTTCTAACTACTTCTACCCAAAACTATAAAGATAACCTTACATGTAACCTCATGATCCTAGCACATTCCATTATTGTTGTATTCATCCTATTCTCTTTCTTGATGAGGTCAAAAACCTCACATCCAAAGACTCTAAGAAAAGAATAATCAATATTCTTACCAGACCAAGCTTGTTTAAGAATGCCTCCATCTAAAGGCATAAAAGGTCCTCTATTAATTGGATATACTATTGTGCTAATTTCTTCTACCCAAAACTATAAAGACAACCCTACATATAACCTCATGATCCTATCACATTACATTATTTTTCTATTCTTGAAACTATCCTTTGCCTATGGATTCCATTGTTAGAAAAAAATCAAAGAAAGCATTATCACAATAATCACCTCCATTATCTGATCTAAGACATTTCAATTTGAGACATGTTTCATTCTCAACCAAGGCTTTCCACTTCTTAAAAGTGTAAAATACATTATATTTATTTTTAATACAATAAACCCAAACTTTCATAGTTACATCATCAATAAAAGTGACATAACAATTAGAACCACCAATAGAATATATTTGAGTTAGTCCCCATACATCTAAACGTACCAACTCTAACTTGTGCTCTTTCTTTATGGGTCTAACTTTTAGGAACTTAACCCACTTATATTTTCCATACACACAGTTCTCATAGAAGTCTAGATCTAGATCTTTCAATCTAGGCAACTTATCTTTTAAGATCTCCATGCCCTTATGGCTCATATGACCAAGCCTGTAGTGACACATAGTTTTATCTCCATCTACATCAACTAAATCATGAGAATCAACACTACTAGTCAAATATAAAGTACCAAATTTCTTACCTCTTGAAACCACAAGAGATCCTTTAGTAACTTTCCAAGAATCTACAGTAACATAATTGAACATCCTTCACTACCCAATTACCCTATTGAAACCAAATTCCATCTCAAAATAGGCACATGTCTGACATCCTTAAGTAGCCACGTGTTTCCATTATACATTTTTACCTAAATATAACCTTTCCCTACTATCTCACATGGTTCATCATCACCAATATATACATGTCCTAGATTATCTTGAAAATAATCAAAACAATAATGCCTATGTGGGGTAGCATGAAAAGAAGCCCCTAAATATGATACCCAAGACTTAGTAAAATTATCCAAAGAAATAATTAAGGCATCCTGACTTGCTTTGCCTGATGTCATATTTACCTCATTTGTTTCCTCCCTGTTACCCTTCTTATCCTAAAGTGACCAACAATCCTTATTTTAGTGTCCACTCTTCCCACAATGCCAACATATCATCTTGGCTTTAGATCTTGATTTATATTTACCGTTTGACTTTCCACATTTGCCTTTGCTTTTGTCCTTTTACCTCTCTCTAGTATCAATAGATAAAGCATTACCTAAAGATGATTCAATAGTGCTTTTCCTTTGCATCTCATCATTAATAATTACACCTACAACATCCTCAAAATTTAAGCTTCCCTTGGTAGGGATTGCATTACTCAAAACCATAACCAAACTATCCCAACTATCTAGCAAAGAACATAAAATTAACAAAGCTCTAACTTCATCATCAAACTTAATTCTAACTAAAATAATCATACTTAAAACCATATTAAAATCATTTAAATGATTAAAAATAGAACCATTCTCAGACATTTTCTTATTAAATAATATTTTCATAAGAAAAAATTTATTTGAAGTTGAGGGTTTCTCATAAAACTTTCCAAGTTTATCCATGAGATCCTTTATAGTTGTCTAATTTACAATGTTGAATGCAACAAAAGATTCAAGTCATAACCATATAGCTCCCTACACCTTCCTATCAAGCAATGTACAATCTACATCACTGATAGTTGTAGGTTGTTCTCCTTTCCCCTCTAAGGGGAGTTGAAGTTCCTTCTGGTATAATTAATCTTTCATCTACATTTTCCACAAACTAAAATTCTTACCATAGAATTTCTCAACTCTAAATCTGATTTCTTCTCCCATAGTTCCCACTCAAGCTAATAACCTTTCATGTGATTTACCACTTCAACTAAAACACCACCAAAGCTCTGATACTAATTGTTAGGAATTAAGTGAATATAAACTAGATTTAATCCACCATAAAATCACATTACCATATTTTAAATGTGTAAAAATAAGATTTAATTATGCAAAAATAATTCCTTCAATCATAATTTAAATGAAAGCATAAATGGAGAGAACAAAACTAGAAGTAAAATCATAACATAGATATACCATGGTTCACCCAATGTTTGCTACATCCACCAAGAGAATCCTTAATATAAAATAATAGTCTGAAACAAGATTACAATGAACTCTCATAGAGATATAAAAATCTCCTATATAAAATGCTACACTTTCACCTACCCATGCATAATACTATGTCTCACAAGATGTTATACCATACCCTATAAATGAATACCTACACTTTGACTCTATCTCTCAAAAGCCATACTTATAAATAAAAATCATCAACAACCTCTAAAAGGTCACTCCATACCCTGTATAAATAACAAATGATGTAGAAATCCATATTCCAAGGATAAACTAACCATCCTCATCAAGATAAGCCTTATCCACCTAGGAAACATGTCATATGCCACCACACCAAGCATATCTAGAGGTCCCATCAGAAGAAACATGACATTCCTATACAAATGGCACAACTTCCAATAAGTCTAACCCACTCCCATAATACATCAAGGAAATTATTAAATAGATCATTTAATTATTTTCTCCTCCTAATGCATCATATAAATCATTAGATAGATCATTTAATAATTTTCTTTTATGGAAATCATGTAATAAATGATTAATTCCCTAGAAAATAAAGAAATCAATCCCACTTCCAATAATTATGGAAGTCAACATAAAAATTATTAAATATGCTTTTAATAATATTCACCCACATGAGGATTAAAATAAAAATATGATCCCCACATCCTTAGAGCTCTCTAATCCCCCAAAATGTACCATCATGGTCATGTGATAGCCCCAAATGGTTCCACACTCAACATTAAAATTAGTCTCTTTTGCCTTGAAACCATAGGTATGATTATGAGGGATAAAAACCTACAAAAATAGGGAAATTATAATAAGATAAGCTCACTAAAATCATCCATATTTTATGATTGACCACTGCCTATGTATCTGACACTCTAAGGAGGGAAATCAATCCACATGTAGTTCTCCTAGTTAATGTGATTGTGCAATTATGCTCCTTCACTATATGTATGAAACTAGTGATTGGATTTTATATTTGACAATTTCTACTTTAACTTGGATTTAGCGTGCTTTAGACTGGATTATGAATAATTCTAATTACTAATTTTCAATTTGGGGAGAAGAGGGTAGACTCTTTCAATGTAAAATAATGTATAGATGTGTTCTAGATAATTTCAAAGTTCCTTTTGAATGATAGGTTAATTTTTTATATATGTATATAATTGTCTAATTTATCATGACATTAACATGATAGGAAAATGTACTGACACTAAGGTAATATTATATTTTGAAAATTACCTATTACTAGGATTGGTTTAGTACTAACCAAATTAGGTCAGTATTTAATGATGATACTAATTATATGTGATATAAATGACCTATGCACATATAGATTAATATGAGAGTTTGGATATATTTATGTAGGATATTTAGTAAGTTTTAAAAAATAACAAGGTTATTATTGGTGTGTGACATCATAATGGAAGGGTTGACTCATATGAAGCATGAAAGTGTGAGAGAATGGAAATTTATGACCTTGTTTGTGTGCTCAGTTAATTTAAGGTAATGTGTTTAAATCTTATCATTATCAAGTATCAAAGACCAAATTTTAGTATCTACACTACCTTACCCCAATTCTATGGTATTTTTTTATCAATAATTTATATTATGTCATTAATATTTGACTATGTATGCCCAATTTATTTTTATTTTACCATATTTTGGATTAATGGGTGAGATTAATCTGGTTAAGATATAACTTTGAAATATAATTTAGATCGATATATATGGCATTCAATCATACAAATGAAGGCAAAATACTAAGATTGATTCTTTTAATTTGACAAGGGTTTATGCTAAATATGTAAAGTACTAAGGATTTCGATATATTTATCTTTTATAGGTGAATTTTTTACTATGACTATATTTTATAAGTGAAAACTAGAGATAAGAAAGATATGGTTTGTTTGTTTCTATAACTAATTTGCCAAATGTGTTGGGTCAGTTATACAAAATGAAGGTAGTATATTTGATCAATATTGACATTATATTTAGTAACAACCTATGTGTAATTAGTTCATGATGACTATAATATCACCTATGATATTCTTTTCTTGTTTTATGTTTATAATCCTAAATCTTGATGGCACACACAAATATAAAAAGTGCTTCTTTTCCTTGAATCTATATTTGATTGTGCAGGATTAAAACCTACAAAAATGGGGGAAGTGTAATGGGCTAAGCTAATCCTAATCACCTTCATTTAATGATTGACCACTCCCTATTTATCCAATACTCTAAGGGAAATTAAGCCACATATAGTTCTCCCACATAGTGTGATTATGTAATTTTTCTCCTTTATTTGTATGAAAATAATGATTGGTATTGATACTTGACAATGACTAGTTTTTATTATATATGGTATGATTTAAAATTGTCTTGTGAGTGATCTTAGAGATAGGTTTAAAAATTAGAGAGAATGGGGAAAATTTTCATTGTGTGTGTGTGTGTGTGTGTGTGTGTGTGTGTGTGTGTGTGTGTGTGTGTGTGTGTGTGTTATAGATAAGTATCGATTCCATTTTAAATTATACCTTAATTTATTTATATAAAAATCCAATGGAATAAATACTCATGCCATCAACATGCTAATATTATTGGCCACCCATAATTATGGGTTTGATTTTAGAAAATAAATGTTGATGGGAGTGGGTATGTACTAAATTTATCAAGTCAATATGAATTGGTGATACTAAAAATGTATTATAGAAATTAAATATGTATAATAACACTAATATAAGAGTTTATTGATGTATGTGCTATATATTTAGTAGTTTAAAATAGACAGTGAAGTTCTTGTAGGTGTGCAATAATGGAATGGAAGGATTGACTAATAAGATAACATGCAAGTGTGAGAGGATGGAATATTAGAACCTTTTTTGAGTGATCAAATCAGTCATGGTCAATTCATTTCAATATTTTCATTTTAAATTACTGAATACCATATTTTAGTACATAAAAATACCCCCATTTCATTCTAGTAATTAAATTTATAGAGTAAAAGGATAAAATGTAATTTGTTAAGCATGGGATATACTGAGAGGGGGGTGAATCAGTATATCATATATCTTATAAAACTTTCCTTTAACCAAATTCCACTTAATCAAACATTCAAGATATGTAAATAAAACTCAAACAATAAACACCACACAAGATAAAGAGAGACACCAGATATAACGTGGAAACCCAATGAGGGAAAAACCATGGAGAACAATCTCAAGTATATGAATGAGCACCAACCCAAAAAATATTTGCAAGCCAAGCTTTTAGGAGCACCAACCCCTTTTCTGATCACCAACCCAATAACTATTCATGAGCACCAACCCACAAGAGCACCACACCCCTTTTCCAAGCACCAACCTAACAACTATTTATGAGCACCAACCCACAAGAGCACCAACCCCTTTACCGAGCACCAACCCAGAAACAATTAATGAGCACCAACCCACAGGAGCACCAACCCCTTTGTGTATACCACACACCTATCTCTCAATGTTGTTATCTCAACAAATGATAGTTCAATACAATATCTCTTTCCTCTCTCTCACCTTTGCTCTTATATGCTAGATATAACAAATACAAATCATATTCATCTCTCATAATTTCTCTTCTAAGCTAGATATTATAATAACAAATCAACCTCTATATCTCATATTACAAATGGCTTCTCAAGCCCTTATTTATAGCTTTCCAAATGACCTTTGGCCTTCCCCCTTTGTGACCCTTCAATCCTCATGGAAAATGGTGCCAAACTTGTATGACCCTTCATATTCATGCCTTTGAAAAGTCATGTGGTGACCCTTCATGACCAAAAATGTCTTTCCATCTTTTGTCCTCATCTTGGTGACTTTTCATATTCCTTGAAGTGTCCCTTCATGAGAAATTGTGCCCTTACTCTTTTGTCTTCACTTGGTGACTCTTGAAATTCCCCAAGATGACTCTTCATGGGAAAATGCATCCCATCCTTATTTTGTCTTTACCTCATGGCTCTTTGACTTCTCCATGGGCCCTTCTTTTGTCTCAAATGCAACCAAAAATATATTCATTAATATTAAATGAATATTAACTCACATTAGCCAAGATAAACAACATTAAATGCAATGGGGCCTTTATCACCAATAATGCTAGACCTTTGACATCAATGACAATATTTCCAACATAATTGAGTGTGTACAACACACTTTGCCTTTTTGGAGATGTATCTAAATGTACATATTTACTCCTTAAACACATACACTAAAAATAAAATAGTCAATGTCCATATGTGAAATTTGCAAATTGATAGAGCAAGGGCTAGTGTACACTTTTATATCCTTGGAGACCATGTTGTACTTACAACTTGTAAGAGATGATTCTTCCTTATTGAATTATTGTATAAATGTGATTTCCTATTGAATCATATGGATATTTGGGGTGATCATGACCTTATTGAGTGTGGATCCTTCTGGAGCTATCACATGACCATATGAATAAATTTTAGGGGCCTAGAGAGCTCCAAGGATGTAGGGAGCATAGTTTTATCTACTCCACCTTTTGTGAAACCTTACTCCACATGTGAGTGGAATATTCATTATATTTTATAATTTATATGTTTCCATATTTTGTGGAGTTAGTTGTTAGATGCCTTTTCCCATGTTGACTTCCTTGTTTTGAGGGAACTAGTTATTTTTTGGAAAAGGGAATACCTTCCTTGTTGCAAGGAGTTGGTTGTGATCACATGTTTTTGGAAAATGTGCCTTAAAAGGTGGAAAATCTAGCTTTGGTGTGTTCCTTCTTGGGAGAGATTTTGGATGAGCTTGATGAGGTGAAAGTGAGTTGTCTTGAGTGGATGATGATTATTTTGGATAAGCATGATGCATTTTCTCCTCCTTTCATGGATTTTCTTTCATATTCTATATATACAAGGTGTGGTGTGGCCTTTAGAGGTTGATGTTTTATTTTTAGGGTGTGGTTTTGAGGATGAAAATCAAAGTTTAGGTGGTTTGAAAAGTACATGTGTTCATTATAGGGTGTGGTTTAGCAACTTATGAGATACAACACTATGCATGTGTAGGTGAAAGTGCAACTATTTATGTAGCATTTTTTATAGGAGAATTTTATATCTTTGTGAGAGTTCATTTTAGTCTTGGTATTTATATTAATGATTTATTTGAGAACTTTCATTAGTGGATATATCCCACATTGAGTGAACCACATTAGATTTGTGTTATCTATATTATTATCTTATTTTCTCATTTATGATTTCATAATAATGGTGAATTAAGGAATGTTTTCATGATGCATGTTATTACATAGCTTTATATCTAGTTTATGGTAATGGTAAATTTGGTTTAAGTGTTTTAATTCCTAACAAATGGTATCAGAGTATTTGGTTGTGTTTTACTGAAGTGGTAAATCATAAGAAGGTTATTAGCTTGAGTGGGAGCTATGGGAGAAGAAATCAAATTCAAAGTGGAGAAGTTTGATGGTAAGCATTTTGGTTTATGAAAAATATAGATGGAAAATTACCTATATCAGAAGGATATACATCTTTTCTTGGAGGGGAAAGTAGAACAATTTGTAAGTGTGAGTGATGTGGATTGGTCATTACTTGAAAAGAAGGCATTAGGAGCCATTTGGTTATGCCTTGCATCTTTTTTTGCATTTAATATTTTTCATGAGAAAACCACAAAAGATATCATAGATAAACTTGGAAATTTATATGAGAAATCCTCTGCTTCTAATAAAAATTTTCTAATGAAAATATTGTTAACATAAAAATGTTTGAGAATGGTTCAACTGCTAATCAACTAAATTATTTTAATACGGTTGTAAGTATGCTCACTTTAGTTGGAATTAAGTTTGATGATGAAGTTATAGATTTGATAATTTTATGTTCTTTGCCTAATAGTTGGGATAGTTTGGTTATGGTTGTGAGTAATGCAGTCCCTGCCAAGGTAGGCTTGAATTTTGAGGATGTTGTAGGTGTGATTCTTAGCAAAGAAATGTGAAATAAAATCCTTGGTGAATCATCTTCAGGTAATGCTTTATACATTGATACTAGATGAAGGAAAAATTATAAGAGTAAAGGCAACCAAGAAAAGTCAAAAGGTAGATCTAACTAAGTCTAGATATAGATCCAAGATGATATGTTGGCATTGTGGGAAGAGTGGACACTCAAAGAAGGATTGTTGGTCACTTTAGGATAAGAATGCCAACAAGGAAGAAATGAATAAGGTAAATGTGACATCAATTAAATCATGTTAGCATGCCTTAATTCATTCTATGGATAGTTTTTTTTAGCCTTGGGTATTAGATTCAAGGGCTACTTTTCATGCCACCCCACATAGGCATTATTTTATTGATTATGTTCAAGAGAATCTAGAACATGTGTATCTTGGTGATGATGAACCATGTGAGATAGTAGGGAAAGGTTATGTTCAAGGTAAAATTTATAATGGGAACACATGGATCCTAAAGGATGTTAGACATATATCTATGTTGAGATAGAATTTGGTTTTAGTGGGGTAATTGGGTAGTGAAGGATGTTCAGTATTGTTTTACTATAGATTCTTGGAAAGTTACCAAAGGTGATATTGTGATTTTGAGAGGTAAGAAAGTAGGTACTTTATATTTGACTAGTAGTGTTGATTCTATTGATTTAGTTGATACAAATGGAGATGCAACTATGTGGCACTACAAGCTCAGTTATATGAGCCATAAGGGCATATAGATCTTAAAAGATAAGTTGCCTAGATTGAAGGATCTAGATCTAGACTTTTATGAGAATTATGTGTATGGGAAATAGAAGTGGGTTAAGTTACTAAAGGTTGGACCCACAAATAAAGAGCACAAGTTAAATCTGGTACACTTAGATGTATGGGGACCAACTCAAGTATCTTTTATTGGTGGATCTAATTATTATGTTACTTTTATTGATGATGTAACTAGGAAAGTTTGGGTTTTTTTCATTAAAAATAAATCTGATGTATTTGACATTTTTAAGAAGTGGAAATCCATGGTTGAGAATGAAATAACTCTCAATTTGAAATATCTCAGATTAGATAATGGAGGTGAGTATTGTAGTAATGATTTATTTGATTATTGTTCTAAAAAAGAAATCCATAGGCAAAGAATGGTTCCAGGACCTCCACAACAGAATGGGGTTTCTAAAAAGATGAACAAAATAATAATGGAATGTGCTAGGAGCATGAGGCTACATGCAGGGTTACCTTTATAGTTTTGGCCAAAATAAATTAGCATGGTAGTATATCTAATTAATAGATTACCTTCTATGCCTTTGGATGGAGGCATTCTTGAGCAAGCTTAGTCTGGTAAGAATGTTGATTATTATTTTCTTAGATTATTTGGATGTGAGGCTTTTGCTCTCATTAAGAAAGAAGATAGGACCAAGTTAGATGCTAAATCAAATAAATGAAAACTTATTGGTTATGATGAGGATGACTTTGGTTTCCATTTATGGAGCATTAAAGATAGGAAAATATTTTAATCTAGAGATGTAGTCTTTAATGAAAAAGTCATGCATAAGGATTAGCTACAGGAACAAGATTAAGAACAGAAAGAATACATAGTATTAGATGACATTGTGGATGGAAAATTATTAAAATATTTAGTTTAAGAACCTTCTACACAAGGACCCCAAACTCCTATGGTAAGAAGATCTTCTAGGGTAAGAAGAGCACTTGAACATTTTTCTCCTTCTTTGAATTATTTATTACTCACTAACAATGGAGAACCAGAGTGTTATGAGGAAGAAATGTAGGTAGATGCCAAGTTAAGGTGGGAGTAATCCATGGATTAATAACATATATCTCTCATGGAGAACAAAACATGAAATTTGGTAAGGTTACCCAAGGGCAAGAGTGTATTGCCAAAAAAGTGGATCTTCATAATAAAAGAAGAGGATGAAGGGATAAAATGGTATAAGGCCAAGATGGTGATCAAGGGGTTTGTACAAAATGAGGTATTGATTTTGATGAGGTTTTCTCTCATATTGTAAAAATGAATTCTATTAGGAATATTCTTGGTTTAGTTGCAGTTGAGGATTTGCACTTAGAATAGTTAGATGTGAAAACTACTTTTCTTCATGGTGATTTGGATGAAGAGTTGTATATGAAGTATCCATAAGGATATGAGGTCAAAGGGAAGGATAACTATGTGTGAAAACTAAATAATCGCTTGTATGGCTTAAAAGAAGATCCATGGTAATGGTATAATAAATTTGATTATTTTATGTTTGAATAAGAACATCAAAGGTGTCATTCTAACCATTACATGTACATCAAACATTTTGATGATGGTTCATTTATTATTTTATGCTTGTTTTTCAATGACATGTTAGTTATAAGAAAGAACATAAAACATATTCATATGCTCAAGAAACAACATAGTGACTCCTTTTCTATGAAGGATTTGGGTGTTGTAAAGCAAATCCTTGGTATGAGGATTTCTCATGATAGGAAGGAGAAGAATTTGAACTTATCCCAATCAGAGTATGTGAATAAAGTATTAGAAATGTTTAGCATGTTGGATGCTAAATCTATTGGTACTCCATTAGAAGGCCACTTTACATTATCAAAGGAGCAGTGTCCTAAGATAAAAGCTAAAAATATTAGGATGTCCAAGGTACCTTACTCATCAGAAATTAGTAGCTTATTGTATGCCATGATTTGTACTAGGCCAAATATTTCCCAAGTAGTGGGAGTTGTGAGTAGGTATATGAGTGATCCAAGTTATAAGAATTGGTAGGTAGTGAAATGGATTCTTTGGTATTTGAGAGGAACCATGGATTTTTCATTATGTTATGGTGGATCAGATACCACTTTACATGGTTATGTGGACTCAGATATGGTAGGGGATATTGATAGTAGGAGGAGTACAATAGGATATATATTGACTATTAGAGATACAATGGTTAGTTAGATTTTCAAGATATAGAAGGTTGTGGCTTTTTCAACCATAGAGGTAGAGTATGTTGCTACCACATAGGCTATCAAGGATATGATTTAGTTATAAGAGTTGTTTCAAGAGTTGGGGCATGAGCAAGAATTTGGGAGACTACACAGTGATAGTCAGAGTGTTATTCATTTGGCAAAGAAATCCACTTTCCACTTGAGGACAAAACACATTCAGTTATATTATCACTTCATTAGGATAGCTTTGGAGGAGAACTTGGTGAATATAGAGAAGATTCATACTATCTAAAATCCTATAGATATGATGACTAAGGTGGTCACAATGGACAAGTTGAGACTATGTTTAGATTTGGTTGGCCTTAGTGATCATGGAGCAGTGATAGATTTTGTTTAGGAGAAATGGTCTCCAAGTGGGATATTGTTGTGTGTGGAGCACTTTAGAGATATCACATGACCATAGGAATAAATTTTGGAGGCCTAGAGAGCTCTAAGGATGTGGGGAGCATATTTTCCCTAATCCACATTTTATGGAACCTTTCTCCACATGTGAGTGGAATACTTCATATATTTTATAATTTCTATGTTTTCATATTTTGTGAATTTAGTTTTTAGATGTCTTTTCCCATGTTGACTTACTTGTTTTGAGGGAGCTAGTTTTTTTTTGGAAAATTAAATACCTTCATTGTTGCAAGGAGTTGGTTGTGATCACATGTTATTGGAAAATGTGCCTTAAAAGGTGGAGACTCTATCTTTGGCATGTTCCTTCTTATGAGAGCTTCTAGATGAGCTTGATGAGGTGGAAGTGAGTTGTCTTGAGTGGATGATGCTTATCTTGGATAAGCATGACACATTTGCTCCTCCTTTCATGGATTTTATTTCATATTCTATATATGCAGGGTGTGGTGTGGCCTTTAGAGGTTAATGTTTTATTTATAGGGTGTGGCTTTGAGGATGAAAGTCAAAGTGTAGGTGTTTTACAAAGTACAGGTGTTCATTACAAGGTGTGGTTTATAAACTTGTGAGATACAACATTGTGCAGGTGTAAGTGAAAGTGTAGCTATTTGTGTAGCATCTTTTATAGGATATTTGTATATCTCTGTGAGAGTTCATTGTAGTCTTGGTATTTAGATTATTTATTTATTTGAGAACTTTCATTGGTGGATGTATCCCACATTGGGTGAACCATGTTATATTTGTGTTATCTATGTTATTATATTTTTCTCTCATTTATGCTTTTATAATAATGGTGAATTAAGGAATGTTTTCATGATGCATGCTATTGCATAGCTTTAGATCTAGTTTATTATAATAGTAAATCTGGTTTAAGTGTTTTAATTCCTAACATCCCTAAAATTGTGTAAATATGAAGATTCTAGGTAGGGAAGGGATCATGTCATATCCCTCATGAACATGGATAAAAATAAACAATTTACTAATCCAAATAACTATGTAAAAAATTAGAGAACCACAAGGCTAAGTTTTATCAAATAAATAACTACATAGGTAAATGAGAACCATCAAGAAAGGTTTACTCAAATACAATGAATCAACAAATATAGATGGATTATATATTCAATTTTGATGTTTCACTCTAGTTAGATTAAGTTCAATCCATGTAAAAATAAAAATTCATGATTGAAAGGGAATGAAAAATGTTTATGCCCTAATAATGTACGTAGGTTTGATTATGTAGTTTTAATCAATGTAGAATATAATGGATAATTGAAAGAGAATGGAAAATGTCCATTCCCCCATCATGAATTTGGATTAGAATCCACCCTATTATTATTTTGGAGCAGCTCACATTTGATCTTGGGCTTACTTGGTGTATCCAGTAGTTGCCTTTCAGCCTCTTCCTTTCTCAGGGCCCCTTTTTGTAAATTTTACCTAAGTGTTGGCCTCCCTTCATTTTTGAGACATGGAAACTTGGTAAATCTTCAACCCAAATAACTCCTCAATTCATCTTAGGGTATCGCTATCTAGACACATAGTGACCCAATGCTCATCCAAGTCCACTTCCTTTAATAGGCCTCCAGACACTACCATTGGATAGTGGGTTGATAGAAGGGGCCCATTGAGTAAATTTCAAAGGAGACATGGTTTCTCCATGTGGCACCCTCATTCTCATTATTTCAAGGAAGTGCCAAAATTCCCCCCATAAAATCACCAACCCAACAATTAGTAAGGGCCTAAAGTTGAAATATTTGGCTAAGTATGGTAAGGTATTTGGGTTTAAGTTGGGGACCAGTCTTTCTGAAAGACCCATGACAAAAATCCTGATGGACCTATTTCCGTCGGGTAAATTGTTATAGGTAAAAAGGCCAATAGAATTAAATTGTCTCAAATAAATTTTCTATAATAAAAATCTTGAAGACCTATTTCCATCAGGAAAATTATTGTGGGCAAAAAGTCAAAAGACCTATTTCTATCGAGGAAATTCTTTAGAGAAAAAGGGATGATAGTAATATAATGCTTTAGGGAAATTATTCCACATGAAAAATTTGATAAAATTATAATGTTTGGGGACTATAAAGGTGAATTCATTTTTTACACATGGTACCCCAATGCTCATTATTTCAAATAAGTTCCCAACTTTCCCCTAAAGAAGCATCAGTTTAACATATGTCATCTCAATGCTTATCTAAGAGCAGTTTTGATCTATCAGACCTTTAAGTAGTGCCATTGGCTGGTGAGGAAAAAAAAGGGACCCACTATGTAGTTATAAAAAAGAGGAGATGAGCCTTTCCACATGGTGTCATGGCACTCATCAAAATCAAAAGTTTTCTTTTCAAATAGAAGAGTTGAACCATTGGCCAAAGTAAATGGATCTTTATCTCTAACAGTATAACAGAAGTAGTTCTAGGGATTGACATGTGGCATAATTGCAATCCTCTCAAGCATCATGGCCATAATAAGACAAAGTGGTTGTACCATATCCAAGATCTAGAGGTTAACTTCACTCATAAGCCTAAGTCCTCTATTTGGCATCATCATTAGCATGAGTGCCAAGATTTCTAGGTGTCACCTTCATAAGAAACTATTTCACCTATATATTTTAGGCTCATCCCTTTTGGAAGGGGATGGTTATCATTTCTTTTATTTGCTATTTTTGTACACAGCCATTTGTAATAAAATAGGAATAGCATTAACTAGCAATTTTTTCATTCTATGACCTTAACAGGTGCCCTTCACAAGTGTGATTATACATTGTGTATTGTTCCCTTGAGGCCTTTTGTGTTTTTCTCCACCTAAAAATGAAGAGTATGTGGTGTTCTACATCAATTTTAGTGGGAAGTTATCTCTTTTTGCTATTTCCCTCTTCTACTTCTATAGTATTAATCCTTGCTTGCATTATAGATCTTAATTCATGTATTGTGTTACTTTATGGTCTATAGTGTTTAAGGGTTCAATCTATTTTATGCAATTATAGTTTAACATTTTAAATCTCTCAATGCATCACCTTAGCTTCATTTTAGTATTATTTTCATTTCTCTCTCTCCCCTTTTCACCCCCCATATCAAAATGAAGAGCTAACTTCTAAAATCCCATTGGTTGCTTTATAGACCATAATTTGGTCCCACACCTATAGAGCTTCCAATATAAGGTTATTAAACCTAGAGTGAGAGGTTTAAGATTCAACAATTATTATTTTTTAGCATGCCTAGTGGGACCTAATATGTTATTCTACTTGACTAGAAGCCTAAGTTAATGAGCTGAAGTATTGTTACAAGGTCATAGATAGTAAATAATCCAAGCCTATTAACATTGCCTCTAGTAGATCCAACTCACCAAAGGACCATAGGGTCCAACACTACTAAAAAAAAGAACATATGGCTATTCTAGGCCCACCTAGTAACTTTATATCATGGGATAATAGTAACCCAATTATCCCTTTAATACCCCTAGATACATGGGACCCCATTCCTATAAATTACCAAAGGTATCCCCTAAATTCTAAAGGGAAGATTTCAAGACCATAGTAAAAAATATCCAAGATGTTTTAAATGTGTGCATTGTGCACTATGTCAATGCACAAAACATAGTTTTAAGTCTACTAGTTGCCTCTTTTAAGGGGCGATCTCTTGATTGGTACCATTCTTTGCCAACCAACTCCATTGACACCTAGATTGACTTAGGTCACAAATTATTTGAGAAATTTAATGAGAATGTGGACTAATCATCCCTCTTATAATAACTAATAATCATCAAGAAGGGCCCGTAAGAAGCTATTATTAATTTCAATACCAGGTTTGAGAAGACCTGGTAAAGGATCCCAATAATAGATCAACCACCCATAGATATGGCCATTATTTTCTACCTCAAGGCCTTCAATTTAGACATTGATATTATGATCCAATCACTTAGAGGTCAGACATTATTAGATGCTTATGATATAGCATTAAGGGCTGAAAATAATCTAATAGATGTGAGAAAGCTTCTTTTTTGATTACTAATGTTGATGTTCCCAAAAAATATCAATTCCATCATAATAAGAAGTCCCAAGTATCTTAGGGGCCCCACCTTCTATGTACATGTACTCACCCACTCAGGTAAACATGTTCACTCAGTCCTCACTAGCCATAGAGATGAATGACATGAAGAGTATATTATGAAACTTATCTAATGAGATAATAAATATCCAAAGATAATAGGTTATGCCTCCAAAATCCCCTTTCAATAACAATTAAGAAAGGAGAGCACCATACCAATAAAACCAATACTAGGAGAGATAAAGGATAAACCATAAAGCTCTAGATCATCAAGTATCAAGCCATCAAACATGAAACATAAATCAAATGGTTGTGGTACCTGATCCCCTACACACAGTATCATTGAGTGAAAATAGAGAGCTAGTTTCTGGCCAAAATAACTTGGTGGATGATTCTAATTCATGGTGCTTCCCTTAAAATGATGCTCATGGACCCCTAAATTGTCTAAGGGGAAATATAAATTATAAGATTACCAAATAATGGTGACAAGGAAATGCATCTAAATCAGCCTATTTATATCAATCCCCAGGGGTTGAGAATGTCATCTTGATGGTGCAAATGTGAGTGTCCCTAGAACAAGAAGAGGAAATAGACCCATAGAACATGATTTTCTATTAGATAAAAGGTGAATATGAAATATATGTAAATAAATTTTTCATGTATATATCCCCATTGGTTCATTTAGATTACTACATGTGCTCTAAGAAAATATTGGCTAAAATCCTTGAAGCTACAACAAGACCCCAAGTGACTTTCACAAAAGGTCTAGTATCCCAACCTCCACCTTTGACATATAAAAAGTGAAGAAAATAGTACAGAATAAAGTAACAGACCCCAAAGTTCCACCTCTTAGGTTATCAAGTGTGGTGTCACAACTAAAAAAGGTTCTCACCAATGTCTCTCTCTAGGGTGTCCTATCTATCCCCAAGCAGAAATCTCTACTAAAAGAGGCCTTGAAGAATGAGGGAAACTCACATGAGAAAATTCAACTATAAATCCCACACAAATAATATGAAAAGATGCTAGCATAAGTGCATAGCCCTAGACACCATTTGCATTTATCAATTCTAGAGAAGGGGTAAGTAGAAGGGGTAAGTAAGATAAAACCTACCCCATTCTATTTAACACTTACTATGGGGAATAAATTATTGCATAACTCCATGATCAACTCTAGAGCTAGCATAATGGTGATGCCCAAGCTAGATAGCAGATGCATTATAATTATAGTATGAACCCTTGAATAGAGGGGTGATGCAATTGGATGAAAAAAAGTTCAAACCTTAGGAGTCATCAGAGCTCTCCCCTCACATTATACTCTTGTCCCAGCATTTTTGTATCACAAGATGTTATGGTGATAGATATCCCACTTGTCTTTGGGATATGTTTGTCAAGATATTTCACCACCAAGATAGGTGAGTAATTATCATTGTACTAGTCTTATCTAATATTGAGAACTAAATATGGCTCCAATTTGAAGGTGTTGTCTGAACTACTTCATCTGGAACACATAGTGAATGAAGTTATGATGAACTTCAAAGTGACACACACCTCTTTCTCAAAAAAGGAGATGCACTATGTGTAAATCATAGAATAAAAGAAGGTACCAGACACTAGAATCCCAAAGGAAGAGGTCATTATCAATGAATTCATCGAGAGTGACCCATTTTCAAACTTTGATTCCACTAGCCTTGGGACCTACATAATCTATGATGAAGACCAAGCCATTCTCAAGGCCATAAAGAAGAAAAAAGGTTAGAGTAATGGACCTAAATGTGAGTCTAAATTTTGGACTCTACATTTTGATGGTGCAAAATAAAACACCAACTCTGGAGCCAACATCTAGATAGTGTCTCCTTCTAGAAAATAACCCTTTGAGCCTTATGATTTAAATTTTCTTTCACAGACATAATGAGGTCAAATATGAAGTGTTGGTTTATGGCCTTAGCCTTGCTGAGCACATGGGCATAAAGAAGTTGAAGGTATTTAGAGATTATTAATTAGTGGTAAGACAGGTATGAGGAATAACAACCACAAAAAATGTATTTATGAGGTCATAACATCATCAAGTATGGGATTTAATGAAGACCTTATAAGCCTTCAACATTTATATCATCCCTAGGGTTGTGAATGTAGAAGCAGATAAAATGGAAACAATTGGTTCCTAATTTGACCTAGTTATAGACTTGTTCACCAACAAGCAAGTAGTATAGGTTATCATTAGGCCTACCATTCTTGATAATGACCAAAATTAGTAGGTGTTTGAAATAAATTCTCATATTTCCATGTTCCTCTAATAATCATGTGAATTCACAAAATAACTATAGCCAAAAATAGAGGAGGCCTATGGAGACCAAATAGTGCAATTAAAGACCAATAATTTGTCGATGGGGTTCATCACCTTAGAGAATTTGCTTTATTATAATGATGCAATGAATGACAAATGTAAGTTTTTCATAGATAAGGGTGAATACTTCAATCTTGATGTCAGAGGTGGAAGAAAGATGAAAGTTGGGAAGGAAGCTCCCCAAAGAGATAAAGAGCAGTTGGTTTCCTTCTACAAAAGTTATGAAGGGGTCATTACATGGATGTATGATGATTTGAAGGGATATTACCATGAGGTAATTCAACACACCATAAACCTTATGGAAGGATTCAAACCTATCTAGAAAAAGTAAAAGTTGATAAATCCAAAAATTGAGTCCCTCATGGCTCAAGAAGTTAGGAAACTGATCAACTCAAAGATCATATACCTAATCAAACATTCAACCTAGGTATCCAATTTAGTTCCTATGTGGAAGAATATTGAGGAGATCTGGTTGTGCATAGACTTCTAATACTTAAATAAGGCTTCCTTTAAGGATCATTACCCCTTTCCCTCCATGGAGAAAATCCTCTAAATAATAGTAGGTGTGGAAATGTTTTCTCTACTAGAGGGATTCTTTGGATATAATTAGTTATGGGTAAATGAGGAGGATCAACACAAGACCACTTTCACCATAAAGTGAGGAATCTTTGCATATGATAAGATGACTTTTGGCCTTTCTAATGTTGGGGCTACATTCTAGCAAGCTATAGATGTGGATTTTAAAGGCCTAATCAATAAGATCATCCTCATCTATCTGGATGACCTCACCATGTTCTTAAAGAAGAAGGAAGATGACTTTGATCATTTGAAGAAGGTTTTATAAAGGTGCTAAGAATTTGAGGTATCTCTTAACCCCAAAAAATGTGTTTTCAAAGTCTCTCAAGGCAATTTGCTTAGATATGTAGTATCTAAATAATGGATCACCATTAATACATAAATAATGGAAGCCATCAAAGACTTAGCCTTGTTGGTAAACAAAAAAGGGGTCCAGTCTTTCCTTGTAAAAATTAAATTCATTAGTTGGTTCATATCTAACTTCATAGGATTAGTGAGACCAGTCACATTGATGTTAAAGAAGGACTAGGCCTTCAAGTGGACCCTTGAGGGAATATTAGCATTTGATAAAATCAAGGACATAATATCCATTTCACCTATATTGGTTAACCTTGACTTTTCCAAGGATTTCATTGTATATGTCTATAGGAGTGAGCATAACCTAGCAACTATGCTGACTCAAAAGGAAAATGAAGGAAGAGATGAGCACCTGATCATGTTCTACTCCAAAAAATTATGTGGGTACGAAGTCAATTATAATTTTGTAGAGAGGTAAGATTTTTACATTGTTAAGGGCCTTAAAATTTTCAAGCACCTTGTGACAGGTAGAAAAATAATGGTGTATGTGGTCCACTCTAGTGTTCATGAATACATAATGGAAGGAAAAATTACCAAAAAATGAGCCCACTAGATCACCAATATCCTTGAGTATGATATTGAGGTTGGGCCAACTAAGGTGATCAGAGGTAGGGGAATATATAAGTATCTAGCCCAATGTGTAGATGTTCTATTGGAGGAATAGGACATGTTAGAATCAGTTCTCTTAAACCAATATGAAGCTTACATATCTTAGGTAACTAAAAGGATCTTATTCATGTAAACCATCTAATATCTTGATGAACTCCCCTATGCATAAAAGTCATTTATATAAGCCATAGGGATCTAACTACATGCTAGTCTAGGGAGTCCTATTCAAAAGGAACTTTAACAGAGATCTACTCTGATGTGTCAAAAGACACCAAGATGATAAAATACTCCAAGATATGCATTTCACTCCCCTAGGTGGCCACTTATTAGTTAAAACCACCATGACCAAGATCATGTATGTTGGGTACTACTGGCTGACTATGTTTATTTACTACCATCAGGCAGTTAAAAAATGCCAAAAATGTCAATTATTTGTAGGTAAGAGAAAAAATTTGGCCATGTCCCTAAACCTAATTGTGACTAATTAAGCCTTCACATAGTGGGGTTTAGATTTCATCAGGATGATCGATCCTATTTCCAACACTAATCATAAGTGGATATTAGTGGCCATTGATTACTTTACTAGGTGGACCAAAGCAATCTCGTTGAGAGAGGCTACCAAGAATGTGATCCTCAACTTATTAGAGGAACTCATGACAAGGTTTGACCCACCCAAGACCATCATCTTTGACAATGTGAAAACCTTATTTGGGTCCAATATTTCTGAGTTCACACTTATAAGTAGTATATTCTTAAAGACTTCATCCAATTATTACCCATAGGGTAATGGGTTAGTTGGAGTCAACAAACAAGAATTTGATAAGGCTAATCAAAAGGATGGGTGTTGACCAGCAAAGGGAATGGCATATGCATGTAAGAATAGATATGTGGGTAAACTACATCACTCCCAAGTAGATCCTAAAAACTTCCCTATATGAACTTGTATATAAAAAGGAGGTAGTCATGCATGTGTCATTAGAGATCCATGCATTATAGCTTTTGAAGGCTATTTATATTATATAAAATGGAGCAATGGAGGTTAGGCTCATAGAGCTACTTAGCCTCCAAGAATCAAGAGAGTAGGAAAGTGATGTTAAAAAACCTGACAATAAGTAGTCAAGTTGTGGTTTGACCAAAAATCATTAAACCCTAGATTCAAGCCCAGGGATTTAGTCCTCAAGTATGATTAAAGGGCCACAAAGCTAGGCCAACATGTGAAGTTTGATTCTCTATGAAGAGGGCCTTTTGCATCATCAGTGATAGATGGGGGAATGCTTTTGAGTTAGAATATGAAGAAGGGAATGCATTGGAGATCCTAGTTAATAGGATCGACTTAAAGCATTTCAACTAACTTACATACCCATTTTTATATTTAGTTAGTTAGTTTCCCCTTTTTCTTGTGTATTTCCTTTCTTAGTTATTGTTTCCCTTAGTTCATTTCCTTTTATGTTATTTTTTCCTTAGAATAAGTGTCATTGGCACAAGTGACTCCTCTCAATGCCACATGTCTCCACGCCAACCCTCCTAGGTTTTAAAACAATCTCTAAAAGATAGTTATAGACTCACCTCACCTATCATTAATGTCAAATGCTCCATATTACATGATCCCTCATAAGTATCACCATAAATCACTTGCAAGTGTAACATTGAGTGTGCATGTCACCCTTAACATTTATGGGGGCACCCAATTTCAAATTTTTGATGATAACCTCACCTAGACACGTCGATGTATAAATACCCCTATCCTCAATAAGCCAAACATTTAGATGCGTTGAGATTTTGAGAGCATTGAGCAATTGAGTGTAAAGAGTAGAAAGAGCCAAGCCAAGAATTATGAGCCTTTGTGAGTAGAGTTTGATAAACCTATATCTTCTTTATGACAAAGTGATTTTGAAGAGGAGATTCTTGAGATGGATCCTTCCACATCTTTGTCAGGAGGCAAGAAACATCTCACAAAGCATAGGACCCATGGGTCAAGTGGACATGGGTACCTTCCCCCTCAATATATGGTGAGTAATTACTATGCTTTCACTCCTACTAAGCTAAAGGAGAAAGTGCCAAATGTCAAGAAGGTAGCCAAAGGGGACTGTAGAGACCAAACATTTTTCACTAATTTTGTAGATGATATCTTTGATCCTAGATTGGCCAAAAATACTAAGAGCCTAAGAGAAGGTGATCATACATGAATGTTTGATAAGGTCTAGAAGGGGAAATATGACTCATTTAGATGTAGAATGTGGTTCTACACACTAGCTTAGTTCATGGTGCCATATGTTCATCCATGCCTAGAAATCATTACCCTCTACATGGAGAAGTATGACACCAACACTGGCATAATTGTGGGTAACACCCATCTGAGGGTGAAAATTAGTGTGGATGCCATTAGGGAGATGTTTTGACTCCTAATCAATCCAAAGGTAGAAATTTATAGCATGAAGAGCCTATAGAATGTCTAGGACACCCATATTTGTGATAAGGCACACTTCTTAAACTTTCTCCTCCATACCAATGACATGAAGTTACCTCCTCTACCCATCCCCCTAGCCAAGCTTCCCCATTAAGTACCTAAAGGATGTTCTATCCATGTTAGCTTTCATCTTTGGGATGGACTCCGATGCCAACATCACTAATTTCCAATTAGGGTAAATCTTCCTTCTAACTATATTGAATAAGAAGGGTATATAGAATGGATTTTGTAGACACCATTGCTATCATCATGAAGGATGAGCTAGTGAACTTTTCAATGCTAGGTACCTTTTGGTACTCCTCCTTTCTCTTGCATCTCAATTTGTTGTAACACTCCCAGTTCTTCTCCACATATGTTAATCTCAACTCCTATAAGATGGATGTTTTCCCCAACATCATGACCATAGTCATAGTATGGACCCACATCTTATCCATCACATAAGACTACTACAAGTTCTCAAAACTCTTTTTATCCCCTATCCTCATTGACCTCAGCTGAGAGGTCATTATAGACAAGATGAAGGATGCATAGTGATTATGGCTCATTGAGAGTAGTATTTTAGTTTATTGGTTCTTGAGGAACCATTTCACCTTCATCTAATCCTGTGGGTTCAATGGCAAGCCATTTTGGCTCCTACACCTGCTGATAAATATAACTTTAGCCTTAGAGTTTGCCTACTAACTTGATGTGGTAGAATCCATCTATAGAGTAGGGAAGAAGAAGAAGAAGGCATTGTATGATGTCCCCTTCACAAAAGGAGGCATCATAGTGGTGAAGAGGTTATAATATTGTCTATTCACATCTAAACTCATGAAACTTGGTCTCAACATGATCAATGATAGGTGGACCTATGACCCAATTGGTTTCATAGCCTCTTCAAAAATTACCAGTGTGCCTAATCACCATCCCAGGACATACCTTAAGGAGAGGAAGTCACCTACAAAATATGACCCCAAGTATTATGTAGATCTATCTCAGATCTCATTGGAAACCTAAAATCCATGGGAGTCCTTCTATGATGTGGTACAAAATTTTGACCCCTCTAGAACATTAATGAAGGGACTAAGGGCATAGGTCAGCCAAAGAGATTGGTGTGAAGAAAAAATAGATGCCTATATAAGATATAGATAAGAGATCATCAAACCATACTCTAACTTTGAGGATGAGGAAGGAGATAAAACCTTTGAAATTCTCTAGGATGATCATCATCTAGAGGAAATCCTAGTGGAAGCAAGATTCTCTCTAGTGATAATAGTTGGAGAATAAGAAGAAGAAAAATAAGAAGATACCCCCAAGGAAGAGATAGGAGATGCACCCATCATAAGTAAGTTGAATTCATGAAGTTTTGAAAGACTTCAACCTAGCCACCACCCATGTTACCATGCCCCATGGCCCTATAGCAATAGAAATCCACTTTAGGGCACATCATAGATGTGTCATCATAGCAGAAGTGGTTTTAAGCACTAATATATAACCCTCTAATGACACCCTTAAAATAAGGTACATTTTTTACAACCCCTTATTTCTACTTCCACATCTTTCTTCACCCCCAAATCTCCCTCTATTGTCTCACCTTAGGTTGAATCACTCTCCACTACCCAACCAATTACTTCCCTGGTCCCACTCTTCTTTTCATCCACCAAGCCTTCCATCGAGCTCACATCACTTTCTTCCATAGTCTTGATCTCCTCCCTCATGCATTTCTTAACTCCTCCATCTCCATCATCTACATTATCTTCCAACATGGTGTAATCGACCTCCATCCTGATATGTGGGCTCCCACTTTTCTCTCCTTCCACCCTCATCCTTAATCCACTCACCTCTATAGGAATAGTGTTTTATACTTCACAGTAGAAAGTAACCATTTCATTTTCACTACCTCAAGGAATCCCATTCATAGGGGAAATAATTCAATCACCAGAGAAGTACCATCAATAGATAAATGTGGTAAGAAGGGCCCAAGAGGATCATATTGAGAGGAGGAAAGGGAAACAGGCCAAGTCCCTAGTAACTACTCACATGTAGTCACTCTTTGACCCTACACAACAATCCCTCATGATTGTATACCTGACCACTCAAGTATTCAAACCCTACGATCAGATGTAATCAAGGGACTACATAATACAAGTTATCAACCTCAATATTAGCCATGTTAGGCCTACTAACAAGATAAAGATGATTAAGGAAACATATAAGTCTATGAATATAGACTATATCAAAGTGACCTGATAGTTGGAGAAGACCAAGCTAGAACTCACCAAGATGAAGGCTACGATCGACCACCTCAATGTTGAGGCTAAGGTCAAAGATACAAAGCCTAATAAAGCAAGATTTAACCTTTAGAGCCATGTCTCTAGTGATAGCTTCTAGGTGGGATCCAATCTATGAGTGGCCATAAAGACCAACCTATAATAAAGAGAGACTGAACTGGTGTAAACCTATTAGAATCTCTTATATTTTAATTAGTATTTTTAATAATTATAGTAGCAAACCCAATAGGAACCCTTAGTCAAGGACTAGTAAATTAAGAAGCTAAATAATGACCTTGTCACCCACTTATAGACTGCATAAATCCTCCCTATGATTCAATATATATATATATATCATCTTACTAGGAGATAATCAAAGGCATGGCCACACATTTGAAGCTAGCACTCAAGTTCACCACGGACTCATATAAGTTAAGATCCTAGGTAAGCATGTTTGTTGAGTAGGTCATTTCCTTCATATCCCACAAGGTCTTAGATTCAAAACTAATCAACCAAAATATTTATATCACTTTAGATGAGACAATACAGGTAGTAAGGGTGGTTGACCAAAGGTAAGCAGTGATAAAGGTTAATGAATTTCTTGGCTATAATAAGGCAGCTACCAAGTGCAAAGCATTCCTTGATGCCTTAGAAAAATTGGTCCAAGATATGTGGGGGCACATTGAACAACTAGTCCAATTATAACTCTCCTCCCCGTTCTTGGAAAACAACAACATCCTCTCAAAGGACCAAATCAAATCACTGTTAGAGTATAAACAAAATGACCAAACCATGTTTATGGCTCCCAGTCAATCTCTTGGTATCTCGAAAGTAGTGAAGATACTGCAACTACTTGCCTAGCTTGAACTCCAAATGTTGGTGGTAATTTAGGGTTTGGGAAGTATCTCCTTTAAGGAGATTATTAATTTAGATAGAGCCTTTGAGGCTCTCAATAAGAAGGCCAACCCAAAGATGAAGAGTGAGCACCTTTGCAAGCGGCTCTTCAAAAATTATAGGTTTTCAAACCTTCTTGTTTTGAAATTTTTGCCTTAACTAGTCCATGAACCAAATTTTTAGGGTCTCCCATCCATATCGGAGAGATACCCCTAATGATTTTCCAAAAACTATGGATCAAAATCCACCCTTTTATTATTTTGGAGTAACTCATGTTCAGTCTTATGCTCACTTGACATATCCAACAATTACCTTTAGGACTCTTCCTTTCTTGGGGCCCCTTTTTGTAAATTTTGCCTAAGTGTTAGCCTCCCTCCATTTCTAACATGTGGAATCTTGATGCTTCTTTAACCTAAAAAAATCCTTGGTTCATCTCAGGGTAGTGTTAGCTCAAAACATAGAAAGCCAACACTCATCCAAGGCCATTTCCTTTTAACATGTCTCTAAATAGTGTCATTGGCTAACAAGATGATGGGAGGGTCCAACCAAGTCAATTTAAAAAGAGACACAATTTCTCCATAGGGTGCCCTCATGCTCATTGTTATAAGGAAGTACCCAACTTCCCCCTAGAGAAGTGCCAACATGACATGTAAAAAGGGCCTAAAGTTGAAATATTTGGCTAAATATGGCAAGGTATTTGGGTTTAAGTTAGGGACTAGTCTTTTTGAAAGACCCATGGTAAAAATATTGATGGACCTATTTATATTAGGTAAATTATTGCATGAAAAAAGATTGATAGAATTAAATTATATTAGATAAACTGTCCACAATAAAAACCCTGAATACCTATTTCCATCAGGGAAATTTTTGTGGGAAAAAATCTTGAAGACCTATTTCCATCAGGGAAATTATTTTGGATAAAAGGGATGATAGTAATATAGTGCTTTGGGTAAATTATTCCATGAAATTTTTTTGATAGAATTACAATGTTTAGGGACTATAAAGGTGAACAATTTTTTTACACATGGTTCCCCCATGCTCATTATTGCAAAGAAGTTCCCAATTTCCACTTAGAGAAGCATCAGCTAAACACATGTCAACCTAATTCTTATTTAAGAGTAGTTTTGATCTATTAGACCTTTGGGTAGTGTCATTAGCTAGTGAGAAAAACTAAAGGGACCCACCATGTATTTATAATAGAGAGGAGATGAGCCTTTTCATGTTGTGTCATGGTGTTCATTGAAGGTAAAAATTTTCCTATCAAATGGAGGAGTTTCATCATTGGTAAAGGTAAGTAGATCTTTGTCTCCAATAGCATAACAAAATCATCTTTATGGATAGACACGTGGCATCAATACACTCCTCTCAATCATCATGGCCATAACAAGATAGATCAATTGCACCATATCTAGGATCCAAAGGTTAACTACACTTATAAGCTTGAGTCCTCCATTTAGTTGTAATGACATCATCATTAGTGTGAGTGTTGGGATTTACAAGTGTCACCTTCATAAGGAGCCACTTCACCTATATATTTTGGACTCATCCCTTTTGGAAGGGATCGGTATCATTTTTTGTATTTGCTATTTTGTACATAACCATTTGTAATAAAATAGGAGTAACAGTAGTTAGCAATTTTTCATTCTATGACCTTAACAAGTGCCCCTCATAGGTGTGATTAGACATTTTGTATTGTGCTCTTAAGGCCTTCTATATTCTATTCTCTACCTAAAAATGAAGAGGATGTGGTGTTCTATGTCAATTTAAGTGGGAAGTTATCTCTATTTTCTATTTCCTTTCTTTTACTTTTGTAGTAATAATTATTGTTTGCATTATAGATCTTAATTCATTCTTTATGTTCCTTTATGTCTGTAGTACTTAAGGGTTCAATCTATTTTAAGTAATTATAGGTTAATGTTTTAAATCTCTTGGTACATTACCTTAGTTAGCTTCATTTTAGTATTATTTGAATTTTTATCTCTCCCTTTTTTACCCCCCATATCAGAATGAAGAGCCAGCTTCTAAAAGCCTAAAGGTTACTTTATAGACCACAATTTGGTCCCACACCTATAAATATTCCCATAAAAGGATGTTAAACCTAGAGAGAGTTTTTTAGGATTCAAAAATGACCACATATAAGATAAGTGTGGATTGGAGTGATAACTAATTTCCATTCAATTATAACTATGTTTTTGTTTATGTGAATGAACTAGTATATTTCCACTTGAGTCTATACCAATTTATATATAATGGCACTCATATATATGCTATATTTTATAATCTTATCTCAAATTTATGTGTATGTGAAAACCTATAATCATGATCCTATATACCATTATGTATATACACATGCATGTGCACCTAAGTGTGTATGAATATGTGATCAAGTGTATGTAAATTAAATGCATATGCATGCCATAAGCCCTCATAATCTAAATCAATGTTCCAATATGTATCTGAATCATCTAATATTTGAACCAATATGAGGTTATCAAATCTATGAACCTATACTCTACTATGATTTTATGCTCATGGAGGCTTATGTCGATATGATAATACTATTATAATTCCCCCATTTTAAGATGAGGGATAAGAAGAGTTACTATATCATGTCATGTGTAAATGTAACATCATGTAATATAATTTGATCATGTGGATAATATGTCATCATAGTAATGTATAGATTGATAAAGGCATACATGTAACATGTGGAATGCAGGGAATGTAAGTATCATGTATAGATATATGTATCAATGAAGCATGTCATATAAGTGTAAGTAAATAATAATAAAAAGTAACACTACATGATATAGATCATGGAACCCCTCAGTGTCAATAAGATCAATAAGTGAAATTTTAAGTGTCACACATAAGGCCAAAGTTTAAATACAAGGAACATAAAATGTCATAAAAAATAAAACCAAGGGATACATACAAGGGACATAATTTTTTTTTCAATTATTAATTCCAAGGTCCACACACAAATTAGTCTATCATGTAAAAGAGTAACAATATCAATAGAATTTAGAATAAATAACTAGTCTACACTATCTGTATGTATCATTGCCACATAGATATATAATGGAATACCATGTGTCATTGTTTAATAAATGAGTAACTAGTAATTCATGTGTAATAAATATAGGTATCTCAACATGTTATAGAGGTCATATAAATATATAACATATAATAATGAAACCTGTTTAAAAATACAACCCCAATAATGAAGTGGCCACTTGGAAGATGGAAAACCAACTTCTATATGCCCATGTGTAACATGTATGTCCTGTATGACACTAATATATCATGAAATGCATGTGTGTAAGGAATATTCCATATATTAAACATGTGATAAATAAAATATGTAAATAGTGTAGATGAGAAATCATGCCATGCTCATGTACTGATTTAATATTTTTTTTGAGTACATAACAAAAAATATCATACATAAAATACTTAGATTACATATGTAAATTCAAACCCTAAAACATAAATATAGTTGTATCAAAGATATATGATAGATGGCATAAATGGAACAAGACATTAGCATGCTTGAGTTCCTCATATATATATAATATATATATATTATTTATATTGATGATATATATACAATTATAAATATATATATATGTCTCATAAATGGGGATATATATAGTTACACACACACACACACACACACACATATATATATATATAAAAAATATAGTCTATATATAACATATACATATATATAGATACATATATATATATAGGATAACATATATATAAATATATATGACATATATATATATACATATATATACATATGCATATATATACATGTATATATGTATATATATGTATATATATATACATGTATATATATGCATATGTCTATATATATGTATATATATATTTATCAGTATATATATGTATATATATATATATATATATATTTGTGTGTGTGTGTGTCATATATATATATATATATATATATATATATATATATATATATATATATATATATATATATATATATATATATATGTATATATATATGTATATATATATATATGTATATATATATATATATATATATTTCTCATTTATATTAATCATGATATGTTCTGAATTTAGATTATTATCCATTTATGAGATTGGTTCTCATGAAGGTGTGGTAATATGAATATTGTTATTATCAATAAGATCTTGTATTTTGTGTCTTAATTTGTAAAATTTGTTTATTAAATGCCCCATAATATGATGATAATGATAATATGAATTGACATCATAATTATTTATTGTAAGCCTATTTGGATCAAGCTTTTGTGGAGATATAAGTGTGATAAGATTCCATTAAAGTAACATATTTAGTATAATATGAGGTGGGGATGGTAATCATGAAAAATACCTCTTCGATGGAGTTGATATGCTAAATTGATGAATAAGTTTTGATATAACTTAGATTGTATCCTTTGTTTTTTTTTTGTGTGTTGCTATAGCTAGTGATGAAATGTGGTATTTGAAATTATCCTTATCTACCTAACATGCATATAGATGTCCCCCATGTGTAAATGTAATAGAAATATGTAATGTGTATGGTATTGAATTCATATTATATATCTAATTATGGCCTAAAAATAGTTTTTAATGTTTATCATGAAGTGTGATATGAAATAAGGAATGTACCTTATTGGTTCCTATTATCACTTTCATTGAAATTATGCCAAGTAGTGACCATAATACTAGATATTATTTAGTAACAATGTGATCTAATATTCCTAATTATTGTATATCTATCCCTAATGCATGAAAAAATGATATTTTGTAAATTATATTAGTTGATTTATTATCAATAATAATCCATGTGATGTCCCCCATTAAATTTTCAATGGTCAATAATAATAAAAATAGAAAAAGAGATGAAGTAGTCCAGACACCTCCACAACCAAGTTGGTTTAAACTAAATTTTGATGGGGATTGTAGGGGTAATATAGGAGCTTTAGGGGTAGGGTGTGTTATCAAATATTGTAGTGTCTCCTTAATAATATCCATTTCATTGAAACTACTTGATGGAACTAATAATGAGGCTAAATCTCAAGCTTTAGTAGCAGGGATTAAGTTGGCTTTAGATTGTGGTATATCATTTTTTGAAATTAAAGGGGATTCTCAAGTTTTTATTCATGCCTTGTCTATAAAAAAGGCTAAATCCTATAAATTTTATAATATTATCTCTATTATTTATCCTAAACTAAATTTATTTCAAAATTGGAGATGTTCACATTGCTTTTGGGAAAGCAATCAAGAAGCAGATTACCTAGCCAATGTAAGAATTGATCAAATAGAGGTGTCCATGGTACACAATACCAAGGAAGGATAGAATGATTGTTTGGAGGTAGAATTGGTAGACCTCTAATTTTTAATTTTATTAAGTTTTAATAAAAATTACAAAGGGGGGTGATGGGTTTGTTTTTTTTCTGGTGAGCTTCTTTTTGTTTGATTTTGGGTGAAAATAGAGGTGATGATGAAGGTAATTATGGAAATTAAGTGGAATTTATGATGTCTTTATGGTGTTTCATGTAAATTTCTTAGTTGGATGTTTATCAATGCATTAGACACTACATTTTGGAAATTGTTTTTGGATGTTATTCTAGTTTAGTTCTATAGTATGGAGTCAAAGTTGGTAGAATCATTGGGTTGGACTTTGAGATTTAGAGGGGATAAAGATAGAGAGATGGGATTCATAGGAAGTGTTTCTAAAATGATTTTGATGAATTTTTTATGGGTTCTCATTTTATAATTGGTGGATGATTTGGTGGCGGTTATGGGCTTGGAAGTGTTTTCTGAAAGTAAAAGGGTGAGTGTTAATTCTAATTTGGAATCTCTTTTTGAAATCAACCTGTGTCTAGTTATTTTGGAATGGAAGTAGATAAATAAAATTTTGGAGTTTTATGTCTAACCTGAGCATAGGGTAGGTTTGATTTCAACTTTAGATTCTCTATCTTTAAGACTATTTTGGTAATTGCCATTTTTTGGTAAGGATGGTTTGGGTTTTGTTCCTTTATTAGTGTTTCACATTTTGGAAGAAAGATATGTTTCTTTGATCAATTTTTCTCAAGAATTTGAATAATATTATTTATGGGAGGGTGGGAAGGATTATTCCAAAAAAATGGCTATGTCATATGTGCAATATTTTTTTATCCCTATTTTGTAGTTAGAGGTGTGGTGATCTTAGCAGAGGACTCTGGTCAAACTAAAGGTGATAAAATGGTTAGTGAATGGTGTTGTGAGAGGCCTATTTTAGGCACCTCTGTGGTGGATGGAGTAGAGGAAAGTGGATAAATTATAGTTAAGTCACAAGAAAATAGTAAATTTAGTAAATTCAATAGATACTGCAACTCTGATGTTTGATAAAGAATTGAAATTGGTTAGTCTAGATTTAGATGAGTGTTATCAAGTTCAAATGGTATAATATTATTTGTTTTAGAAGAAATAAATGGTGATGAAATCAAGTCTGAAGGTTGATAATGTTGGGAAATAGATTGAGTTAATAATACTTGACTAGAATCAAGCTTATGAAATAGTAGGTTCTTTTTGTTTTGTTGGCTAGTTTTCACTCTTTAGTTCTTTACTGTTTGTAGCTGGTTGACTATAAATTAGTTGGTTATGTAGATAAAAACTTTGGTTACAAAAAGTTTTGTTTTTTTTTCCACTATCATCTCTATGATTTTTGGAAAGGGACTTGTGAAGCCCTGATACTAATTTAAAAAATAATAATTTTGTTGGTTGATTATTTTGTTGATCAGCGTATTGATAAACAAAATAGGTCTGATCAGTGAAAGTAGGAAGATTGGTCATCCAAATGTGTAGGTTTACCACATCAAAAGGGGACTAATCTCTCTTCCCATCAAGGGGAGGTTCCCTATAGATATGATATATATATAAACAAAAAATAATACTCAAGGGTAGGATAAACCACCCATCTCTCTTTCTTTAGAGATGATGCATGCAAATCAAAGGAAAAACTCAAGGGAAATGATAGAAAGCACTCCTCTTCTTTTAGAAGTACTATTCAGCAAGCCACAAGAATACTCTTGGTAGTAAAAGAAAAATGTAACCAAGGACATAGTAACCAACAAATTGAGATGTAGCACAAAGTCTCCACCTGAATTGCCCAAGAGTGAGATATGAAGGACAATGAGGGCACAAAGTCATCCCAAGGTCCTTTACATAGAAATGAAAATAAAACACACTAAAGGCAATTATGGGGGCACAAATTCTCTCCACAGTTGACTTTAGGACACCTTCCTGAGTACTGTCACTAATTTTGCTTGTTGAATTAAAGGAACAAAAAATATATTAAGGAAAAAGACATAAGAACAGTTTCCCCAACAACAAAGATATCATAGCACAAAGTCTAAAAAGTCACTTGCTTTCTTATTCCAATAACAAAATATGATCAACAATCTGAGATCAAAGTCTTAGTAATGCCTTCCAATTTGGGTAGAGTTTCATTTCTAATTGTCAGAGAGAGATAGTTTTACAATAACAAGAGAGTCCCTTATATAGCCTCTAAGAAGGACTTGGGAATAGTAACACATCATGTTGCATTGAATTTTGTTAAGAAGACAGGCTAGAATTTAGGGGCATTTACCCATTTACTTTTCTCAATGCAGAGAAATGAGTCATGTTATTGAAAGTTTACATCTTTTAATGTCCACCTGGTGATCTGATCCTTCTTCATCATTCCTCCTTTTCTAGTTAATTGAATGAGGTCCTGGATTCAATTTGATGCTCTATTCCTTAGTTGCTTCCTACTGATCTTGGCCTTAAAGCCTTTAAATGCATTTGGGTCCATATATTTAAACTTACAAGGATCAATGGCTATTTCATCATCATGACTTTGACATCTATGGGCACGTCACTTTCTTGGGCAATTCCTTCAGTTTGTCATTTGAGCTTTCCCAGAGGGGACCTGCCCTTCATGGGCCTTGAGAAATGATCCGGTTTGGGTTGGAAAGAGTCCTTTGTAAGGGTATCTACCCTTTGGGTGGTCTTCGAATGGACTTCAAGCTTCTTTCTTCTAGTGGGTCACTAAGTTCTTTGGCTCTTCTTTAAGGCTTTTCAAAATCAACAGATATTTTACAAACCTTGAAATTGACGTTTGTGCACCCATCAATATGCTTGAATTTCCAATGGCTAGTTCACCATTCTTAAATTTGATGTCTTCGAGTGTGTCACCCATTGGGATTTCTTTAGCTTTCTTGTTTTGCATCCTCCCAAAGGGAAGGTGACCCTTCAGCTTTGGGAAGTGTCCTTTAATTTGGTAGCTGAGAGTCCCCTACAAGGGCACCTGTCCTTTGGGGTCCTTTGGTGGCCTTTTGTCTTCGGAGTCCTTCAGAGCTTTCCCACAGACATTTTCCTGCACAGACTTTTTTCCTATGGACAAAAAGTCCACAGACATTTTCTCATGGACAAAAAGTCTGCAAGAATTGTTATGATTGCTTTGTCTTTGGCCTTTATAAATTCCTTTGGGCTTTCCTCCCATAGCTTCTTTCCTAAATTCTTTTGAAAATTTTGTTCGAAGGAATTCCTTCAGACAAAATTCTGAAAGAATTAATTTCTTGCCTTGGTCCTTTTTCCAAAGGAAATCCCTTTGTCTTTCAATTGCCTTAAACAAAATTTTGAAAGAACTTACCTTTGCGACTTCCTTGAAAATGACCCTTTTGAAGGGTGCTTTTGTCGACCAAGTGCCCTCTACAAGGGTACTTATCCTTTGGGAGGCTCTCTTGAACTTTTGCATTGAACTGCTCCTTTGAACCAACCATTGAACCAAGCTTTGAACCAAGCTTTAAACCAAGCTTTGAACTAAGCTGATGAACCTTTTGATTGAACCAAAAGATGTTGAACCATTTGATGAACCAACTGAGTGAACTGAAGAATTGAACCAACTAAATTGAACCAACTATTGAACCAAAGTGGTTCAATGGTTCATCGATTTAATTGGTTCATTCTCTTTGATTTGGATAAGTCCTTTTGATCCTCGTTGAACCAAACATGTTGAACCTATTGAATCTTGAACCCATTGAACCTTTGAATCAAAGTGGTTCAATGGTTCAATAGTTCAATGGTTCAAGCCTTGAAAACTTATTAAACCTTGATTGAACCTGCTTGTAGAAGACTTTGAACCTAACTGTAGAAGCCTTTGAACCTTAATGTAGAAGCCTTTAAACCTGGAAGCAGTTGAACTTTTGCTGCTGATGTTGAACCTTTGAACCTGTTGAGCCCATTGAACCAAAATGGTTCAAGGTTCAACAATTCAATCCTTACTTAGAAGCTTGCTAATGAACTCTTTTGGTTGAACTTAGTCATTGAACCAACTTTGATATCACCTAAGTGTTGAAAGCTTGCTTCTTTCCTGTAGAGTCCATAGAAATCAACCTATGAAGCCCGTTGAACTTGGCCTACAGAGTCCATAGATTTCTCTTCCTATAGAGTCCATAGATTCAATCCTGTAGAGTCCATAGATTCAAGCCTATAGAGTATATTTTTGAGAAGTTTGAAAAATGAGGAATTTCAATGCCCAAGACAAATTTTGAAAAGGGAAGAGACAATTTTGGTCTGTAGGACCAAAATAGTTCAACTGTTGTCCCAAAAATGAGTGATATTTTTGGGGGACAACAACTAGCTCTAGTTGGGGAACTTCTATCAATTGTAAAAAGAATTGAAGGGAGTAGAATCTAGAATCTCCAGTGTCTTCATGTGTAACATTGGGCTATGGAGTCATGTTACCCAGAAATGAAAGGCATCAAAAATGGAAACAAACAAAATAAAATAGAATTAAAAACTATACATATATATAGATGTAATGATCTGATACTTCAAGAGTTGAAGTGTTTTAGATGCTGCTTCTTGAGAGGTAGTGAAAATAAGACTCTATCTTGATAAACCAATAAGAATGCATTTTGTCCCCAGAAATGGTGACAGGCGAATGGAACTCTCCACCACAAAAAACTAATTTTATGTGTCTTCCTCTTGGCTTTTTATTCTTTTTGCCCCATGGTGGGATGTGGTTTTCAAATTGAAAACCATAACTTCTTGATCTCTTGATGAAGGGTTCCTTTGCCTAATTTTGATTTGCAGTAGCATGGTCCATTACCATAATTGGTTATTCTCCTAGTCCAGTCTAGCACATGCTTTGATTTTTAGCATCAGACCCTTGACAAACCATCAGCTCAGCTCTTCTTTTGGTTTGAAGGAGTTTGATCTCTTCATCTTGAGTAGTCTTCAATCTGAGTAATAGAGATCCATATCCAGCTATGGAAGAATTTTTGAATTGTAAATTGCATGAAGGAATAATATCTCCTTCAGGAGGTATCAATACAATCCTGACTCCATCATTGGTTGAAGAATTATTGCCATCAAGTTCTAGGTTCCAGACATCATCAAAAGCTGATCTTCTATCAGATTTCTCTTCATTGGAAATGGAAGATCCTTCTTGATTTGTACTTCACCCTACTAATTCTCCTAATGTCTTGTTTGGATCAATTCTTAGATTATTAGCTACAAGACTTTCATCTATAGAAACATGAACATTCTCTGTGGTCAATAAATAATTATCCCTACCTAAAGGCTCAAATAGAATTTGAGTTGCAAGGGCTGACATTTGAGTGACCACAATTTTTGCCTTAGACAGGTCCACACTTAGTTCTCCACCAATGTTTAATTGCTCAAGATTGGCTTGCAGGGATTCAAACTCAGTCATCTAAATTTTGGATTTCTTGACATGATCAATCATGGCAAATGACTGAGATGGACTTAGAAGAGAGGATGGGAGTTCATCCTTTTGGTTTTTGGGAGGAGGAGGACTGATCTATGAATTTGAAGTAGAAGGTGTAGAGATGTTTGATGTACTTACTTCTTTGGCAATCACTGGGTCCTTTGACTGAAAAAGAAGAGGGGTTTTTTGCTCAACAATTGAAATTGTTGGTTGGGGTCACTCCTCTGTCTTATCTTTATTGGCTTGCTGGGTTGATTGGTTCTTAGACTTGGTAAACACTGCATATGATCCTTCAACTGCTTCACCTTCACTTTTGGGTTCATCCTAGAAATTTAGGAAACCAATGTGGGAGTCACCAGTAGATTCTTCTAGATCCTCCCTAAAGAGATCAATGCCATTTTCTTGCTCAAACTCAGGTTAGAAATAGGAAAAATGCTTTATTTCTAGATATCCAACTACTGAGTTGGTTAGAGGTGTTTCAAGGGCAAGGTTCCTCTATGGGGGAGGAAGATGATTTGGTTTCCCTTGACTTCTGGCAGCGTTGCCTTGATATGGTTGATTAGGGAATGTCCTCCTTGGTATGTCTTTATATAGAGGAGAAAAATACATACCTTGTGCCATTTGCCTTTTCAAAGCTATCAATTCATTTTCTAGCTTTTGTACCATTAGGTCAGTGGTAACTGTGGGTGAGTATTCAAAAGATGAAGAGGGGTTACCTCTGTTTGGATCTCTCCTTATCTTTCCTACCAAGATAAGGTCATCTTCTACCTCAGTAGCCAAGTCTTGGGTAGTAACAAGGTCTATGTGGCTAGCTCATCTCAGTAGAAAACTCACTTTAGGTAGTTGTGAATTGATGAAGAAGCATTTGAGGTTTTGATGTGTCAGCTGGGTGACCATGGGAATCCTGTGCCTCAGCTTGTCGAACCTAGAAATAAAATCTCTCATAGGCTCATGAGGCTTTTTCTTCATCGGAGTGAGCTAGGCTAGCAAGGCATGTGCATCTTTTATGGGCTTTAATCTTTCTTCAAACTTGGCTTTGAGTGTATCCCAGTCAGTCACTGATCTAGCTTGCAGATGATAGAACCAGTCTATAGCAACACCTTGTAGTGTCTCCACAAAAAGCATAACTGCCACTTCTTCAAATTCCACCCCTATAACACCACAGGCTATGTTGAAGGCTGAAATGTGTTTATTAGGGTGAATTATCCCATCACCAAAAAATTTGGGGAAATTCTTTCTTGAACTACATGAGAGTTCATGCAAAGGTGGAGTCAAGTTGAGTGGGCCAAAAGAGTTACCCCAAGGGCCTCGAACTACCATGATTTAATTATCAAAAATAGGGATACAAAATTTGGGTAAAGTGGCTAGATTATAGAACAAAAATGGAAAAGGATTGGCTCAACTTCAGCTTAAGGCTTGAGGCTTAAAACTGTGCACTCTTTCCCAGTAGCTCTAGTTTTTGCATACCAGATAAACCAATGGAGGTGGAGGAAGATGGTAAGGCTATAAATGGATAATGGGTAAGACATGAAATAGAGTCTCTAGAATCTTTAATGGATAAGGGTTATAATAATAATGGGTAAGACATAGGTGATGTTTCAATCTGAAACTTGAGGTTCTAAATTGTACATAATTATGTATATCCCCAGCAGAGTCAGCAAAAACTATTGCGTGAGGCTGGGAGGAAAATTTTAACAATGGGAAAGCACTGGAGCAGTTCATTCTTCCCCAGTAGAGTATAATGGATAGGTTATAACAATAATGGGTTATGTCCCCAGCGGAGTCACCAAAAATTGTTGGTTGATCAGACCTATTTTGTTTATCAATGCATTGATCGACAAAATAATCAACCAAAAAATTCATTTGATGAACTTGTGTGATATTATAACTTGAATAAATAACCCATCATATTGTCCCACTATATACTTGATACCTATATTATGTTGTAATTTTATATTGATGGACATATTATAAAAGGATTAATCTTGTAGAGTGCTAGAAATATGTGTGTTAAGAAAGTTATTTTAAGTTTACTTTGTTGATTTTATGAAATCACTATGTGTGTTTGACTTATTTATTTTGGAACCTATTATATACCCAAGACCCTACCATATTTATTATTATATGCTTATCCAGGGTTAACAATGGATTTTGTGTGTTTCTCTAATTATTTTCCTATGTATCCCCATTTTTTTAAATATCTCAATCCAAAACCATGTTGGGTAAAAATGGTTTGACAAGCAATTTTGTTAACAAGTGTTTTAATATTAAGTATTCAGTATAAGTTTTAAAATATTGAATATTTCCTTGAAAAATCATGTTAGATGTAGTGTTGTTCATGTCATAGTTATCCTTGAGATTCCCATTACTATTTAATATTGTAGTAGCAAAGACCTCCGTGGAGGTAAAATAACTAGCACCATATTGAGGCAAAGTGGAAAAAAGAATAAAATAATCCTAATGGTTAGGGTTATGAGGGTATTTAAGCATATAAAACCCTAGAATACCAAATAGAAGGATAACCCATAAAATCAAAAGGAACATAAATGAGTAGGAAACATGTATGAGATTTGAAACCCTAAAGGAAACCTAAGGCTTTAAAATATTTGAATATGTGTATGGTTTCACCAATGTGTTTTACCCTAATTCAGATTAATGGGTGAGATTAATGTAATTAAGATAAAACTTCAAAATATAATTCATATCAATAGATATGGCATTCAAGCATACATATGAATGTGAAATATTGAGATTGATTTTTTTTATTTGACAAGGGCATATGATAAATATGGAAAGTACTAAGGAGATAAATATACTTATTTTTTTTAGGTGCATGTATGAATGTGACTATATTCAAGAAGTGAAAATAAGTTATAAGTAGGTATGTGGTTAGTTTAATTATGGAACTAATTCACTAACTATTTTGGGTTAATATTTTAAGGGCTGATCAATATCACTAGTCTATATTAAATTATTGGTTGGTAATGACTTGTGTGGAATTAGGAAATAGTGAATATATAGTCACCTACAAATTTTTTCTTATGTTGTGGTTGTGATCCTAAACCCTGATGACATGCACAAATCCAATAATTATCCTGCTTTGCCTTGAAACCCTAGATGTGCTTATGAGGGATTGAAACCTCTATAAATGGGGGAAGTGTAGAGATTAACCCAATTACCCCTATATGATGATTGACCACTACCTACATATATAATAATATGAGAAGGGAAATCAAGTCACATGTATATTCCCTACCAAGTGTGATTGTGTAATTATGCTCTTTTGTTGTGTATACAGCAAATGATTGGTATTTATACTTTAAAATGCTTGATTTATATCAAACTTGATATGATACACACTTGGCTTGTGACTAATCTTAGGGATATGTTTAAAAATTAGGTAGAATAGGGTAGATTTTCTCAATGTACAATAATGTGTAGATGTAGATTGGATAAGTGCCAACCCTTTTGAATGAGACCTTAATTTGTTTACACACAGATCCAATTGAATAATTCATTACACTATAAATATGATAGGATTATGGGATGACCTAAGATGGGTTTGATTCTAGAAAAGATACATTTTTGGGATTAAATTGGTATCAACCAAATCAAGTTAATATCAACTAGAAATACTAAGTAGGTCTAAGAAAATTGACTTGTGTACAAGTAGACTAATCTAAGAGTCTAGAGAAGTTTTTGAAGGATATTTAATAAGTTTGAAACTAAAAAAAATAGGTTCATATAGGTGTGTAACAACATATTGTAAGGATTAAATAATAATATAAGATAAAAATGTGATAGTATGGTATATTAGGACCTTATTTGAGAGATCAAGTCATGTGTGGTAAATGTTTGTTAATCTTGTCATTATCAAGTACCAAAGACCATATTTTAGTATCTATTATTTTATTTACTTTTCCAATTTATGACTCTCATCCTTGAGACTCATTTCAAGTTACCTATTTCAAATTATAAAGCCACACCATGTTTCACTAAGTATATTGTTCACATTATTATCTCCAAACATGGCTATCTCAATTTTAACTCATGTGGATCACAACTCATACTTCTTGAATCAAATTTAGGTTCTCATTATATTATTAATCATTTTATTGGAATTTAAAAGATGAAATAATATTATGTTATGAAAAAATACTCTATAACTACTATGTGGGGATATATTATACATATTTACCCTTATTTCCTTCTACACTTTACTCTATATGTAACATACACTTGATCCTTTTCCACATTATATGAAACATACACTATGACCTTGGAAAATTATCCCTAATGTGCCACTATGGTTAACTTTGTTAATTAGATGTGATGTTACCCTAGTATAAAAGTTATGGATTTTATCTAATTATATAGTATAATATCCTCACTAGAACATTAAATCCATATAAACATCACCAATTTTTTTCCAAATCCCTCATCTCCATGCACATATCTTTTAAAATCCCATGGGAAAATATTAGACCTTGGTAGATATTAATATAAAAATCATATTAAATTAAACTAAATTTCTTATCCTAGTAATCTAGGTAATGCATGTAGGTGATATCTTCATGCTTATCCCTATGAAGTATGTCCATCCTCAGTGAATCTTGGATAATATCCACTCCATCAATTCATTTAGATTTATAAATATAGTAGTTCATATAGCTAAAAGGCTCCAATATCCTTAAAATTTTCCTTATCTAACAATTTAATGTTTGTCCTCTTCAATGCATCTAACTCCTCCTTGAATATCTTTTCACACTTGGCCTTCATATGATTAAAATACTCAATCACACATTCTCTACTCTTAGTGTCCAAGTTTTCTCCCTTATGAAAAACATTTAGTAATCCCATGGGTATAACCAAAAATGTTACCATATGATTTTTCCCCTATATTATTAAGTTATTTTAATAGGGTTCATTTTGGTATATCTATCTCTTTCTATTCTTATTTCAATTCAATTATTGAGCTAGAGTTTTCAGAATCGCTCACTTTATTTCAATGGTTCAATTACCACTTATACAACCTTGCATCTATCCATTACTATGATATTATTTTACATTTATAGGTAAATAAAATATAATTTATTTCTCTCACCATTCCCACTTTATATAATTTCTAAATTAACCTTTCACATTCTCTATACTTTCATTATCCTTCAATGGTGTGTAAATTGTCTTATCATAATGGCATAGTTCTCTGCAACATTGTTTGCACTTTTACCCTACCTATTTTTCACTCTTTTTAGTCAAATGTCTTAGTTTTAAAATGATCATCCATGCATTATTTTACTTCTTATATATACTAAGGTACATTTAATTCTTCACCTACCCACAATCATTGACTTAGTTTTCTTTCATTTATATCACATTGGTCATGTTTTTAACCATTTTTCTCCATTTCCATTTTTATTTTAAATATTCTCATTCTAATATGAAAATTATATCTTGTTACATTATTATTATACCCCTTGATCCCAATTGTATATATCTAACCTATGATATATACATATATATATGGGCCCCTTGACCTATTTTGATCTGTCTTATTTCAACAAATATTGGCTAGGACTCTTTTGCTCAATTTTTGACCCTATCCAAGGTATTTATCCTCATATTTTTATTTATATGGAAACAAAGGGCCAACAAGACATCCCTTGGGGTGTATAGAATATAAGAGGGTATATTTGGAATGTGGGATACATGTTCCTTCTACTTATCCAAGTAAAACTCTTCTTATTGCACTAATCTTTTAGAACCCAACGTAAAAAAACTTTTCACATAAACTTCTAAAAGTTTACCTTGTCAAGTAACCTAATTTCACTCTTCTCCCATAATAAATGTATGGCAAGTCCTAGTTTTCTTTCTTCACATTATTAGTTTCCTTGAATTGTTTTCTCTTTTTATTTTTCCCATGGAGTAAAACTCACTTATTTTCATACAGTAAATTTACATAATTATACATACCAAAGATGATTAAACATATAGAATAAGGATCCAAAGGGACCCCTAGCTCCACTATATTTATAATATAAACTACACTTATTAACATAAAAAATTGTAAATTGATAAGAAATTATAAAAAGCAATAAATATTTTGTGTTATAATTTTCACATGGCCATTGGCATTTTAAAATGTGTTTGCACATTTATTTGAGGTAGGGCTTTCACATTTTCCTATTGAAATTCTTTGATAATAATTAAATTTTTGACCTACACAACTTGGATGGGCCAATTTTCATAATGTGGTGAATTACATATGCTTCCATCAAACTTATATGAATATTTACTAGGTGTTTTGGATATATGGAATCATATAGTAACATCATTACACCTTGGTTCCATCTCAAGCATAGAATTTTTTCATCCAACTTCATGAATTCTAATAGTATCTAATATAATTATGCATTATCCTCTAATCCTCCTATGTGCATAATGCACAATGATGATATTATAAATTCCAATACTAGTATAGCTTATCTTTCATAATCTAACTAAAATGGAGTATTTTTTTCAACCATTTATGTGTTGTTTATTATGCCTAAAACATATTTGAAACTCTATTATCCCATCCCTTGTGCCTCACATCACATATTTTTGTGAGTTGTACTTAAAATGTTTTTTAATTCCTTCATCAGACCACTTTATTATGTATGGTAAGGTGTTATCTTAAGATGTGCTATCACAAACTCTTGTAATATCATGCATACCATTTTTAAAATAAAATGGTTTTCTTTATCACTAGTCAAACTAAATGGATATCCATTACTTGTGATCACATTTTACCATAGTAAAATGTCTAGATTATTTACTCTAAATTATTTTCATTAGTGAAACCTCTACCCTGTTTCATCAAACATATAAGTGGCCCTTATAATAAAACATGTACCTCTATGTTGCACCACATGATTGACCAAACCTACAAAATCTAGTTCCCTCTTTCTAAATAGCTCCTATGCTACTATTGGGATTAAGGGCCTTTCATACTATCTATTAGCTTTGCATACCCTTTGGCATATGTCAATTTTTGTGCATATTATTTTATATCTTTACACAAATTTGGTCACCAATATCTATCCAACAATATTTTTTACACTATACCTTCCTTTATTTAGTTTCCACCCACAATACCTCTATGACACCCACACATAATGTCCATGTGTTCATTATCCATAATTCATCTATGCAAGACCTCATATTTATGCATTTCATATAACTCACCCCCAATTAGTTGATATAATGTAACTTTTACTACAATTTGTTTCTTTTATTTAATTATCCAATTGCATGGGGCTAACCTTAAAGCTAATAATGTGGTTATGTATACCATTTCCCCATGAACCCTTTGTAACCTATATTTTTGTGTGTCTAAAATATAATCCTCAATTGATCACATACATTGACCCATCTCAATCTGAAAAACATGAGCTAGTTCTACATTTAACCTTATAACCCTTACCTCTACTGAAAATAGGAACTCATGAAATATGAATATCCATCGATAGTCCTTACATGAAATAAATTATTGTTCACAAAAGAAAAACCTCATGAATTTTTTTTAAAAAAAAGTAGCAACTAGATTAAACTTTTGTCATGCATTTACCATTGTTAATTACTCCATCTTCATTATTATTGTAGGATTTTTTAACCTTGGAAATTTTTATACTCACAAAGTATATCAGAGGACCAATATTTCATTCTCTAGGTTGTGTGAGTATATCTCCAAAAAATATCCTAAATTCATCACCATACACATGAAATTTCATATTGAAATTTGGGAAATATAAATTTGGCACACTTTTCAATTTCTATTTCAATGTCTCAAATAAATATTGTTTCATATATATCCATATGAATGGCCCATATTTCCTTAAAAAAATAATCTAAGGGCCCTAAAATGTGAACATTATTGTAAATAAAAGTATTGTAATATATGCACTTTCTAATAAATGCATGTACACCTTTTGGTGTGTAGATCCTCTTGTAATATTAGTATGATCCACTAATATGCCTTATTTACATATGACAAGTCCCAAAAATGTTCCAAATAGTACATTGGATGTGAATTTCTTTAGATTTAGTGATATTTTAACTTTCTTACATATATAAAACATTAAGTGAATATTTTCATAGTACCCTTCACAGATACATACATAATCCAAACATCTAAATATATTTGTAATTTTTTGTATGATATCCCTAAATTATTTCATTACAATTTTTGAGAAAAAATAAGCATATTTTTCAACTCAAACAATATCACATTATATGTGAATGATTCCCATTATATTATAAAATTTTAATCATCCACAATCTGAATTTGCTGATACCTTGAAAACCCTATGTGAATGTGTATATTTCACATCTAACCACTCATTATATCTCTTTTTCATTCATGTTGTTGGAAAAAGATCTTGTATACGTGTTATTAAACACATGATAATCAATACAAACCATGGATCTTCTATAATTATTTATACTTATGGCCATTTTAATAACGTAATCATATTACTCTACTAGATATATTTCTCCATAGATCATTTTATTAATCTCATACTTTACCTTTTCTTAAAGATTCATGTTCATCATGTATGATTTTTTATTAGTTTTTAACTTTTTGAAACTTAATGGTCATATTTATAAATGAGTTATGTATTCATTTCATCTAAATTTAAATTTTTGGGAGCAAATATTTAAACTCCTAGATTAATTAGGTGATGCATATAAATTTTGCATTAGTCCAGTAATATCTAACAATGGCTATTGTTATCTCTTCATCAGTCCTCAAATTTACTTACTTTGTGCATAAAGGTTGAATTTAATAAATATTTTAATTATTATATTCACCATCAAATAATATGATATACTTTTTTTCCCACTTTTAGATGATCTAATTCATCATTATTCACTTTCCCTCCTCTAAATTTTCAAATATATTTCACTCTTCTTGGTATTTCAACCTACACATCTTTACCTTTATGTACATAACTTATGATATCCTATTTACTATGGATTTTACTTGTGAATTATTCAAATATATGGCCACTCCCATATCCACCTTTATGATTCATATCTTTTAATATTTCTTCCATTTATGCATCATTTTTTAATATAAATGTTGTGACATGTATTTTCACCCTTGGAGAGAGTTATTTAGGCTCTATATAACCTAGAAACACAATAGGAACACCTCGAGGCTATGGGTATCCTATAATGAAGGTGAACCTCTCAGTTATGGGCCAGCTTCCTAGGTGTATCAATTAGGCTCTTAGCAAACTACTCTAAACTATTGATTTCCAAATAAAAGGGTTTAAAAGAGGAGAATGGATCAATGGAAAAAAAATTGTGATACAATAATATTTGACACTCATCCTTGCTTTGAGACACACACAGATAATATCCAAGAACTCATACACTCACACAAACTCCATAACTAGTTGGTTAAATAAGTATTTCTTAAGAGGGCTCAAGGAAATAAGATAAAGGAGAAAGGGATGATCATATACATAGCCTATATTCACCTCATGACTAATATAGCACATCATAAGACCTGAAAACATCAAACTATATTGCATAGAGGCAAGAGATAGAGGACAAACACCAAGAAAGAGAAATCCTTCACAAAGTATTCATTCACAAACTCAGCTAAACACAAGATGAAAGCATAGATAAAGGTATGTTAGGTTGTGGAGCTAAAAGCTTCATTGATGCAGACATGGAGGAGGTTGCAGATGAGTGTTGCAGTGTGTCACAGACACCGGCGTCAGTCAGGCCAACCGACGTCGGTAGGATTAGACAAAGAAGCAACTGACGTCGGTCAGAGATCGGCCAGCATCGGCAACCCCTAGGCAGACAAGGACCAACGTCGGTCGCCTATGTGGTTTGACTACGAGTTTATTATGGGTAGTCAGTTAACGAACCAAGTGTTTACATGATGAGAGCTATTTTTAGACTGAGAGCTGTGGATCTAATTATTGTAATTAGATGTCTAATTATTGTTTGGATGAGATCTATATAATAGACTCATGTTTGTATTGGAAACTTGTGCTAGGGTGTAAGAGAGCAAACAGCTCCTTCAGAGAGAGGTAGAGCAATGGTGCGTTCCTCCTAGTGCCACAGTACCAGGTGTGTAGGTGCTGGATTGGAGAGTCAGCAGGATTCTTCATGTATGTAGGATCTTGGTCAGCACGGCCTTTATAGGAGTACATGGTAAGTAAGATCATTGATATGCAGGTGTATGTGTGTGCAAGGTCAAGGTTCACAGGTGTGCAAAACCAGGTTGATTTTTAGGTGTGCAAGATTAGATAGGACAGCAACACAATAGGGAGCAGAATCAGGCAGGATCTACTTGGAGTACAGGTGTGTACTTAGATAGAGCAGAGAGGAAGGCAAGGGAGTTCCTTCCATAAGTAAGGTCTATTGAGGTGCAGGTTATTACAGGTTCAGGGGAGATCTACTTGAAGTATGTTGAGTACTTGTGGAGTGCGTGGAGCAGTTGTGGTGTGCATGGAGCACGGGAGGTGAACACCAACTCAGAGTTTGAGTTGGGTGTTGGGACCTAAGAGAGAGCTTTGAGGAGAGAAGTACTGTTCACTTGAGGTGTGGGAAGCCTCTGAAGAGGTGGTGGAGAAGAAGTGGCATCTTCTTTATTGTATTCTTTTCTTCAAGAGTTTTAATACAAGTTGTGTATTGTCTCTCATATCATGTGTTATTTTTGAGTTCTAGTTACTTGTGTATTCTAGTTAATTTCCGCATATTAAGTTGCTTGGTTTAGTAATCAATTGTGTGCTTCCAGTTATTTGTTCCCAACACGTGGTATCATAGTTAAGGGTGTAGGAAGCAGGTTTTGTGTTTGGTTACAGGTCACTCTCAGGGGTTTCTGATCGAGTGGGAGTAGAGCAATGGCAGATCAAAGTAAGCTAAGAATGGAGGAGTTGAAAAGCACAGGTGGTCACCAACAGTCATATGGAAAGAAAGAGCAAGTAAAAGAATATTGTTGGTTGGTAGCAGATCAGCATGAAGGAACTGAAGAGGCAGATGTTGCAGGGGTTGTTGCACAGGATGCTTATGGAGGTTTCTTGGATAAAGTTGAATCTTGGATAAAAGATTCGGTTGCCTCTTTCCATGCAGCCCCAGGGAGAGGAGCTAGTGAGCCTTGCCAAAGAATTGGTAAAGGGGAAGTGAAGCTGAAATCGCAGGCGGCAACACATGGGTATTGAAGGAGGTCATGCAGGTCCCAGGTTTGGAGATATGGCTAATTTCTTTAGAAAGGTTGGGTGATGAGAGATGTACGATAGCTCTCACAGCGGATGCACTTGAATTAGCTGGTGGTAAGAAAATAGGTACTCTTTATCTACTTGTTTATATTACTGATATTTTGTTGAGGAGACGTGGCTTCGTAGGCTTGGTCACATGAGCAGGAAGGAGATGCATGTTCTTAAGTGGAAGACATATATATTTGATAGGCTTAAGAACTGGAAAGCCTTGGTGTACTTGGAGGAGATGGCAGATAGAGACCAGTGGATGGGACTGGATACTTTTGAGCAGGGCATTTTGGACATGGGGATTGATTCAAAGGAGCTCACGGGTAAAAAGTTGTCACTCACAGGAAACACAGGTACTGGCGTCGGCAGGAAAATTGACATCGGTAGTAGATAAGACCGACGTCGATCATGAGACTGATGTCGGTAGCAGGAGACACCGACGTCGGCATGGTTGGTAGTCAGGATAGGCGCAGGAACCGATGTCGATTGGATGTAGATTGTGGGGTGGCCGAGGTCAGTCACTGTAATAGATTTTGGGTGGACAGCACGCTGTCAAGGAGTCTCAAACACCCATATGAAGGACTGAAGATGTAAGTAGGCCCTCAAATTTGTTGTTCCTCTTCTTTATACTCGTTGTTGATTGTAGAGCAGGAAGGATCCAGGAAACAGGTGGGAGCATGGCATGGAGATATTGCAGAACCAAACGGAGATTTGGTAGGGTTGCTAGCAGGAAGAAAGCACAGAGACGAATGGATACCTTAGTTGAAGAATAGAGAGAATGGATACGTGAGACGAAAGACCAAGGTATATGGTCTTGAGGAGCTGCAAGATAGTGGTACAGGTTTTGACAGGTGGAGGATGAAGCATGGCTTTAGTTAATGTCAGGTAACTACTATGGTTTGCCTTACCAGGTGGATGATGAGTCATGACATCATTCTGTTGCTGTATGTGGATGGTATGTTTGCTAGTAGGATTGTACATACAGGGTTTTTCTGAGCTAAGGGTAAGATTAGTTCAGTGGTTTGCTATGAAGAATTTGGAGCAGCAAAATTCTTTGGCATGGGAGACATGGAGATCACAGGTTGATTTTGTTTCTAGTGGAAGCTGATGTGAATCAGGTGTGGTGAGGTTCAGGATGCAGAGCTGGAGCACACTAAGGGCTGGACAGGTACAGTGTCTGAAATCACATGAGGTCTGGTATAGACCTGAGTATTCCCATGCAGTGGGAGCTGTCAGAGAGTTAGGAGCCAATTCAGGGAAGTGGGCTCTTAGGTATTTGAGAGGGACCAGCAGCAGGTATACATGCAAGGTTAGGACTTCACTACATGTGTTTGTAGGTTTAGATGTGGTAGGTTACTTGAATGATAGGAGGTACACCACGGGATGTGTGGTGGGTTATCTTTAGGATTGAGCTTGAAGAGGGATACAAACCAGGAAACAGATTAGATGGGGTACAGGTACAATTACAGTGCAACTATTTATCTCCAAGTCAGAGATTATTAGGTTGTGGAGCTAAAAGCTTCATTGATGCAGACATGGAGGAGGTTGTAGATGAGTGTTGCGGTGTGTCACAGACACTGGCGTCGGTCAGGCCAACCGACGTCGGCAAGATTAGACAAGGAAGCAACCGACGTCGGTCAGAGATCGGTCGGTGTCGGTGACCCCCAGGCAGACAGGGACCAACGTCGGTCGCCTGTGTGGTTTGACTGTGAGTTTATTATGGGCAGTCAGTTAACGAACCAAGTGTTTGCATGATGAGAGCTATTTTTAGACTGAGAGCTACGGATCTAATTATTGTAATTAGATGTCTAATTATTGTTTGGATGAGATATATATAATAGACTCATGGTTGTATTGGAAACTTGTGCTAGGGTGTAAGAGAGAAAACATCTCCTTTAGAGAGAGGTAGATCAATGGTGCGTTCCTCCTAGTGCCACAGTACCAGGTGTGTAGGTGCTGGATTGGAGAGTCAGCAGGATTCTTCATGTATGTAGGATCTTAGTCAGCACGGCCTTTATAGGAGATCTACATGGTAAGTAAGATCATTGATATGCAGGTGTATGTGTGTGCAAGGTCAAGGTTCACAAGTGTGCAGAACCAGGTTGATTTTCAGGTGTGCAAGATTAGATAGGACAGCAACACAATAGGGAGCAGAATCAGGTAGGATCTACTTGGAGTACAGGTGTGTACTTGGATAGAGCAGAGAGGAAGGCAAGGGAGTTCCTTCCATAAGTAAGGTCTATTGAGGTGCAAGTTATTACAGGTTTAGGGGAGATCTACTTGAAGTACGTTGAGTACTTGTGGAGTGCGTGGAGCACTTGTGGTGTGCATGGAGCATGGGAGGTGAACACCAACTTAGAGTTTGAGTTGGGTGTTGGGACCTAAGAGAGAGCTTTGAGGAGAGAAGTACTGTTCACTTGAGGTGTGAGAAGCCTCTGAAGAGGTGGTGGAGAAGAAGTGGCATCTTCTTTATTGTATTCTTTTCTTCAAGAGTTTTAATACAAGTTGTGTATTGTCTCTCATATCATGTGTTATTTCTGAGTTCTAGTTACTTGTGTATTATGGTTAATTTCCGCATATTAAGTTGCTTGGTTTAGTAATCAATTGTGTGCTTCCGGTTATTTGTTCCCAACAAGGTAAATGAACTCTTATATTTTTTTCAAGATGTTTTTTCATTAAAAAAATTTTAGGTCTATGCCATACCATAATATGAAGTATCTTACAATGAGAAAAAATTAGAGATATATAGAAGAAATTGGAAGAGAGAAGAGAGGAAAATGGATGATGACTTGAGTGATGTCATCCTCCACTATATGGAGAAAGTATTGATTATTATATAAGGATTATTAAATTATTTTAGTTTCCTCATATTTACACTTAACCTCTCCCACTTTCCAAATTTTTCACATCTCCCACTTGGTCTTCTAGAAGCCTCTAGACACTTTGTAAAGGCTTGTCACTTTAGCATTTAATGCTTGGAGACCTTGAAGGTGACTTGAAAGTCTTTGATGATTAATTGACCATTTATGGTCTCATAAAAACTTGAAAATAGAACCATGATAAATTAAACTCTTTTTTAATCCATTAATTTAGGTCTTCAAGTTCAAACCCTTCTTCACTAGTTGCCACTATGAGCTTTTCTATGCCATTTTGAACCTAAAAGGAACCCACACGTGAAATTTTATCTATCATCAAGTATAATATGGGAATTAAACCACTTGTAACACTTCAAGGACATAAAAAATTACCTCTATATCAAATTTTAAGTCATTTAATTGAGTATAACTCAAAATATGCATCTTTTGGGGTTGTCTCAAGCAGCATTATCTCATTTTTTAACATGTGTAACTCTAATTTTGGCTATTTTCTTGAGTTTTATGAGGTCCCAAGAGTTAATTATTTTTAAATTATGACAAATATGGACCCCAAAAACTATTAAAATCATTTTTTTCCATTTTAAATCAATAAAAACATCTAAAAATATGAATTTAGACCTACTGCACACTGAGAAGGTGAGAACCAAGAAAACTAGGAAGAGAGAATTAGGCTTATCTTGAGATTTATGAGGTATCAATTCCTTAATTATTTTATTATTTGGACCTTTAATAGATAATATAAATGTTATAATCATTATATTTCATCATAAAATCCTTTAAAACTCTTTAAAATGCCTTTTCTAATTGTCCCCACTTGCATGCTAAAATCTTGAAACTTGCAAATTTGGACTTCTCCACTTTTTGCCTTGAATTGTAATTTATAAAGTTTTATAAATGTAATATATGACCCATAATATCTCACATAATATTTTTTTCATCAAATAACTCAAAAAAATTAATTCATCTCCCAAAACCAGGTTATGAGGGTTTAAGAAGGGTTTTTACTCCTTAACGATTGTTCACAGAGTTGAAGGCATATATCTTTTTCTCAATGAATTAAATGGATTGATTACAACCTCATAAAACTTCACCAAAAATATCAGCCTCCCATTAAACTTTTGGATCACGTACCAATCATTTGAAAAGTCATCTCGAGCTCCTAATTACATGCTTGGCTAAAAGAGTGCATTTTGGCCTCAAACACCAAAATTCGGTTTGGAAAGGCTTGGAAGATTTATTGAATGTTTTAAAACCATTATCATGCCTTAAATATCTCAATTAATTATTTTTTATCTTTACTTATGGAACAAAACTTGTCTGGGCACCTGTGAGTGGACATAGGCTTCTTAAGTCTTTCAAAGTTTTGGCTCCTCCACAATTGCTTGAGGTATTCCATGGATTTTTTGACTACTCAATACATATTAAATTATGTCCCCCTTTAATTTTATACCCATTTAAACTTCTATATCCACCAAAATTTCTTGGAATTATCTTTATAAGACCTACATATTTTAGGCTTGGTGGTGTGCATGGGTGTTTTAGGCTAGTTTAGGCATCTTCAAGTCAATTTTGGCTCTCTTTGATACTAAAACATATCACATGGATCATAATTAACATTATTGACCATTATTTATACAAAAAAATACATTTTAATGCACTTATTCTAGGCATTTAGACCTATAACTACTTGGTTGCCATTAATGGAGAATGGCCATTTTACTCAAAACCCTCAAAACTTGCTTGGACCTTAATGAAGACAAAATAATTATTTAAATGGATTATCCTATAATAATTTTAATTTTTCCAACTCTCTTGGGCATCTCACTCACTCCCCAACACTTCGTTCATGCTTAAGGCTCTTACTAGCCCTATCTCTTTGTAGCCATATTTTAATGCAAAACTCCTTGTCCAAAGCAATCCAAAAGTGACCTAAAAAAATAAGAATATATTTGAAAATAAATTTGGATCATTCATCTATGTGATTCATTTCATAACCCAAATCCCAAGGTAAATGCATTTATTCTACCCTTTTCTCTCTCCAATTAGGCCTCTTTTAGGCTTGTAAGCTCTAAGACTCAATTTTTGCCTTTTTGAGATCTTTCTCATATGAAACCTATGTAAAAGTGTGTGATTAAATTTTAATGGGATATCATGATACTCCATGTCAAATTTGGAGGCCTATCTCATTGCACAAATGTGAAAAGAAAGAAATGCCCTTCTTAGGTTAGGCTTGTTAACACCACCTTACAATGACTTTCTCTTGGTATGTTTCTCTTAGATTTATTTCCTCTTTTTTGATGATTTGGAAAACTTTGTCATAATTTGAGATACATTTCCTTCTTTTTATATTGCTTATTTGATTCTCAATGCTCCAATAATGACCTAAAATTGTCTTATCTCCCTCTTGCAACCATAAGGCTTTCCTTACTTGAGGTGATATCCACACATAAATCTAATTTTAGAGACTTAAGAGAGGATAGGGATAACATAAAAAATACTTTCACATGATTATTTATTCACCCCATGACCAAATATGGCCAAAACTTGCTCCATTATGCCTCTAAAAAGGCTAAAACCATATATCCTCTCACTCAAACTCTTTCCCTCCACTCCAAATGCTTTGAAATGATTTCAACTATGATTTAATGGGATAAATAAACCAAAGGGAGAAAAATTAATTCAAAACCAAATTGAATTATTAAAAAATTCCCACTTAATATTTAAAATTTCTATTTGAAGGCTCATCAAGTGACTTAAAGCACTTTAGGTGGTTTTTGGGCACTTTTGCTTGAAATGACCTTATGTTTGGCTCATTAAAGGCTATCATTGGATGATCATCCTATTATTTACCTCATGGAAGAAGGCATATCATTTTATAGGAAAAAAAAATTTAATGTAGACCAATTTTGGCCAACATTTCTAGCAACCTACTGAGATTGCATGCCTGCCTATGTAAAAGATTAGTAGCCTTAGTATCCATTAGGCAAGGGAATCTCCTATCTCACTCAACATAATGATATAAATATAAAACTTAGATGAAAACCTCTAGATAACTTCTATCTATATAAATAATAAATAATAATGTGCTCAAACCACTTAGGGAATGAAAAAAAAGAAGGGATATGCACGAAGTACTTAGAGGAAAGTATAAGACTATACAATGTGTATAATTTAAACTTATAAGTACCTTCCTCCTATATCAAATGGGAAGATTTTATAATAATTAATTTTTAATGGAAAAGGATTAAAAATACCGTGCTTGTAGGCACCAAACTTGGTGAACTAGATTACTTGATTGGCAATCTTTTTGGCTTGCTCTCCAACAAATGAATTGGGACAAACACGTCTCTAATGTAGATAGAATACCTTAATGGTTCAATACTTACTTGATTTCGGTATTTATCCTTTGTAAATCTCTCTAAAATAAATTCATGATGGGTTATAGGATCATTTTCAAACTTTTCACTTGATGAATCTTTTGAGCGTGAAGGTTGACTATCTAGGCTTAGGCAAAAAAGCTCCAGTTCATCCAAAAAGGCAACTTCTTAGTCATTTGTAAGAGAGATAGTCTCAAATTCAACAAGATTCAATCTAAAGAATCTATATCAGTCTTTTTCCTTTATATATAAGGTAGGATCATCATTTCAATCAAGGTCTAACTCATCATGCTTTTGAGTCTCTTGATTTGAAAAATCTTCTTCAAACCTAAAGACATCAGCACTACCTTCAAGTGATACCTCATTTCAAGATTGATCAATTGATACAACCTAATTTTTACCTTCTTATTTTTATTGACTATAACCACTAATAACTCTCTCTTCATGATGTAATGTATTATAATCTAATTTTTCTTCTTTCTCATCACTGCATAATGGATGTTCAATAGTCCATTTAAAGTCTAGTTTATGTTGATCTTGAGAGAGTTATGATATGTCTTATTCAAGTACCAATTCAAAATTATCAAACCCATGCTAAATAAATTGATCTACTAATTTATTCATGGTATCCACTTGAAAATCCACTATAAAAATATCCTTAAGCTTGTTAAGAGACTCTAAGAACTGTTCCATAATCTCCTTAAGTGCCTCTTTGCCATGGTTGGCTAAATGACTAACGAATACAACCAATTCAAAGGTTTCATCTTATTTATTTTCATGCTCAAAATAACTTAATGGAAGATATTGAAACAATCCAACCCCTCCTTCATCCTTTTGGACTAATTCTTAGACTATCTCTAGAGGCATCTCCTATTTATTTTGAAGGTACTCTTTGACTAATTTATAAGATGATAAGGTATGAGGTTGAGCCACCTTCTCATCTTCTTGATCTTGTGTGAGTAAAGGATAAGGTTCTCTCATAAGGGATGGTATAACATAATCAGGATCCATGGTGTAAGGTGGCATCCAATATGACATGTTCTCAATCTCTTGAAGGAGAATAGGTGAAACTTGCAAGGACATAGTCTTCTCTTTCTTAGCTTCCTCTTCTTCATGACTTGGTTCTTCTTTCATATAGGGCTTAGGGATTTCTTCTAAGTGAGAGGAGGAAACTTGGGGGGTATTTAGTGGGGTTTTCAAATATATTGTCTCTTCTTTTTTGAGCTCATTTATCCTCTCTTCATCCTCATATCTCATTAATATTCCTTCCCAACCTTGGATTAAGATCCTCATCTCCCAAAACTCCTTAGTTGAAACATATTATTACTCTTCTTCAGATACTTCCCACATGCCCTTCAACATTTGTACTAACCTCCTCATATTATCCATGAGGTGAAAAGGGATCCATTTTCATATATCTACTCCTCTATCCCAACCTCTCATTACTATTTTATATTTTAGCATATTTTACTTGAGTGCCAGGAAGGATGTGGTAGCATAAATATAGTTTTGATAAGGTTGGCTAGAGGGATAGGTAGTTTCATATGAAATATAGATAGGACCATTTTAGGGCTAATATGAATGATTAGATTGTTGGTAGCGTCATAATAAGGCTAGTAGGCTGTATTTTGTTGATGATATGGGTCACCAACCTGATTGGGAGAGAATTCTACCCAAAATCAAGCCATAGAGACTCATGAAAGAGACCAAATAAATATAATACTTTATTTAAGGCTTACCTGGACTATTATAACCAGTTGAAAGTGTAGACACCAAAATCGTGTCGACTCCCCTGGTCATTCCCCGTCTTATTCTTCTTCGCCTATTTAACCCTTGTCGATCACTTGTTCCACCAACCTTGACCCTGGCAGCATGTAAAAATGAGCACAGAGCTAAAGCTAGACTCTATCCCCATTATGCATCTGCCGACGACGGTCTTTACCCAGCCGATGTCGCCGACGTCGGTCACTTATCGGCCGACGTCGGCAATCCTGCCGACGTCGGTCACCTTGCCATTATCCGTTACCAGTTATCAGTCGGTTTCCCGAAACGGTTGACGAATCATTTCAGGAACCGTCCCTCGCCTTCATCAGCCTCCGCCAACCATTTGAAAGACTGATCAATCGAAACCTGAGCAATCATTCAATCAACCTACGAACTCCGACATCAACACTCTCGCGATCAACACTCTCGGCATCAACCCACTCTCGGCATCAACCAATCTGCATTCAATCTGGCACTGCACAGACAACTTCAACTATGGCTTTCATCGCGTCTTCTGGCAGGTAGGTATTTACTCTGTTTGTTTTATTTCTTCTTGGTTATTATTTGTTCATTATCTCTGTCATCCTAAATCTTCAAAACCACAGACCTAGCATCTCTCGTTTATATCCCTGCCTCTGTCTAGACCCGACCTTACCTTGCCCAGACCCTGTCCCGACTCTCTCAGACCTTGTCTTTTATCAGACCCTGTCCTGACTCTGTCCAGAACCTGTCCTGACTCTCTCAGACCCTGTCCCGACCCTGTTTAGACTCTATCCAGAACCTGCCCCTACCGACGCCGGTCACTACCCCGACCGACGCCGGCACCTCAACCGACGTCGGCACCTTCCCTAACCGACGCCGGCACCACAGAGACCGACGCCGGTGACTGTGCAGAACAGTGTTGCATATCAGGTACGCACTTTATTTTCTGTCATTTATTTCTGTCATTATTATCTACTTTTGTCTAATATTCTGCTTTTTTATCAGTGGGTTGATATCCTTCTAGGAAGTCTTCATACTTTCGGGATCGGGCGTTTGCCTGACAGCCCACCATATCTTTGACTAACGTTTTTCTGTGTTTTAGCCTTTTTTTCGCAGGTGTCATTCCTCCACAGTAAAAGAGGAGAATCTTCCAACGTCTGATTTTGGTGCGCATGACTTTATCAGGTACTTCTAGCCTTGACCATTTCCTTAGTTTCTTTATTCTTCTTTTGAATGTAGAAAGCACTTTTGCATAGAAACATTCTGGCATGCCCGGTGGGACCCTAGGTCCTCCTTGGGTTCTTTCTTTATTTCGTTCATTTAGGTGCATTAGGTTTCTTCCTTTTTGCCTCCTTTCGTCTCTTCATAAACGACATCATAAGCAGGACTAAAACGAACATTTCTTTCTTTCTTACACTTCTAGACTAGCTAAAACTCATATTCTTCGACTCTTTCTCCATTCGTCTTCATACGAACAAACATTTCGACTTGGGCATTAAAACACTTTGCATTCATTTCTGTTTGCCTGCATCTTTTAGACCACACATAGTAATTAAACCGCATATTGAATTAATCTAGATCACTTGATGTTACACGACCAAACCACCTGCACAAAATAAACATTTTAACTTACCTAAGACAAGGCCCGACTGGGATTTCATCCCCCAGTGGATACCTTACCCGTCCCGGTGACCCTACTTGGATTTCATCACCAAGGGGGAAGCCCACTCCGTTCTCTGGCGGAGGATAAACTCTAGTGGAAGTATATTTTGGCTAAGCGAAACCAGCTAACCACTGAAATCGTGAAGTGAGGGGAGCTTGCTCCTTAGCACCAGGCCTGTACGGAAGCTAACACAAATTTCTTGAGCACCATAACAAAACCCAAAACCATCCATAGACTGCTTCTTCTAGGACCCGACTCACAAAGCCAATCTTCCTCTACACATTCTAAGGCATAAGCCACTATAATCCTAATAATTTACTTCTAGGGTTTTAGGATCTGCTTGTGTCTTCATCTTTTTGGTTCTTATCTGCTTGTTTGAGCTTATGAGGACGTTATTCCTTGCCTTGAATGGTTCTGACTCGTAGCCAAGCCAAGGCTCTAGTCGATCACGCGAGGCATCATCCTCTTCCATCTACCCCGCCTACAACCAACCCTATAATGGAGTTCAACTCAGAAACTGAAAGAACTCCTACCAGACCATCTCTGACCCAAATGCCTATTATCCCAGAAGGGGACCAAGACTTCGCACGATTCTTGGACCTCAATACCAAAGCCTTGCAACACTATCTCGCGAATAGCCAAATGCGAGACCCCTTGGGCAATCCAATTTATGGAATGCCGACCTCTTTCCTCAAGACTGCGGTTGTATCAACGACATCTGTAGTCCAACCCTTAGACACCCAGGCTGTTGCCTCAACCAATGACCAACCTTTCACCAACCATCCAAGTGTGGCCTCTCCTTCCATCGTTGGGCCTACTTTCACCGGGGTTTTGGCCCCCAATCAATCTCAGTCCACTCAACCACTTTCTACCCCCTTTCAAAACCTGGTCGTCTCTATTCCGCCCACCCTTACTCTTATCAACACTAGGGTGGCTACCCATCCATTAGCCCATGTTACCTCTAACCAACCTCCCATGACAACATCAAACCTAGCCATGCCTTCCATCCAACCATCCTTAGTCACTTCTTCTGTCCCTACGACTAGTCATCCGTACGTTGCGCCCTTATTGGAACAACTGACTACGTCGTATACCTCTTCCAGCCTCTTTCAAGCGCCTTACAATTTAGGAGGTGTTCCACCCACCAATCTGTCAGTAGATATTATCAAGATGCTGATGGATAAAATGTCCAACCTAGAGACCTCCATTACCGGCTCACGCAACACTCTCTCGTACGAACAAATCTGTAACGAGCCCATCCATCCTTCCGTCCCCATCAGACCATATCCCAACCAGTGGGAACTTCCTAAGTTTTCTCGTTTCCAGAGCAAGGAAGACCCACAACAACATTTACGGGCATTCAGACATGCCTGTTACCTTATCGCCCATGATGATGCGTTGCTCTTACGCACGTTTCCCATGTCTCTCTCGGGTGCTGCACTTGACTGGTACAGCTCTCTTCCCAGCCATTCCATCCTCACGTTCACTCAACTGGCCCAGCTCTTCCTCGATCATTTCTCCATCAATATCACCAAGAAGGTCTCTATCACAGACCTCTATTCTATTCGCCAGTTCGAGGATGAATCTATTACTGATTTCGTCGCTCGGTGGAGGAGCCTTATCAATCAACTTTCATTTTCCTTACCTCAGCCTGAGCTTATTGAACTTTTCTCTCAAGCCTACGCTAAACATATTTCTTCTACCTTGAGGGTTCAAACCTTCCGCACTTTTGACGAAGCCTTCACGATGGCTCGTAAACTTGAGTTACGTGCCATTGAGGAGAATAAAGTCAAGTTGCGGAGTAAGAATCCCAACTCCAAAACCAATGACCCTTTTTCTAAGCCCTCCTCGTCCAATCCTAAATCTAAAGCTTCAGCAAATGCTGTGGTTGTTAGATCTTCCTCTTCTTCACCTTCAACTAATCAACCTGAACCATCCACGTCTATGAGCGCCACTCGCCAATTTTAGCAGAGATACATACAGCGACAATTTACTCCACTTGGAGAATCATACGCGTATGTGCTAGAAAAACTCGTCAAACAAGGGGCCATCAATCTCCCTCAGATCCGACCTCCACCACAATTTGATCCCTCACGCGCCATCCCTGTGTGGTATAGGGAGAATGACTTCTGCCACTACCACCGTGTTAAAGGTCATGACACGGGCAACTGTAAAACCCTTAAAAACATATTCCAAGACATGTTGGAAAAGGGTGACCTCATCCTCGACAATCCTAACGCCCCTCCTAATCAGGGTATCGATATCTTCAAACAACCATTCCCTAATCATCCACCAACCCAAAACAATGTCCAGACCTTGACTGACAATACCCATGAACATAATATTCAAACAGTCAATACGGTCTCGCCCCTCATTTCTAACCAACCTCAAGAGGTGAGTTCATCCATCAGTCCATCACATGTGGACGAACCTCTTTCTCCGGCTAGTTCTCCCTCAACTTCTCTCATTTTGGAGGACGCCTCAGCCTTACCAGCACCGCCAGTTTCACCATCTTCCTTCTTGCTGCCCATGGAGGACCCAACCTTTCCTACTCCTCGACCACAAGTGGAGGGCACTATCATCCCTGCCCTTTACCCGCTTGAGGAGCTTCATTCACCAGTTTCTTCTCCACCCAGGGAAGAACCTATTTCTCCTTTATCTCCAACCAAACATGAACCTATCACGACTTCACCATGCCTTGGGCCCGAGACTACTACACCCGTCTCACCTTCACTCCCACAACCGTCGGCCTCTTCTCAAGAGCCTAAACCTCATCCCGCATCTTCTAAGTCATTTTCCCGACTAGTGGAGAGACTCGAACTTCTCCCTTCTAGGAAAGTGGAACATCAGGGATTGTGGGACCGTCTCACAGCTCTTCAACAAGCCTGGGCCCTTTCATCTCATGCTACTAATCCTCCCATGGCAGAACCTCCTAAGACTATCAACAAAAATCAGATCTCCACTTCTAAACCGTCTACATCTTCATCAACTTCATCAAAACCAAAACCCTCATCTACTCCGCCTAAACCTATCAAATCACTTGGCGTTCGCCCCGTCTCCAACCTCACTCATCCACAAGTGAAGGTGGACTTAACCCAAACTTCAACTAATAGTAGTCTTCAACCCAAATCACAAAAGACTGCCAAACCACAGAGGCGAACGCCTCCTCTTCTGTCACCATTGCCCTCCATTTTGGGCCCGCATCCTTCAACCTTAACCAGAGTCCTTCCCGCTTCAACCTCTAATCAAAACTGGTTGCCTCCTTTGCTTTCTTTACCTACCACTAGCCTACCCTCTTCCAAAAGGGTGATACCTCTCATGAAGAGTGTATCGTCTCCGCCTGTCATCTCACCATCAACCCAGAAGGTGGTACGAAAACCCCCTCCAATTTTGCCCAAGCAAAAGTCACCGACATCGCATACATCGATGAGCATGGACCCTTTAGTGGGCTCATACTCTTTGATCTTGCAACGACTTTTGCAAACTTCTAGCATAACTCTTCCACCCATCAAGCCCTTTCAACCTCTCAGGTCTAAACCTTCCTAGTTCGACGACACGAAGATTTGTTTATATCATCGTACACCAGAACATGACACCGAGACTTGCTGTGCCCTCAAGGCTGTCATTCACCGTTATCTGGAGAAAGACACTCTTCTCTTTGAGGACACTTTCGACCGCCCCCCGACTCCTCCTCATAACCCTTCAACCTCTTCAAACCCATCCACATCTCATCAACCTGTTACAACCCCTTCATCATCTTCACCTCCCATCTTTGAAATCAATGCCATTCACATCACCACTAGGTCACAAAAGGACAAGGCGAAAGAAAAAGCCGCCATTCCTTGGACCTACCCTTTTGTCAATCCACCTCAACCGCCTAAGCCTAAGATTTCTATCCTTGGCGCGCCTCAACCCTCTTCTTCTTTTTCTTCTTCTTCCGGACCAATCCACGACTCCATGTTGAAACAGCTTCACCAGACGCCTGTGAAGATGTCCCTCTACGATCTCATCCAAACCTCACCCCAACATTGTCAGGCCCTCATCCAAGCCCTACAGGCAGCAGAGGTCCAACCTGAGGATCCCCAACCACTTGCTGCCCTTGTCCACTCCTTAGCCCCTATTGCCTCCATAACATTCAGCGATTCTGAAATTCCCACATCCAACACGGAAGATCAGGATGCCGCCCTCTTCATCACTGCCTATATCGATCGGACATGCATTAAACGTGTTATGATTGACGGGGGCGCTAGCATCAACATCATCTCCACCCATGCCTTTGATCAGTTGGCTCTTCCCAAGAATTGCGTCTCCAAAACTGACGCGATCTTGCACTCTTTTAATGACACTACTGCCACGACCATTAGCACAGTCATCCTTCATATTCGCATTGGTCCACGCACAGTCCTGGAGCTCTTCTACATCATTGAAGGAGAGTTCCAATACAACATCTTGCTGGGCTGACCCTGGATTCGTGCCATGGCCTGTGTCCCCTCCACCTTGCACCGTTGTGTGAAGTTTGAGCATGACGAACAAGTCCACACCATTCCCGCTGACCCTTCGCCTTTCAAAACATGCAATACCACCTACCGTCCAAATGATGTCCTCATTCCTATCAAGCCATCAACCCCGGCACCGCCTCCATCCACGGAAGCTTCGACCAGTTCGCAACAGGCGGTCGCCCTTACACCTCCCCTTCAAGCGACAACCACAGACCCCATGGAAGACGTCTTCCAAAGACTTTCATTGGGAGAGTATCGCTTGCTGGCTTTAGACATGTTCCAAACTCCGCAAGAGTATGGACGCCTTCATCACAGCCCCAGCTATGACCATTGGATCGGGATGATCATACCTTATGGTCCCCCTCACCTCTGCACCAACCTCATCTATGGGGGGCTTAATCAAGCTCCTACTGACGGTAATCCTCTTTCTTCACCCCAACCTTTCACATCAGATTTTTCATTTCTTGGCAACCCCACCTTTGCATATACTTACCTTTATAGGTGTGCATGGAAGGGTTTTAGTTTCAGACGCTATGAGCAGGGCTCCCATCAGCCTATCCAACCACTCAATGATGACGACGCCAAGAAACGGTATGGTCTGGGATATCACGACCCCACTCAATACCCTATAGACCTTTATCCTGAACCAATCCTTGACCAATCTCCTCCACACTCACCTATTTCGCCACCTTCACCTATGGAGTCAGTGGTTTCCATTCCTCCTAGTTTTTTTTTCCATAAACACCATCCGCCTGGACCCCTTGACTTATCAGCTCAATGGGGTATCCAAGTCTCTCCCTCTCATTCTTCCCAGCATGATCGAAGATGAGTCGGCTACCATTCACACTGTTCACTGCATTGACGATGACGCCATTCTTTCTTACATGGGTGCTGATGATTCTTTCATCCAGCGCTCCCTCCCTTCTGAGACCCAGGTTATGTTAAATGAATCAACCATTGACATCAACCTTCCTTCTTCTGATGTTCCTCATGTCTTAAAGATTGGCCAATCTTTAGACGCTCAGGAGCAGCTTGACTATACCCAGTTCCTCTCCGACCATAGCAAGGCCTTTGCCTGGACTTACAGTGATATGCCTGGCATCGACCCCACCATCGTTACCCATAACATTGTCACCAAACCAGAGGCTAAGCCTGTCAGGAAAAAGCTTTGAAAAATGCATCCTCGCGTTGCCCTCCTTGTCAAGGAGGAGCTTCAGCGTCTCCTTTCTGTCTCCTTCATCCAGCCCATCGATTATCCATAGTGGGTCTCTAACATCGTCCCAGTCACCAAGGCAATTGGGGGATTTGGATCTGCACAGACTATCGCGACCTTAATCTAGCCTGTCCTAAAGATGACTTTCCTCTTCCTAACATTGACCAGCTTGTTGATCTTACGGCCAGCCATGAGATGTTATCTCTTATGGACGGGTTTTCAGGATACAATCAAATCCTAATTGCTCCGGAAGATCAGCACAAGACTAATTTCATCACCCCATGGGGGACTTTTTGCTATCGAGTCATGCCTTTCGGCTTGAAGAACGCAGGCGCCACTTATCAGCGTGCCATGACCTACATTTTCCACGATCTCCTCCACAAAATCATGGAGGACTATGTGGATGACCTGCTCGGCAAGTCCAAATTTCGCCGTGACCATCTGACCATTCTCAACATCATCTTTTCTCGTCTTCTTCAGTACAATGTCCGTCTTAACCCCAAGAAATGTGTCTTTGGGGTCCTCTCTGGCAAGCTTCTCGGCTTCATCATTTCCTTCCGTGGCATCGAGATAGATCCCGCCAAGATTCGCGCTATCCTCGAAATGCCTCCCTCGACCAATCTCAAGCAGCTTCGTAGTCTACAAGGCAAACTCCAGTCCATTCATCGCTTCATCTCGCAGCTTTCTGACCGCTGCCAACCTTTTCATCATCTCCTTAAGAAGGACATCATTTTTACATGGGATAAGGACTGTCAAGAGGCTTTTGAAGCCTTAAAATGCTATCTGGTCTCTCCACCAGTTCTCATTCCACCTAAAGATGACCAACCCTTCTACCTTTATATCTCAGCCACTCACCATTCGTTAGGTGCCATGATCGCGCACCGAGACGAGCATCACCATGAGCAAGCCGTTTATTATATCAGCCGAACACTGGTCGACTATGAAACTCGGTATACCCATATCAAGAAACTCTGTTTGGCGTTAGTCTTTGCTGCTACTAAGCTTCACCACTATCTTCTCAGTCACAAAACCTTTGTCATCACCCACACTGATCCTCTCAAGTATATGCACTCCAAGCCATATCAAAATCAACGTATGGCTCAGTGGCTCATGCTGCTTGCTGAGTTCGATCTCGAATTCATCCAGCAGAAATCTATCAAGGGGCAAACCATCGCTGATCAACTAGCAAATGCCCCTCTTCCTGACACTCAACCTTCGCAGTGTGAGTTCCTTGACGAGTCTATCGCTGCACTTTCCTCTGACGACACCACCTATCAGATGACTATGTTCTTTGACGGATCCAAATGTCAACTAGGTGGAGGTGCTGGGGTCATTCTCATCCCACTCGAAGGGGAACCCATGCCTTTGTCTTTTAAACTCGACTTTGATTGTACCAATAATATGGCCGAATACGAGGCCTTAATTTTGGGACTTCAAACCGCCCTCTCTCTCAGCATCAAGTCCATCAACATCTTTGGCGACTCGCAGCTCATCGTCAATCAGGTCAACAGTTCATACCTCTGTAAAAATGAAATTTTGCAAAGGTACAAAAATTGTGCTGACATTCTCCTTGCATCTTTTGATCATTTCCTCCTGCAGACTGTTCCTCGATCTACGAATAAGTTTGCTGACACCATGGCTTCTGTCACTTCCCATATCCCATCTTCCTCATCTGCATCCAGACTTTTTGTCACAGTGCGTCGTGTGCCGTTGCCTTCATATATCTCTCCTCACATTCATCATGTCAACACTATAGACCCTAGCCCACAAGATGCTTGGTATAAGCAACTTGTGGACTTCTTATCTCTCTCTGTCATTCCTCCCAACCTCTCTAGTAATGCACGATGAGCTTTTATCAAGCGTACTGCTCGCTATACCATGCTAGGGGGTCTTCTCTATAAGCGAGGCTTTGACGGCCTCCTTCTTCGCTGTCTCACCTCCACTGAAGCATCTCACGCCATTCAACAAGTCCACAACGGGATTTGTGGTGGACATTTTAGTGGGAATTCGGTTGCCAAGCGCATCCTTCATCTGGGCTATTATTGGCCTACCCTTCATCAAGACTATAGCGATTATGTTCGGCATTGCATCAAGTGTCAGCAACACTCTAACTTGCTTCATCTCCCCAGTCACGCCTTACAAATTGCTTAAGATTTCTGGCCTTTTTCTCAGTGGGGTTTAGATCTCATCGGTGAGATTAACCCTCATTCATCTCTTCGTCATCAATCCATCATCACAGCCACTGAATATTTCACCAAGTGGGTGGAAGCCATTCCTCTCGTCTCCACAAAAGCTGACAAGATCGTCGACTTCATCAACACCCACATCATCTGTTGTTTCGGTGTCCCTCATAAAATTATCACTGATAACGGCAAGTCCTTCAAAAACAAAACTGTCCAAAAGCTATGCGACTCCTTCGGCATCAAACTCAGTTTCTCTTCGCCTTACTACCCACAAGCAAATGGGCAGGCCGAGGCTTCCAACAAAATTCTCACCAAAATTCTCATGAAAGTGGTCAGTGACACAGGCAGGAATTGGCACATTCACATTCCCTTCACTTTGTGGGCTTACCACACTAGCATCCGAACCTCCACGGGTGCTACCCCTTTTTCTCTCATGTACGGAACAGAGGCTGTCTTACCTCTCGAAGTACAGATCCCGTCTCTCCGCATTTCTCTACATGATATCCTTTCCAACGATGACTTTCATCAAGATCGCTTAGCTCAACTTGAGTTACTTGATGAACGCCGTCTTGCTACCCTTAATCATCTCCATGTCTATCAACATCGCATCAAGCACACCTATGATAAAAATCTGCAAGAATGAGATTTCAACATCGGAGACCTCGTCCTCAAAGAGAATCAACACGTGACCAATATGGAGTGAAGTAAACGAGGCAAGTTTGCTCCTAATTGGCTCGGACCTTTTATTATCACGCACAAGTATGGATCAGGGACTTACCGTCTATCTTCTCTTGATGGACGCCCAGAACCTGAGCCTCTTAATGCGTTGCATCTACGACCGTTCTACTGCTAGTCGAGTATTCGTCCACTTGACACTTAACTTGAGCTCGTCCCTTGAGCAATCCCCGTTCCTCTTAGTCCTCCTTCCTTTCAACCCTATTCCTCTTAACAATTCCTATAACCCTTTTATGATGTATGGATGCTTTGTCCTAATAAAAGGGAGTCCTTGAACTTTTACAGTCTTGTCCATGACTCAACTTCTATAAAAACAAATCAAGATGTCAAAACATATCCATGGTCACTATATCAATATCAAAATCAAAAAAGCAGACTGTTCCCTCGAAGGACAGCTGTACTATCATTGCTGTAATAAATAGACTACTCCCTCGAAGGACAGCTATTCAAAAGCCTTTATATTAAATAAAAATCTAGACCACTCCCTCGAAGGATGGCTATGACTAATCTAGCAATAAACAGCATTATTTTAGAAGCTTCCCGCATTGATCAGCTTCACAACCTGACCACCAAGCAAATGACATCTCTATGCAGGCTTCCCGCATTGATCAGTCTGCAAAAAAAAAAAAAAAAAAGTCATGGACTTGACTTATAGTTGTCTCAGGGTCTCCTATAAAATGGGGCATAGTTATCTCTGCTCTTAAAACGGGTTACCCTCTTTCCTCCTCCTATCACCTGCTCAAGGGACTTCGAGCTCACTTTAATGTCTAAGTGATTCAATTACCGCTCTAACATAACTATGGTCAACGACGTCACGCATGAATGGGACTCTTGGTTCTCATAACCCCTATCTATGCTATCTTTTTGGTCTTTGTCAATGAAAGAGCAATATGCTTTACACTTCTTCTGCACTTTGGTCACATTCACCCTCATCACTTATCAATCAACTCAGCTCAACTCTCTTTTCAGACCATTAACATGACCTAGCCTATTCACCCTAGTTTCTCTGGACACCAATACACATAGAAACTATCGACCCGCCGCAATTTATGTTCAGCATAAACCAATACTTGCTGAAGCATAAATAGACCTCAATTTATTTTTAGCATACATCCATCACGAATATGGAATATTGCTAGGGATGAAAAACCCATCAACCAATGTTGCAGAATACACCATTTGGAAAAGGCTGCAACATCTTTTTTTCCTCATCATTTCATCATAACCATGACCAATCTATCAACCATTTTAACCACCTATCTACTACTCAGACCCTTTGTCTGAATTACATTGGTCTGAGGCCCTTCCACAGGGGTTATGTAGGCAGCACTCAGATGACACGACCGTCTTCTGGGGTTAGCTGGACCATTCTCGTTTGTTCGTCTCTCTGATGGACAAACCTTCTTGCCTTCTTTTAACCATAACCTTGCCCTTCACCACGACCCATTTCCATCCCTTTGACCCTTCCTCCCTTCTAGGGAGAACTACATCAGCCTGAGGCCCTATCACCAGGGCTATGTAGGCAGCACTCAGTTGACATGGGGTCTTCTGGGGTTAGCTCGGCCGCATCCTTTCGTCCATTCATCCATCCATCGACCACCAACCATTGGAGATCATGCCTATCTCCTCCGACCTCGACCACTTCTAAGACGTTGTTGCCTTGGTTGTTTTTGCATGTATGCTACCTCATGACTGGTTAGCAGAATTATGCGCAGACCTTTTTGGACCCTCATAAGTATAGGATCGCACACCAGTTGATCCGCACTACTTGTGACTTTTTCGTTTTTCTAGGAGCACTTCCTGAGCCCTGGATACCTAGAACACGACGACCATTTGGAGCTTCAGCTTAGATTGAGTAACCTGATCAGCAGACGACTAAATGTTGGGGCCTGGTTACTTCAATTTTGGCACTCCTCAACCCTTGACCTGCGACACTTTGACCTAACTATCTCGTGCAGATGACCTTTGCCGCGTTCACCCTCACCCCTTTTTCATCCACTCTTTGTCAAATTAGCACCCGATTCTCGGTTCCCTTCCCTCGACTCCTGCTTTGAGGGGGAATACCTTATCCTTACTCGGGGCATTTCACTTCCTATTTTTGTCTTGCAGTTCATTTGAACAACCAACAAGACGAAATCAACCTCATTCTTCACCTGGGGCACTCACTCCTATTTTTGTCTTGCAGTTCGTCCAGAACAACCAACAAGACAAAAAGGGGCAAATGTAGACACCGAAATCGTGTCGACTCCCCTGGTCATTCCCTATCTTATTCTTATTCGCCTATTTAACCCTTGTCGATCACTTGTTCCACCAACCTTGACCCTGGCAGCATGTAAAAATGAGCACAGAGCTAAAGCTAGACTCTATCCCCATTATGCATCTATCGACGACGGTCTTTACCCGGCCGATGTCACCGACGTCGGTCACTTATCAGCCGACGTCGGCAATCCTGCCGACGTCGATCACCTTGCCATTATTCGTTACCAGTTATCAGTCAGTTTCCCGAAACGGTTGACGAACCGTTTCGGGAACCGTCCCTCGCCTTCATCAGCCTCTGCCAACCATTCGAAAGACTGATCAATCGAAACCCGAGCAATCATTCAATCAACCTGTGAACTCTGACATCAACACTCTCGCGATCAACACTCTCGGCATCAACCCACTCTTGGCATCAACCAATCTGCATTCAATCTGGCACTGCACAGACAACTTCAACTATGGCTTTCATCACATCTTCTGGCAGGTAGTATTTACTCTGTTTGTTTTATTTCTTCTTGGTTATTATTTGTTCATTATCTCTGTCATCCTAAATCTTCAAAACCACAGACCTAGCATCTCTCATTTATATCCCTACCTCTGTCCAGACCCGACCTTACCTTGCCCAGACCCTATCCCGACTCTCTCAGACCTTGTCTTTTATCAGACCCTATCCCGACTCTGTCCAGAACCTGTCCTGACTCTCTCAGACCCTGTCCCGACCCTGTTCAGACTCTGTCCAGAACCTGCCCCTACCGATGCCGGTCACTACCCTGACTGACGACGGCACCTCAACCAATGTCAGCACCTTCCCTAACCGACGCCGGCACCACAGAGACCGACACCGGCGACTGTGTAGAATAGTGCTGCATATCAAGTACGCACTTTATTTTCTGTCATTTATTTCTGTCATTATTATCTACTTTCGTCTAATATTCTACTTTTTTATCAGTGGGTTGATATCCTTCTAGGAAGTCTTCATACTTCTGGGATCGGGCGTTCGCCTGACAGCCCACCATATCTTTGACTAACGTTTTTCCGTGTTTTATCCTTTTTTTCGCAGGTGTCATTCCTCCACAGCAAAAGAGGAGAATCTTCCAATGTCTAATTTCAGTGCGCACGACTTTATCAGGTACTTCTAGCCTTGACCATTTCCTTAGTTCCTTTATTCTTCTTTTGAATGTAGAAAGCACTTTTGCATAGAAACAGAAAGCTTAGAGTCACCATTGGTGTTTAGAAACATGCCTCCAAAGGTTGATATCTAAAGGACAACACCAATAATCCTTCTCTTATTTAGTTTTTTGTCCTCTTAGGGTCCTGTCAGGCATGCTAAAAACTATTATGACATATATTTGCACCCTTGGAGAGGGTTTTTCAATATCTATCCAACCTAACCAAAATAACCTCATGAGTTACTTTTTATAGTACATTTCATTTAAATTCCTTGGACTAGAATTGGAAATTATCTGTGAACTCTTCTTTTATTGTGTCTAACTATGTGGTCTCAATTTTAATTTCATTGACCATGTACCATACATGTTCCCATGTTTTTAAGGTGGAAAATAGAGAATGTAACCATAACCATGTAGGAAGGATGAATTCACGCATAATACATACCTTTTCACATAGTACCAAATGTTCTATATAATATGTATCTCCTATGTACAAAAGTAATCCATTTTTCTTGTTATTGTGTCCAAACATTATGCATAAAGATTTATTATATGCCAACAAATTAGGAAGGTATGGTTTATATGTTTCCAACCATTATGCATTAATACACAATATGTTAATGAGTGTATAAACTTATTCTACTTCTTTTAGTAATCATGCTTCTAAATATTATGTATGAGTCTTCATGTATATTGTTCCATCTTATTAAGGAAGCTTCTCTAATCAACCTATGCTTATCCTAGACAACTTATTTGGTTCTTGTGTGATATGAGATACCCATTTCTTGATCATATTTCTCATCTTATTTAATTTGTGTCACAGCATTCTACTTTTAATAGATTTTGAATACCCCATTTTCACTTCCATTCTTACAAGCATAATTGGTTGTAATTGATACTAACTAGTTGCAAGCTCATATGAATCTAACCTCTCTCTTCCATTATTGAAGCTAATACAGTGTTTTTTTAAGTTCATGTATACTTTTTTAACACCATGAACTTTCTATCAAATCCTATTTATGGTTATCTTTGACTATCTAAGTTACCTCCAAGTTAACTTTAAATTGTGTTCCAAATGAACACTCTGATCATTTTCAATAATTTTAAGTGTTATTTATTTTAACAACACATTAATTATAAGGTTTTATCCTTAGATTCCCATCATTATCCATAAATATTTAGTTAATATGTTTAATTATACTCTAATATCAACCAGGATGTCACTTAAACCCTAATCATTGATGATCACGTAAATCACCACCTCCTTATCATATGGTTCATTATTCATAGAAACTACCTCCATTTTATCTTAAAATTTATTGCATGAGACCCCCATATGATATGCCCTTAACCATTGGTGTGTCTAGGGATATGTGTGGCCGAATTGTGGCTTACATACCTATTTTATATATTGTTACATTTCTCTATGTTCTTAGATAGGTCAGCCTATGGAATAACCTTGGCTAAGTAGACTATATATAAGAGGAAGTGGTTAGTCTTTATTCATTATGTTAAGTATTATGATATTAGTGCATTATTTTGGAGGTTTCCCCCTCGAAGTGGCTTTGTTATATTATCTAGTATTTTTCTCTACTATCAATTATTGTTATCTGATCTCTCATATTTGCTTATTTTGTGAGATATAAAATCATTTTATGCAAACATCTAAGTAATTTCATTACAAGTGGTATCAAAGCTTCGATTTGGGCAAGTTTCTTATGGAATTTTTTTAGATCTAGTGAGGCATGGCTTCTAGGAGTGGTGGGAGCAAAAAAACATAACTTACAATCCGAAAAGAATTATTTTTTTTGTCAACACAATATTGCTCAAAATGCTTTTTTGAAAAAAAAATATTTAAAAAAAAGTCTATAAAAATTTCCCTTTACACAATTTTAGTCATTGGATTCATCTCAATGAGATGATTGCAATGGTATATTATATTGATACACTTTTTTGGTGCCAAAAGTTTTACCCTAGTACACAAAGGTAGTCATTAGATTCATCTTGGCAAGGTGATCACAATGGTACCATCTCTTGGTACACTTTTTTTGAGGTAAAAACCATCCTAGGGTTTGTATATGGTAGAATCTAATAATTAGGAAAGAAAATGAGGACAATAAACTCCTAAAACTCCTACCAATAACATGGAATTTGGTACTTTAGATTTAGTGATTTCTCATCTTTAGGTGGACATGAAGAACTTGGTGAGGCATGATGACTTTGTTACAGTCCAAACTAATGTTTTAGGGATAGACTAAGAGATTAATGGGGTTCACAATGAATTTCATCATATCACTATGCAATTAGTTGCCCTTACATCTTAGTTTTAGCCCAACAACCTTCCACTTTAGCATTCAAATCCTTCTCTCAAAACCAAAAACTCCCATGTTGATATGAAACTAATGTTGAAAAAATTGGAGATGCATAAGTTTGATGGTAAGGACCCTCTCACTTGGATTACCCAAATTGAGAATTTATTTGAGCTACATGAAATCCTTAGTTCTCAAAAGGTGATAGTGGCATCTTTGTATTTGGAACCTGAGTAATTTATTTGGTATCACTAGTTATGTGCTCAAAAGAAAAATAATGGTGCTCCTATTACATGGTCTATTTTCACTGAGGAGTTGTTGGATCATTATCAGAATAATTTCTCTGAGAACTATTTCATCCAATTAACCAAACTGTGGCAATTAGGAACTATGAAGGATTATATTCATCATTTTTAAAATCTCTCTTTATGAGTGGAAGATATCACTAAGGATAATTTGACTAATCTATTTTTTGGTGGCCTCAAAGATAGCATCCAATTTGAGGTTTGAATTTTTAACCCAATATATGTATCAGAAGCTATCCCTAAGGCACATATGGTAGAAGAAAAAGAGATTTTCAAAAGGAAAACTTTCACTAATGATCATGATCACACCTTTCTAGCACCATCATTTCCACAACCCACCAGATTAACACAATAACAAATTTGGGAGAATTGAGCTAAAGGGTTGTGTTATGGTTATGATAGAAAATGGAGCAAAGACCATCATTGTGATAAAAAAAGTTGTTTTACATTGAAGGTGCCAATGATAATGAATATGATGAAGTAAATGGTGAGGATGTTGAAGGTCTTAAGGAATAATTTGCATACTCTCAACATACTATTTCTTGTCATGCCCTTTCAGGTATTAGTACTCTACAAACTCTTAAGGTGATGGGTTTCCTTAAGAAATAGAAGGTCACTATATTGATTGATTTTGAGAGCACACACAACTTCATCAATAGTAAGTTGGCTACTCATTTAAATTATTTCATTTATCCAAATCCATAATTTTATGTTATGATTGTAGATGGTGGTACTATCAGTTATTTAGGAAAATGTCATAGTATTAATCTAGCCATGGGAGACTACTTGTTGGATTCCCTTATGTTTATGATTCCCATTGGTGGAGATAATATTGTTCTAGGATTATAGTGGCCCACCACTTTGGGAATTATTGAGATGAATTTCCAAGAATTATTCATGTGTTTTCATTATGAATAAAGGACATTTGAGCTAAGGGGATTAAGGGATAAATCTCCACAACTTGTTAGCTCCCATAAAATGACAAAGATTCTCTATAAGGGTGCTAAAGGATTTGTAGCTCACTTGTTTTCCATGGAAGTACAACCATCTCCACCTCTTGATCGATAACAACTGATTGATTCCCATTCTATTATTTTTGTCAACATGCGAAAAGGACTTCCACCTAGCCACACTCATGATCATGTTATCAAACTTATTCTTGGTAGTACACCACCCAACATTAGGCCATACAGGTATCCTTATTACCATAAAATTGAAATTAAAAATATGGTATAGGATGTATTGGATGCAAAAATCATTCACCATAGCTAAAGTGAATATTCTTCACCAGTTGTCATGGTAAGAAAGAAAGATAACACCTGGAAGATGTGCCCTGACTATAGAGAACTCAATAAGTACACTATCAAAGATAAGTTTCCTATTCCTATCATTGATGATTTTCTAGATGAATTGAATAGTTATTTTTATTTCACCAAGTTAGATCTACATTTTGGGTATCATCAAATCTAGATCAGTGATGAAGACATGCCCAAAATATCTTTTAGGACTTGTGAGGGCCATTATGAGTTTCTAGTTATGACTTTTGGTCTAAAAAATGCACCATCTACTTTGCAAAGTTTGGTGAATAGTGTTTTTAAGCCATTTTAGAGGAAATTTATTTTGGTATTCTTTGATGATATCCTCATTTATAGTAAAAATTGGGAAGACAATTTGTAATATATGAAATAGGTACTCTCCATTTTGAAACAACATCAATTATATGCCAAACCTTCCAAATGAACTTTTGGGGCTTGTGAGGTTGAATATTTGGGTTATCTAGTTTATTATAAAGGAGTGAAAGTGGATCCTAAAAAAATATAAGCAGTGGTTGGCTGGCCAATTCCTAAGACACTCAAGCAACTATGATAATTTTTGGGCTAACTAGTTAATTTCATAAGTTTGTCAAAAATTATGGTAGTATTACAACCCCACTCACCTCTCTATTGAAGAAAGACTCCTTTAAGTGGATTGATGTAGCTACTCAGGCATTTGAAAAATTGAAATTGGCTATGTGTACTATTCCAGTATTGGCCACTCCTAATTTTTTCAATACTTTTATGGTTAAATGTGATGCATCTAGGTATGGTATAGGTGTTGTACTCATGCAAGAAGGTAGACCACTTGTATTTGAAATTCATCAACTAAAAGGTAAAAATCAGCACAAGCCCATCTATGAGAAGGAAATGATGGCCATTTTACATGTAGTCAAATAATGGAGACCTTATTTGATGGGTCATTACTTTTAGGTAAAAATTGATCATGATAGTCTCAAATATTTTTTGTAACAATGGTTGTCATCTAAAGAATAATAGAAATGGGTAACTAAGATGTTAGGATATGATTTTGAAATAGTCTATAAAAAAACAATGACAATGTGGTGGTAGATGCACTATTTATAAAGGATGAATTAGTTGAGGCATTAGTATGTGCCATAACCATTTTACAGGTAGATTGGCTAGATGTAGCATGATCAAAATGGGGACATGATAGTGCTACCCATGATTTTATTTAAAATATTCAACAAGGTTTAGGTGGATCTAAAAAATTCACATGGAAGGGTAATGCATTATGGTATAAAGATATATTTTACCTATGTAATGATTCTCTTCTTAAACAAAACATCCTTTAGGAACTTCATGCAACTCCAATTAGGGGCCAGTCAGGATTTTTGAAAACCTATCATAGAATCAAGAAGGATTTATTTTGGGAAGGACTCAAAGGGGATGTCCAAAAATATGTGGTGAATGTATGATCTATCAACAAAACAAAGGCAAAACCATCAAAACCCCAGGTCTTTTACAGCCTTTATCCATCCCTAGCTAGCATTGGGAATAGGTATCTATGGATTTCATCATAGGGTTACCAAGATATGATGGTCAAAATGTTATCATGGTTGTTGTGGATCATCTCAGTAAGTATGCTCATTTTTGTTCTTTATCACAACCATTTGTTGCTAGTATAGTAGCTACTACTTTTCTTAATATAGTTCAAAAATTACATGGGACCCCTAAGATCATTATTAGTGATAGAGATCCCATTTTCACTAGTAATTTTTGGACTAAGTTATTTACATGTTTGGTCACCTAGTTGTCTCATAGTTCATCCTATCATCCTTAATTTGATGGACAAATTGAGGTAGTCAACACATGTCTATAAGGATATCTCCATTATTTTGTTTTTGATAAATAGGATAAATGGGTTCATTAGTTCATTAGTTGCCACTTTTTGAATGGTGGTATAATACTTTTGTTCATAGTTATTTCAAAATGTCTCCCTTTGTGGCACTATATGGATACCACCCTCCATCCATCACTTCAACCTTGAAGGTCCATCCTAAGGTTCATGTAGTTGAAGAACATATTCACCATCAACATGAGGTCCTTGTAAGTTTGCATGAAAATTTAGCTATGGCCCAAAATCACATGAAGCAACAGGTAGATCAACACATAAGTGAGAGGCATTTTGACATTGGTGATTAGGTATTATTTTTCTTACATACATATAAGCAAATGCCATTGAATCAATAAAAAAAGGATAAAAATTTATCCCCTAAGTATTATGGGCCTTATCAGATCTTGCAAAAAATTGGTAGTGTGGGCTACAAGTTAGAGTTTCCTTCATCCACTCACATACATCTAGTATTTCATGTATCATGCCTAAATAAATTCATTATACATAGAGTTTATATTCATATAGAATTACCAAAATTAGATGAGGAAGGTAGATTTGTTCTTGATCCTGAGGTGATCCTTCACATGCGCATGAAGCAGCTACATTGTAGAGTGATTACAGAGTACCTAATAAAATGCAATAATATTCCATGTGAAGATTCCATTTGGGAGGATGAATCATTTTTTTAGTAACATCTAGAGTTACCACAACATTGAGGACAACATTGTTTTGAAGGGGAGGGGCTTGTTATGTCCTTAACCATTGGTGTGTCTAGGGATATGTGTGGCTGACTTGTGGCTTACATACCTCTTTTATATACTTGTTACATTTCTCTATGTTCTTATGGAATAACCTTGGCTAATTATAATATATATAGGAGGTAGTGGTTAGTCTTTATTCATTATGTTAAGTATTCTGCTATTAGTGCATTATTGTGGAGGTTGCCCCCTCAAAGTGGCTTTGCTATATTATCTAGTATTCTACTCTACTGTCAATTATTATTGTGTGATCTCTCATATTTTCTTATTATGTATGATATAAAATCATTCTATGTGAGCATCTAAGTAATTTCATTACACGATATGATACATCATACATGTCATTATTAATGGAAATATTCCTAATGTTTTTAATAAGGATAATATCTTAATGTTTTACTCAGTCTCCTTTTGACTAGGATGCTTATTTTAGATTTCATTTATCTTTGTATTAATCTCTTTCATGGTTTTTAAATCTATTTAGAGATTATAAATTATCACCTTTGCTTATAATAACAACCACTTATCTACTAAAACATAAAATTATTATATCACTAATACTCCATGCCTGCATGATAAATTTTTTTTTACGGAATAGACACTCTCATTGCATTCATATCCACACCTCCCCTTATTATTATCTTAACTTGTGGTCATTTTTTAACTTTATACACATTATATTTGATTGTTCACTTTCCTTATTATCTAACAATCCTAATGATTATTTCCCCCCTTTGAGACATATCTCTTTGAAATATATTATGACAAATATCATGGAACTATTTTAATCTTTTGCCCCTCTCTATAGTGATAAAAAACTATAATGTTAACATATTCACACTAGTAATTATATGTATCACCACACTTCAAACATGATCCCTAATATCTATTTCCATTTATTTTGAAACCTCTTATTTGATGTGATACTTCACCATATCCTCTAACTTATTTAGGTTATGAAAAAATGTTTTGGTTAAGCCCTCATTTATGTGCACCATGCATTTCATCAATGATTTTATATTTAACCAAGTCATGATTTTGAGTTTCATAAATATTAAACCATAATGCTTTTTATTTATTGGCCTTATATACCAACACATAATTTATCTTCTTGTTACTTTATATGAGGACAACACAAATTATAATTTTCTCCTTGTGCAGTTGTTATTTGTATGCTCATATATTTCAAAACCTGTATAGATTAATCATCTTTTGGATTATTTTGCACTGTTATATATAGATTTAACAATTGCATATCCATTTTGGAAATATATGATTCTATAAAATGTATCACTCCTATATCATAATTCCCTAAAACTTACACCCTAATTGAGTCATCTATAAATTTTAATGCATCAAAAAATGTTCTTATGAATAGTTGTCTCTTAAATTATATAAAAAATCCTTCAAAAAAATGTTGTGAATGTTATAGTGGATGTATATCATAAGACAATTTAGATAAAAGTGTCTTAAATAATGCATCATATGCATGTACATTCTATGAAGCATCTGGATTTATCTCTTTGACCACAAAAATTATATGTTCATAAAATTATGGTATATTAAATTCTCTTAGTAAATTAGTCTTAATTGAATTAAAATAAACCATAGTCTAATTCTAATCAAATTTATGGTACCACATATTTGCACATCTAGTAGTGTCATTGAAAACTAGCTTGATTTCCTTTTAGGAGAAATTATTTATTTATTTCTTTAGGTTATCTCACATTTATTCATGTCCTCATATACATCTTAAATTATTATTTACTTAGGTAACTTCATTGACATCTCATAAAATATCATTAGCTACTGTACATGTTGGTATTATTGCACACACCCCATAAAAATGTGTATCATCTTCCATCATTAGTTATTTGGCCAATGCTTCCCTAAGTAAAATACTATTAGACTTATAATTGGATCATTCCATCCTAAAATGGATGTTTCATCCTAATTACTCATGTTTGTATCAACATATTTATACTTGAATAATCTCAAGTATTCAATCTAAAATTTTCACAATACACCATTATGTATGGAATCTCCTATTTTACCACAAAATCTTCTCTTTCACAACACTATTTGATTCACTTTAATTGAAATTTTATTTCTAAAAATGATGTGTGGATATGTATTAGGTTCAAGTATTTTTATATTTAATATCTTTTTAGGTTCTATGCACCTTAATTCATCTTTAATTGGTTCCAAATCTAATCCCTAAAATTGAATTTCCTTACATAGGGATCCTTGAATATGTGTCTCCTCTTCACTATTGGAGCACATTCCTCTTTCATACAAACTAATTGTATGTCCTCCCTATTCTACTTGGGTATTCAGAACATTAAAATGACTTATTTTTCCATTCTAAATGGGGTCCATATTATGCAAAATATCATCCCTCTCATTAGAGTCTTCCATTTCTTATCATTTGGCACCACCTCGATCTCATCTTGAGCTCACCAAATGCATAAAATTTTCAAGATATAGATTTAACCTTCCATAGGTAGGTATTAAAATTAATATTTTTTTATAATCAACCAAAATTATATTTCTCACATATTCCACTAATATCTACATTACTTAATATTAATATACCAAAAATGGGATCAAAATGTTTTAATTTTTCTCAATATCTTACATAGTCTTGCTTAAAATAGACTACATGAAAAAATAGAATATTCCCTATGCCAAAACATAGCCTCCATCAAGAACCTAATCACTCACTATATAAACAATGATAAATCACTAAGAATCCTATTATGAGAATAATAAATAAAGATCATAAAATTAATATAAAAATTCATATGAACCTAACTCAACTATATTGAAAGTAAAGTTAAAAATAAATAATACATACAACATAGATCAACTATTCCTTTCATTTATCATTCATCATACAGATTACACCAATATATAAATATACTCTATAAATCTACATTATTAATATTCCATCATACAAAACATTAAAAAATATACAATAAGACTCAATCTTACCCTATAAAATTCAAACCCTTGCTTGATCTTTGAAACTATACTCTAACTCTAAATTTTCAAAATACATGATAAATACAATACAAGTATCTCAAATGAGAGACTAAGAGATTCTATTATATATGTTTCCTAAAACCCGTCTTCATATTTAACTCAAAAATGGCTAATAATTTTTCAAAACACTCTGCCAAACTTTTAAAACAATGACACAATACAAATTTGACTAAATGTAGCAAATCAGACTTGCCTAATACCTATTAATAAATGATTAAATCAAGCTAATAACCTTAAAATGTTAAAAATATAGGTAAAGTGAGTTTTTTACCTTAAAATTAATTACCTAAGTTCTAAAAATGATTGATGATGCTAGAAAATAGACTTTGGAATAGTGCATAGATCTCCAAAAAAGTAGAATATACAATTTGATGATGAACAATTTTAGAATGGGTTTGAAAGTGGCAGTGACTAGTTTAGGCATTGAAAGTGGCATTATGATCCAAAATTGGTTTAAAATCTATAAAAAAAAATGCGTTTGTAAATCCCCTAGGTTTAATAATTTATTAAATCCTTAATTAGTCGTATAAGTTCAAAATGACATCTTCAATGTGTAGAATTGATGTGCATAGTTGTTTTAATAACTTTTCCTTTAGTATAACCCTAGTTTGCCACAAAATAGAAAGATAAATAAAACCTATGTTGGGTTGGTTTATCTAGATTCTTAATAGCTTAAATGTATGTTTGTGTGTTATTAATAGTGTTATTACTATTATTAATGTTAGTAAATAAGTGTTAGTTTGGTTAGTTGGTTAGTTGGGTGGTTGAACTCATTGGGGTCCCAAATAGCCACCTCATGAAAGATTATTAAAATATTTTACTATAAAAATATATAATCAATAATAAATAGATTTTACCTTTGTGTGAAATATTATCAAATTATACAATGTAGTTATTCATTTTTACCTATGTGTATTCCTAACAATGGTATTAGAGCCACATGAAAAAGGATTTGAAGGCTTACATGAAGGCCCATGTGGAAGAGATAGAAATCATTTGAAGACATTTGAATGTAAATGATTTTTTTATAATTTTTATTATTATTCCTAATAGTCCAAATCTGATTTTGTATGGGTTAAAAATTCCTTAAATCCATCTTGTAAGGCCAATATTTACCAAATTTGAATTTGTATGGTCAAAAAGTCCTTAATTCTAAATTTTTACAACACAAAGTTTAATTTTAATCCATTTCATAGTAATAAAACAACATTAATATGACCCAAAACATTTGTTAAATTAGTAATATGACTCAAAGAAGTAGAAATATAGTGATACAAACATTTTGATTGATTATGTATGATTTCTTGATCAATAAAACCTTTTTTTATACATTTGTATAGCGTAAATCACTTCTAAATCTCTTCAAAGTTGACTTGTATGGATTTATATACTGAATAAAAAGTTTTCAAGTAGTTTAATAACATAATACAACCATACATGTGTGCCAATGTGAATTATAACATAGTCTCTTTACACATTTGATATTTTTCAAAAAAAAATTGTATTGAAGTGGGACCTATAGGAGTTAAATAATAGTAATTTTAATATTTAATATTTTTTATGGTTTGGATTTTTTTTTTCACTCACACCAACATTTTTTTTTTGTGAAAATTAAACATTTGATATTTTTCAAAAAAATATTGTATTTAAGTGGGCCTTATAGAGTTTAACAATAGTGATTTTAATTTTGAATATTTTTCATGGTTTGGGTAATTTTTTTTCACACACACCAACATATTTTTAAGTTTAAACATTGTATTTTCTTTATTTCAAATATTTTTGTAGAGTGACACTTGCAAGTGGAGAGGTACAAGATGATATTTTTTAGTTAAACCCACTTTTTATGTCAAGATGATATTTTGAAAATGGAATATTATTTTTTGTACTTTTTAAAGTGGATTAAAATAAAATAGTGTAAATTGTTGCAAATTTTGTATCTTGTTACTTTTTTCCCCCAAAGGTAGTCATATAATCAATCATTACCTAGGTTTTTAAATGTTATAGACATATTGGAGTAGTTATTTTTTTTTTTTTTTTTTGATATCCTAATACATGATTTTTATTACACATAAATATTAAAATTGGAAAAAAAATATGCTCCAAAATACAATGGGTGCATTTTTGGTAAAAATTGACACCCTAATCTTATTAGAAAGATGAAAATAGAAAGTATGTCCTTAATAACCATTCTTGTAACAAAATTTTATATCTCTTGTGTTGTTGAAGATGATGTAGTTTATTTTCATGGTTTACAAGTCCCTAAGGATATTATAGGCTAATAAATCTATCACCACACCCATCTTATTTGAGTTATTAGGTCCAAGATTAGTTTATGCTATAGTGGCAATTTTAAATATATATAAATGCATGTTTCTATCAATTTTTATTTTTCTTCACTTCATTGATATTGTTGATGAGGAGTAGACATAGTAGTTTGGATTTGGTTTTTCACTTCATGAAATTCTCACCTCTCACCTGATAGGGGGAAGATACTGCATGGCCTTCAATCAGTCATTGATGATTATGCGAGTTGGTAGAAGAGTTTTTAACACCATTAGTATTGATAAAAGTTTTATCAACATTATTGGACATAAGGGAGGTGTGCCATACATAGTACTAAATAGTCACTTAGATGGGCTTATGTGTGAGGCCTTATGTGGATCGATATGTTTAAACATGCCTTAATCATGTTTTATTATAGTACCATATAAAGTGGTCAAAGGGGATGAGTAGACCTTGATTGATTTCATCACTCTTGCCTTAACTTATGTGGTAATGAGATTATAGGAAGAGACATCAGTTAATCAATACCATTATGTACAGTGTGACAAATATATATGTGACAAAGACTTATAATTATTTCATAGTCATAGCTTCAAATAATCTTATATACCCCTTTGGATCAAGGGATTTTGTTAGATCAGTTGATCCAAATCACGTGTTAGTGTGTTGATAGTGGTAGTTTATTAGTATGGGGCACATGCAACCCTTTCATATTATTAGTATAGTTAGTAGTGTGAGTAAATTAAATAATTTTAATAATTTAATTGATATTAGTAGGGTTGTTGAACCCATTTGGGCCCTAAGTAACCTCCTTATGAAAGCTTATTAAAATATTTCATTCCTTTGTAAATATTAACCAATAATGTTGAGATTTAACCTTTGTATGAAAACATTGTTAAATTATAAAATGTAGTTTGTTATTTTTACATATGTGTGACCTATAAAACTCATTTGTATAGCCCCCAAAATTTCCCAAACATATTTTGTAAATCCAAAGATCATGAAAATTCATTTTGTTTACTAGTTATATGGACTTGTAAGGCTTCAAAACCTTGTTAAATAAATTTCAAAACTTATAAATTAAGTTTTATGGCATCCAAAATAGAAATATCTAATATATACATCATTTAAACCTTCTTTAATATCAAACATATTTTATGGGTTGTTATACTACCTCAATCACTTCAAATCTATTTTTGGTGTTCCAAAACATTTCAAATCAGTTTTAAAAAGTGATATTAAAGTCTCATATAATCATGAAGGCATGAAGATCCAAGTATGGTTCAAAATTTATTAAATTTTGTGTTTTTGTGTTCAAAATGGGTCCCAAAAAATAAAAAATGCATTTTTCACCTTTAATAAACTCACAGGTGATTTTTGGTGAGAGTATTTTATATACATTTTATTTATTTTTTATTTAAAATATAATTTAAAATAATCATCTTCATCATATATTTCATAAATACTTGTAGTGGAGTTGGTTATCTATGTTTTTCAAAACATTTGTAAGTGGGAGGTACAAGGTAAAATATCTCCAACACTTATTTTTGTTCAAACAAGTCAAGATGATTTTTTGAAAATGGAATATTATATTTAAAAAATCCTTATAGATAAAAAAAATGAAGACATAAAGGTGTATTTACAAATTTTATGACTTTGTGACTTTTTAGGACTTTTACATCTTGTTGAATTTTTTCCCAGAGGTAGTCATGTAACCACTCCTTCCTTATGTTTTAGAATGTTTGAAACACATTGAGAATGGTTATTTTTTGTTTTGAGATCACCATACATGATTTTTATGACATGCATTTATTAAAAATGAAAACCTAATGTGCTTTAATGTACATTAAGCACATTTTTGGTCAAAATTGACACCCTTATCTTACTTGAAAGATGGAACTAGAAAGTATGTTCTTAAGAACCATGATTGTAGCAATGTATTTTTATCACTTGTGTCTTTAGATATGACACTATTGTAATTCATGGTTTACAAGTCCCTAAGGATCTGAAAGGTTGACATAAGCATCACCACACCATCTTGTGCAAGATGTTAGGTCAAATATCAAGATATGTTATAGTGGAAATTTTAGATAATGCCAGTAGAGTGTGTTTTTTAATTTATTATTGATTTTAGTTTAGCTTTAGTTTTATTCTATTCATTGATATTACTAATGAGGAGTATAAAAAGTAGTTTGGATTTGGTTTTTTATTGCAAAGATTTCTCACCTCTCACCTAATGTGGGGGATAAGACACTACATGGCCTTTGACACCCTATCGATGATTTTAAAGTTTGAATGGGAGTTTATAACACTAGTAGTGTTGAGATTTTTTTTCAATGTCATTGGGCATCAAGGCTATGTGCTACATATAGTACTGAATAGTCACTTGTATGAGTTTTTATGTGATACCTTACGTGGTTGAATAGTCCTTGATTATGTTTTATTATACTACAACATAAGATGGTTAGAGGGGATGGGAATAAATTGATAAAGTTTATCATTCATGCCATAACTTATGGGCTAGTAGGATTCTTAGAAGTGGAATCAATTGATCAATATAATAATTTAAAACATGCTAATTAAAAGTGTGATAAATACTTTTGATGACTTCATAGTCATATCTCTAGATCATATTTTATACCCCTAAGGGAGTTTTTTTGGGTTAGTCAAAACAAAGTAATATTATATTTACTTTGTGTTTATGTGTTAGTAATAGTGTTAGTACTATTATTCATGTTATTAAATATATTTTAGTTTGGTTAATTTGGTGGTTGAACCCATTGGGGTCTCGGTTAATCACCTTGTGAAAGCTTATTAAAATATTTCACTCCTTTGCAAATATTTAATCAAGTATAATGATATTTTACCTTTGTGTGAAATATTATAAAATTATATAATGTAATTTGTTGATTTTACTTGTTTTTATGGTCCTAATAACATTATAGATTAGTGGTCCATTCCCCCTTGAGGGTTGTAACTACATATCCTACAGACTAAAAATTAGGGATCAATATAATTGTCATGCATGTGAGTGACCCAAACCAAATGATATAATACTCCAAATTATCTTCATAAGATAATATATGGATACTATATTATATTTAATGAAACATTATCTTTGTACAATTGTGTAACCATAAGAGGTTATAAAATAGAGAGTGGAATAAAATTAGGCTCTTTGAAAAGTGTGTAATAGTTGGAATCAATGTGTGGTTCAATAACTTGACTAATTTTCCAATCCCTTGGTATGGATTGAATGATATGGCATGGAGATCATTTCCACCCAAATTTGAGATCAAATCCATAATTTTTCATGTATAGGTAGTGAGGTATCATTGAGTTGATCTTAATGTTTATAGTAGAAGCTAATTAGATTGAAATTTATTTTGAATGGGTGTAAGATCAATTAGTTATGATTTCCCTGTGGATAAATAAATAATGTATTACTTTGTTATAAATTATTTATGGTAAATTTGTATATACAAAATCATTTGATTTAAAATCAAGTAACATTCATAATAGGCCAACCATGGAAATGAGTGAAATCTGAAAATCAAGGCACACAAAATAAGTACATGGTGGAAAAATGGATCCACAAGGAGCATGACCACTTTTAGAATATTATGAAAATGTTTAAACCACTTTATATATGATTATGAAAATGGTAAACTCATAAAAATACTAGGAAACAAAAATCAAACTTAGCTAAAGGATGACTAGTGGATCCCATGATAAACAACTAAAAAATATAAAGGTGTTCATGGGAAAATGTGGATCACATAAGGAGATGAAGGTTAAAATATGAATTGAAAGTATACGAAAAGGATCCAAATGAGATAAAATAAACCAAATATACCAAGATATGAAAAATGTGCCATAATTACATGATTTGTACCAAAATTAGGTGTCTATAAGGAAGCATGCATATCAAAGTAAAAAACATAATTATATACCTAAACATTACCTTAGAGTATTTGAAGTTGAACTCTATATTTATTGATAATGAAACACCCACACTTTAATTTCAACAAATTTTATATGCTTGACATAAAACATGAATGTGTACAAGTAGATCAATGTCTCAATAAATTGGTACAAATGTAACCGAATGAAATGAGAAAAATTAAAAAATGAGAAAATGGATGAATATACCTAGTGGTATAAAAATAATGATACCTAATCTAAAACTCTAAAAATAAAATTCAGCCTTAATTTGTGCAATTTGGTGATAAATAATTTGAAAAATAGAAACTAAATTTAAAAAATTGTTCCTTGGTTGTTGGAAACTTCCCACTAAGCCATGCATTCTAGAAAAATTAGCTTCTTATCTAGAGAAGCAAACATATATGGTACATTATAATATATCACCCATGTAACCTATAACCACTTGGAATATGTAACCATTTATAGAATAAATTAGATAGATTCCCCCCTTTCGAGGTGAAGGATGGTCGTGCACATCACTCATCTCAAAATTGATAGATTAAATGTACCATGTGTAACATAAATAGTAGAAAAAAATGTAATAACCATTGACAAAAAATTTATATATACACATATATGCAACCATAAAAATATGTCATCATCTAATGCTTAATAGTAATATGTAGCTTAATGTTGATATGCAATATCTAAATCATGGTGAGTGACTATGTAAAAAGGAAGGGGAAAGTAATATGCCTAGGAGGTATCCTGTAAAGAGGGATAAATGATATTATCCAATGCAACCACATATATGAATAAATTATATGGCCTAATGTATCAATGTTCCCATAGGAGGGTGAGATTTAACAATGAATCATAAAATAATAGTAAGTCCCAATATATGCATGCTAGATACCATGACAAATTAGGAAAAAAACATAGTATATTTCAAGTAATAGCATACATGATATAGATCATGCCACCAAGAATATGATATCATGTAATATAATAAATAAATCTAACCATACAGAATCATGTAATCCAAATAAAAAAACCATTGACCCCAAAAAAGTAACCAATAAGAAAACAATCACACAAACATGACATGGCCTGATAACTAGAGAATCCCTTATGAACAAAAAAAAGGGTGTAAAAGTAAACACAAAAATTCACACACAAGAACAAGCACACACATTTAATATGAAAATCACTCATTAAAAACTTAAGGGAAGAAATCAATGTAATTAAAATGAATCATGAAGAACTCAAAATTAAAATATGACACTAGAAAAGAAGGCACATGAAAATCATGACAAATAAAGGAAAGAAGAAAAATAAGCTATAATAGTAGATTGTCCCATTAAAACACATGAGATAGGCTAGAAATTATAATTGATAATCCCATGTAAATCTACATAATAAGTTGTCAATTCCTCCTTCGAGGATCATGCAGACCTTGAATGTGATGAGTTTGATGTGTCACTAGAAGTATCTAAAATATAAGCATAAAACATATGGTATCCTTTATAATCATCACTAATAGTATCTAAAATGTAATCAAAATATATTTGGTAACTTTAATCATCATCACTATGAGAGTTATCACAATGATGGGATATAATATTTTCTTAATCATCTTGAAAAAACATCTTGTTTAGATCACCTAGTGGAAACTACATGAGGTGTTTTAGTTTGACCATATTCAAGGGTAAATAATAAAGTTTGGTATTGGGTGTAAAATTAAACACAACAATGCACACACAAGAACAAACACACACATTCAATATGAAAATCACTCATTAAAAACTTAAGGGAAGAAATCAATGTAATTAAAATGAATCATGAAGAACCCAAAATTAAAATATGACACTAGAAAAGAAGGCACATGAAAATCATGAAAAATAAATGAAAGAAGAAAAATAAGCTATAATAGTAGATTGTCCCATTAAAACACATGAGATAGGCTAGAAATTATAATTGATAATCCCATGTAAATCTACATAATAAGTTGTCAATTCCTCCTTCGAGGATCATGCAGACCTTGAATGTGATGAGTTTGATGTGTCACTAGAAGTATCTAAAATATAAGCATAAAACATATGGTATCCTATATAATCATCACTAATAGTATCTAAAATGTAATCAAAATATATTTGGTAACTTTAATCATCATCACTATGAGAGTTATCACAATGATGGGATATAATATTTGCTTAATCATCTTGAAAAAACATCTTATTTAGATCACCTAGTGGAAACTACATGAGGTGTTTTAGTTTGACCATATGCAAGGGTAAATAATAAAGTTTGGTATTTATTACTTGAAAATTACAAGCTTGAATGTTTTTCCACATATTACTATTGTTTCCATCATATCCCACTTTTAAAAAAATTCGAGTAGGGTCCTATTTGGTCTAAAAGGAACCAACTATGGTGGGTGAATCACTTATTGATGTTTATTATGTGGTTAAAAATGATAAGATTTCCTAAGAATTCTTATGTCTACATTTTTTATTAAGAATATATGTTTTAATTCTAATAATATTTTCCATTACCCTAGTTATCTCTCTTTTCATTGTTTATTCTACCTGGGCTAACCTATTAATGGTTTTCAAAGGTTTTCTAAGTGTGCAGGTTCTTTAAGGTTGCACTAGGCATTCTTATGATTTGTATCTTTCATTTGAAATACCTGTATGACACACAAGTTATACAAAAAATTTGTCCATTAGATATTCTATGTAAACTCAAACATCTCAGAGCTTCATAGTCATTTTTTAACTTGGTGAAGTTTTGCACTTTGATCTTCAATAAATTGGTGCAATATGGTGACTGCCTACTGTGAACTAGGAATTTGACTCAAGAGAGGATGGTTATTATTGTGTTAGTCCCAAAATGAAATAAAAATGAAATAAAAACACTATCATAACATATCTAGGCCTAGTTACAGGGAGAGCTTGTTAATAAGACTATAATGGAAGACACAACTAAAATGCAAAAGAAACCATCTTTTACTTTCCTTGGATGCTCCAAAATTCTTGTTATAGTTTCTTACTTGGTTTGTTCTCATGAGATATTAATCAATTGGGCTTGGATATCTCCATCTCCTCTAAGCACTATTGTTAAATGCTTGGTTTGATTGATGGCTTGGCTCAATTTCAACATTATAACACTAAGCTTTTATCTTCATGAATCTATTTCTGCATTATAACTCTACTTTGATTGAGCTCCCTAAATGAAGAGCACTAAGCTTGATTTTATAAGCTTTCAAATCGCTTAGAATGGGTTAAATCTGACCATGGTTGAGTTTATTAACTTTGGTTGAGTTTGGCATTTGCCTAGGATATTATTTTAGATAGTTTCCAAAAGTGACAACTCACAAAGGTAAGATGCTCTTGAATTTCCTTTTTAGCAATTGATTTAATTAATTTATTAGCTCATGGGTGAACTAAATTAAGATTTGCAATTGATTTTGATTAGGGTGTTAAAGTTAATTAATTATTTTTAGGCATTTGGTCATTTGTTTGATTTTGATTAATTTAATGTGTGTATTTACCTTGTTTAATTGATTTAATAGGACAAATTGATTTAATGTGAGGTTATGAAGTCAAATTTGAGATTAATAGAAATTTCTAGGCTATATATTCAATGATTAGAAAGAATTGGTATAAATTCATATATGAAGCTATTGATGGCCAAATTTAGGTGTCTATAGTTTGCCCCTATTTGGGAAGATGTTGCAAACCATAGGAAAAGCAATGTCTTCTCAAATAATGAGAGATTATATGTATGCCAAAAATAAGATGATGACTAAAGAAAAAAACTCCAAATGGTATTTTGGAAGCCTATTATTATGCCCCCTCAAGGGAGTGGCCATCACATTTGTTTATGGATGGTCCCTTGAAAAAGAAGCAAGAAGAAAGGTGAAATTAACCTATGGTTGAGATTAATCCAAATGAGAAAATGCTTTCATGCATTAATTTTTAAAGATTACTAATTTTCTCAAAGGTAGTTATAATCAAGAATAAAATTCAAAATAATGATTTGCCTTTAGGTGGTTATAATCATTAAAAGGACCTAGATTGGCTAAAGATGATTGTACCCCAATTAGGGCGAATTAGCAAGCATAACTCAAGGATATAACCTAGAATACATATTGAAGATGAGTGGGAACAAAGTGATGAAAGAGATAAATATAAGAATAAGATTGATCAATATAAATTATTTATTTGGATTTACCAATGAGGAGATGCCCATCCTTATTAGCAATAATATGACTAGAATGGTCAATAGATTGATTTGATGAAAGGTGGTATGGAAGGATTAACAAAGGTGCCAAGGAGAAAATTTTATGGCTCCATTACTTGTAGACCTTATTAAAGCTGATTTTTGTTGTAGCATATGATGGTAGGCATCATGATAGAACACCATGAATACTTGGCTAAAATATTTAGAAGGATTGACTCCCAAAATTCAATACTCACTAGAAAATAATACACCAATGATAAAAACCATGATGACAATGTAAACACATGAATATGGATGGACTCAATAATAATGTGTGTAAATAATCACCCAATGAACACATATATATTGATTTAAGGCAATAGTGTTGAAAGCAAACAAATATAAAAGTGAATAAACAAATAAATAAATAGAAAGCACATAAATAGACAAATAACTTAAAATAAATAAACAAATAGAAATCTTGAAAACAAAAAGCAAAAGAAAGCATCCTAATAATGAATTTGCCCCAGTAGGGTGGATCAAGGATAGCTAACTAACCTTAGATAGGAAAAAAAATTTGGATTTTGAAATATTTGAAATATTTTTGGCATTTTGAGGAATCTCAACTCATTAGAGAATGACAAGATACCTACTTGTAAAACAATGAGAGCATTTGACTTAGGTTACTCATAAAATGGTGAGAGTGTATGGAAAAGGGGACTAAGGTGACCTAAATATGAATTTAGCATGACATACATAGTCCCAAAATGACCTCAAGTCACAGGAATTTTGTCCACATAAAAGGTGAAGAAAAAGCAACTAGGTCCTAACAAGTTCTCAAATCTAGTAAATGGCTAGTCAAATGAAAACAGTAATGGTAAGGTGATGCGGAAATGCATGGTAAACAAATGTTACCCCTATTTTATCCATAAGAAATTATAAATAGGATAAAATGGCATAGGTCAATGATACTAATTTACCCATAGATGGTTATAATTAGTATCAAGATTGGTGAGACACTAATTTACCCATAGGCAGTTATAATTAGGCTCACATAAACAAACTCAATATAGGATAGAAAATGAAAGATATCTTGTCAGATAAACTATCACAATACTTATATAGACTATCATTATAAACATAGATTTTATTGATTATTAAAACTTGATTGGAATCCCCTCACAAAAGGTATAGGAAAAATCAAAGGAACCAAGATCAAAATAGGATTGGGTAGGTTGACTAAAATAAGTCTTTGGTCTAGATAGGAATGGAATGATAATACATAATGGTCTTGATATAGGATAATTATGGTTCTATAAATTAGATAAAATGGTAAGAGAGTTTCCCCCAAGTGATGGGTTGAATGGCTGGGTATGTGACAATGATAAATGGATATGGCAAATGAAATGGTATGGTACATGTTTTTGGCCTAGGTATGATAAATGGAATATGATTCTATTGTTATTATTGAAGTATAGATGTACATCCTGATCAACAAATGATAGAACCAAAATGGTTAATCATGTAAATTTCTAACCCACACCTCATCTGAATAGCTGCTCTATCAAGAACTAGTTACAAATTTGGATGCTAATAATTGTAAACTATAAATTTGACTCAAGAGAGGTGATTAGTATTGTGTTATTCCAAAAATATAAATAATTTGATAAAAACACACTAATTAGCATACATCTCTAGGATTAGTTACTAAGGTGAGTTTAATAACAAAAACAAATGAAAATCACAACTAAAAAATAAAGAAAAACAAGAATCCTTCACCTTCCTTAGATGCTCCAAATGCTTTTTATAGTGGTTTTCTCAGCTTGTGCTCATGAAGTATTCATCAAAGGAGGCTTGGCTATCTCCTCTTCTCCTTGTCACCTTATGGCTTTGGCTTGGCTTGGCTCAATATTTTGGCATCATAAATTTGGCATGTGAGATCTCTTGGAATCAATTTGACATGGTGAATTTTCACAAATTAAGCTTAAAAAAGATGTTCAAGGCCTCTCTATTTATAGATTTTCAAGAATGACCAAAATCAACCATGACCATCCATCTCAAGATTAAGATGTGTGGTCATAGATTGATTGAATTATGTAATTAAAATACATAATTATCATCATCATGAATTTGGAAGAAGGGACATTAATGAGGCATAAGATGTAATAAAGAGGCATGAGAGACCCATAATCTTGATATTTATGGCATTTATGGCCTAGGGATGTCTTCCCAAGAAATGAGGTCATCTGATGATGTAGATATTTAATATTTATTTATAAAAACAAGTTTTCAACAAGTTTCCTTGAAATTATTAATTAGTCCTTGATTTGGATTAATTATATCTTAAGCATGATTAAGTACTTTGTGCACAAATTACTCAAATTAATTAGAATGTCTTGTTATTGATCCAAAATTTGACTAGATTAGAATTAGAAGTCAATGTCAGATGCATTGGATACATTATCCCATTTAGGATGTTTCCAAAACCAAATATTAAAGACACATATTGTATAAAATTTTTGATAGAAAAGAGAAATCCAGAGCATCCAAGTGTAAAATTGGCATTTTGACTCGAAATGATCTGATCAAAGTTAGTTGGCTCATAAATTGCATTAATCCATTTAGTGATACCTTAGCCAAAATTAGAACTTGACTATGTCAATTTCAACTCATTTAATGTGCTTTAGTTTTTTTAGGCCAAATTGTGCATTTTGGTGGAAATTTGTTAAAGGCCTAATAATGTTATCAGTGGCTAGATTTAGGTGTCTACAGTTTGCCCCTATATGGAAAGGCGTTGTAAGCTATAATCATAGTAACATCTTCTCAAAGAATGAAAAGGCAATGTATGCCTAAAACTACAACAATGATAAAATAATTATATGATGGTTTGCCCCCTCAAGGGAATAGTTGGCACAAGGAGGTCAATAAATGGTCCCTCGATAAGAAGTGAAATGAGGGGATAAAAGAAAGGAAATAGGATCAGGTGAAAACACAATGATTTTGAAAAAGTAGTCAAAATCACTGAGAATGCAAGTGAGACAGTGTACAATGGTTTACCTAAAGGTGGTTATAATCATTATACCCTGATAGTGGTAATGTGGTATGATAACATAATAATTTACCCAAAGGTGGTTATAATCAGTGAGAAGATGGAGCTACCCCAATTAGGATATAAAAACAAGATAACAATGTGCCCCTATATGGTTAAAAAGGTAAAATGGTGATAACACTATGATTTACCCAAAGGTAGTTATAATCATTGAAAAATACAGGTGGGATGGTGTAAAATGATTTGCCCATACGTGGTTATAATCATTAGACCTCAATTATGGTAAACGTGATAAACTTGGTTGAGGATAATGATAACTAACACAGATGGTAATGATGAATTAGAACAACCTACTAGTAGGGAGATGCTCATTTGAACTAATAAAGGTTTAAATTCTTTCATGGTTAATTATTCAATTTGGGATATGATTAGGATTGAATCAGGATGTCAGTATTTAAGAGATGTTGATGTTGCCATTATTGAATAGACTTTTTAAAGATAAATTTTGTTATAGCACATGTCAATAGGCATCATGGTATAACATCATGAGGACTTGTCCAAAATATGTATGAGGATTGACTCATGTAATCCAATACTCAATAGAAAATAATGCACCAATGATAGAAACCATGATGACAATGTAAACATATGAATATGGATGGATTTGAGTGTAAGTGTGGGAAAATAATCACCCAATGAACACACATAAATTGAATCAAGGTAATAGTGCTAAAAATAAACAAATAAGCAGACAAACAAATAAAATAAGTAGAGACAAACAAATAAACAATGCAATAGAAATCATATGAACATTGCCCCTAGAAAATAGGTGATAACTTAACAAATGAAAAAAATGGGGGAATAGAATAAAAGGAAGGGGGTGTTCAAGCTATCTCCATATGCACTAGGCAAGTTGACGCTACCTACATAGTTTCATTGATGTAATATCTAATAAAAAACTTCAAGCTAAATGTACTTCTGCTAGGGAATGGAAAGAATGTGATAACTAATGAAAAAAATAGAATGGATGTGATAGAAGAGGAATGGTCTTGAAAAATGGTAAGTGCATGAGAGAAAAAGGCCAAAAAAGATGGGGAAACTAAGTGACAAGTGGTTTGCTTGTAATTTAGTAAGGGTTTCCAAAATCCTTAAAGCAAAGAAGTGGTCAAATGTTTTTGATTTTTTCTAACAATTTTACAAATGTTTTTGAAATTTTTTGAAGTATCTCAACTCAATCAATAATGATGAGACACTAAATGGTTCAAGATCGTAAAATAGCGAGAGCATTCAAACTTAGGTTACTCATAAAATGGTGAGCATGTTTAAGCTTAGGTTGCTTGCAAAATGGTGAGAACGTGGTAAAGGGGTGATTGAGCTAACTTCAACAAGTATCGAGTGTTGCTTAAATAATCCTAGAGTAGGACCTCAAGTCACTATAGTTATACCCTACAATGGAAGAATTTGACTAGTGTAGCAGTCAATTCAAAGAAAATAGGCATAGGTGGTAAAAAGGCATAGTATGGCATAGGAAGTGGCAAGTTGGTACGCCAAGACTTAATAAACAAATGCTACTCCTAGTTTGCCTATAGGTAGTTATAACTAGGACACAACATCATAGATCAATGGTACTAAATTTTCCAAAGGTAGTTATAATTAGTATCAAGATTGGTGATAAGAAAGGAATAACAAATGAAGGATGAAACTATCAAAACTTCTATCATACCACTCCAAAATATGATCTTTATCTGAAGTACTTGAAATAATTGATGAAACTGATCAAATTCCTTGGTGTTAAAAATGTATAATGAATGGCAAAAACCAAGGTCAAATAGGTTAGGATTTAGAACACATCTGGTCAATAGAATAAAATGGTAAAATAGATAAGGCTAAGAGGATGGATAAGAATGATATTTGTACAAAGAATAATAGTGATAAAATGGCACCACTGAAATAGTCTTTATAGATAATACACCTTAGGACTCAAGCATAGTATTGTTTGAGGTAAATAATATTCATTAGATCAATAAGTTCATCTTCATATGGTGTGGCAATATTATATGCTCCTGATCCATAATCTATAGTAATGATGAAAAGCCCTATCTAGTTTGGTTTGAATTTACCTTTATGATTTTTCTCAGCCATTGCATTCTTTTGGTTTTCTTTAAGAACAAGATCACCAAGTTTAAATTTTATATATTTGACATGTTAATTGTAGTGGCATTTGAGTCAGTTATGATATGCTTGAATATTTTTGAACACAGCTATGCATTTTTCATCAAGTATGTCTAAATATTATAAGTGAGTTACTCGATAGTTGTGATCATTTAATAAATGTTTAAAATATATACATAATGAAGTTAATTTAACCTCAATAGAAAGGATGGATTTAGTAACATAAACAAGTGAGTATGGAGTGGCTCTTATAGGAGTATGATGATTGGTATGGTATGCCCAAAGGGAAAGGAATATCTACAAGTGCCAATCATGATCGACATCACTGATAATCTTTTTAAGAATATTGATAATGGTTTTGTTTGATGCTTCAGACTAGCCATGACCTTGAGGGTAATATGTTATATAAAAATATTGTGTGATGTTATATTCAATAAATAGTTGGTCTACATCCTTATTCTTAAATTATCCTCCATTAACATATATGATGTTAGAGGGGATACCATAGTGGAAAATGAGATGGTTAAGGATAAATTTGGAAAAAAAAAATCCAGTCATGTAAGTGAGGGGTATAGCTTCAAGCCACTTAGTGAAATACTCAGTGGTACTAAGGATATGTTTATGGTCATCAGATGAATTGGGGTTGATATTCCTAATGAGGTCAAGTCCCCATGTAGAAAATATCCATAGTGTCAACATCAATTTCAAAGTTTGTGCTAGAGCATGAATTAGATTAGCATGCCATTGACATTTGTCACACTTATTTACATATGCAGTTGCATCTGCATCTATCGTGGGCCAATAATAACCATTGTGTAAGATATTTTTGGATAGGATTGCCCCACTAGAATGAGCTCCATATACTCATGTGTGAACTTCTCTTAATGTTAGTATAGACTATATTAAAGTTAAACAATGAAGCAGAGTTTCATCAAAACTATAGTGGTAAAGGGTGGATCCAAGTTGATTATAATGAGTGAAATGATGAATAAAGGCTTTGGTTTATTTTTGAGATAGATTAGGTGGTAGAAATTCATCATGAAGGTAGTTGTAAATATTTGAGTACTAGATAGAATTAATACCAACAATATCACAAATCATTACAATGGTTGAAGGTTCATGAGCTGGTGTGAACAAATTCTCAATAAGGAACTAATATTCTCTAGCTTTCTCTATTTGTTGAATCAGAGAGCCAATAGTAGCCATGACATCTACAGTTCTATTGCTAGCCCTTGATATATGCTCAAATTGGATATTTGTAATTTGTTACTTTAGGGTATCGACCATAGGCTTATATGAAACCAACTTGCCATCTTTGGTCTAAAAATGGTCTATGACCTGATTGATGATTAATTGAGAATCACCATGAACCTTTAGATGAGATATATTCCATTGTACTACTTATTAAAGTCCTAAAATAATTTCTTCATACTTGACCATGTTTTTTGTAAAAGAAAAAATGATTCTGAATGATTTAGGGATTAGATCCCCCTATGCTATAATAAACAAGAGACCTACCCCTGATCCATGTGTAATAAATTAACCATCAAAATATAGTTTCTAGTGCTACTCTCCAAGAGGTGTGTCAATGATAGTCATTATGGATTCATTAAGAAAATGAAATGTGAGTGGCTTTGTGTTTTCAAGGGGTGGTTCAGCAAGTTGATCTATAAGGACCTGTCTTTTGATTGCCTTTTAATTGACATACTCTATGCCAAACTCACTAATAAGCATGATTTAATTAGCCAATCTACTTTGTAAAGCTATTTTAGATAGTAGATACTTGTGTGGATCTAATTTTGAAATGACCATGGTCTTATTGTTCAACATGTAATGGTGCAGTTTTACAACTATGAAGACCATGGCTAGACAAGATTTTTCAATAGGTGCTTAAGTAGTATACTACATGCTCTTTTCTATTGTTATCATTTTGAGCCAAAAGTATCCCCAAGGCATTGTCGATAGCTAATAGATATAATAAGAATGGCCTTCCTGGCATATAAGGTAACAAAATAGGTGGATTAACTAAATAGTCCTTGAGTTGTTAAAAAGCTATTTGGTAGTGTTCATCCTAGTGAAATTCAACTCCCTTATTTATAATATGTGTAAATAGATGACACTTGTCTACTAATTTAGAGATGAAGTGTCGAATTGATTGTATCTTGCCCTGTAAATTGTGGAGTTACTTCATATTGGTTAGTGGTGGCATCTTGATTATAACATAAACTTTGGTTGGATCGACTTCAATGCCCCTACGAGACATAATGAATCCAAGTAACTTTCCTAAGGTTAATTCAAACACACATTTTTTTGGATTAATTCTAACTTTATACTGTCACAATCTTATAAATATCCTACGTAGCACTGCTAGATAGTTGGCCCTAGTTTTGGATTTTCTTAATATGTCATCGACATAGTCTTCAATAATATCATACATCATATCATGAAATATGATAGTCATGGCCCTTTGATATGTATTTTTAGCATTATTAAGACCAAATGGCATTACCTGATAACAAAATTTTCCCCATAGAGTGGTGAACATTGTTTTATGTTGGTATTCTAGTGTTATTCTGATCTGGTTGTATCCTAAAAAGCCATCCATGAGTGAAAGCATTTCATAACCTACCATGGATTCTATGATCATGTCAATATTAGGAAATGTAAATTCATTCTTAGGATAAGCTTTGTTTATGTCTCATAAATTAGTATATATTTTGATTCCTTTAGGTTTTTTGCTAACAGGTACAACATTAGATATCCATTTTGAGTAGTCAATGGACCGAATACATCCTACTTCTAAGATTTTTTCTAACTCTTTCTTTGCCAATACAAAAATGCAAGGATTCCTCTTACGTAGCTTTTGTTTCATCTATTTGGCATCAAGATTGACCATAAGGTGGTGTAGAACCAAGGTGGGGTCCAAACCTAGCATGTCATAATAAGCCCATGCAAAGATATCTATAAATTCTCTCAATAGAGCTATAAAGACCTCATGTTCCTCTTCAATGAGGGATGCACCTAATTTTATCCATTTTGGGTCTAATGGAGTCTTGATGTTTACCTCTATTATATCATTGACTACAAGGGTTGAACCATCTTCTAGGATAGTAGGCAAAGACTTGAACTATTGGACTATATTAGGGTCCTTTATTAGGACTTACTCTTCAATGTCTCCTAGGCATGATGAATCTGAGTACCCCAATGGGAGATCTAGCCATGTGATAAAAATAGTCAAAAATTCTTGAAGAATTTGATCAAATAATTATTTTTTCATAAAACTAAACTTCGATCCATATCCAAGTTCAGCATTGGTCTTCTAGTTTAAATTTGAAGAAGAATGAACACCCCCATCTAACAATGCCTAAAACAGGCTTTCACCACTAGATTAGCCTTTATCTTTACTTTTTCCCTAGTCAAAAAGTGCCTCAAAGAGGTTTTCACTTAGGGACCTCAATGTTTTATTTATTTGTTTTTGGCTAAGGGTGTTCACCCACTCTTCAAAATAGACTTCAAGATCTAATGTAATTGAGAATCTTAATTTATGATCTCCGAATGAAATGTTATCTCTAAGGCCTAAAATTTCATATAATGCCTCATTATTCTGAAACTCATCAATCAAAAAATTGGATTCTTGTTGGTTCCAATCTATCAATTGGGGATAGTATAATGGAAATGGGTTATGACAAATGATTAGGGTAAGCGTACATTTGGCATTGTTATCAAACATGTTATTCTCAACTAGGTCATCAAAGGTGAGGCTATGAGCAGACTCTGCTTCATTATTGACATCACCGTCACTAGCCACTAGTGATGGAACTCAAATAAGATATGTGGGGTCACCCCAAGATAATTTAAATCTAAGTCTATAAGTTCTTTTGTACTTAGTCATGGAAATTGGCTCAATGGTTCCTTGTTGATTTAGTTTGAGGCCTCTTCCTTCATAATCTTGATGCTCCATGATCTTATTGGGAATAGGATACTTTGAAATTTTATAATAATCATCTTGGTTTTTATTGTAAAACCATGATTCATCCCCTTCAAGAGGGTCTGTTTCTAGGCTAGATATTGGTACAAACATGATAGGTCCCTTATCTTTGTTATTTTATTACCAATGCATGTGTGGGGTATTTGTAGGTCACCCAAAGGTCTTTGGATTCTGAGGAAGATTGGCATATGAAAGGTATCATGGGTCACATACTCCCTTGGTCCATTATCTAAAATGATGAAATGATTAGAAGCTTTAAGAGGTGGCATGTAGAAAAGGGAATCCAAGGTATTAGGATTTATGTAATTATCCTATAGAGGATCAATAAGTATGGCCTTTCCTTTATCTTGATTAGAACTTGGATTCATGTCATACTAGTAATTATAGATTTGAAACTAGCCTTAAGATGTTTTTAGTGTTCATATGGGTATAAATATCCTAGAATATTCAATTTCATCCCTGAGTGAGAGAACTTGATACATTGATGCAGCGTTGATGGGAATCATGAATCTCATGTAAACAAGGCCTACCTAGAAGTATATTATATGACAACTCAAGATCAAAAACATGGAAAAGTGTATCATGGGTCAAAGGCCCAATGATAATTAGTAATTGAATGATTCCTTTTTATTCTACTTCTTGATTATCATAGGCTTTGATAGTTATCATTTCTAGCTGTAGATCTATCATTATGTACCCAAGAAGCTTTATGAGCCTTAGAGACACTATGTTGAGGCCTAATCCATTGTATATAAGGACATGCTTCACTTTATGCCACTTTATATAAACTTATATGTATAATGTATTATTATAGAGTGGGCCAAGGGAAGACATATCACTTTGGTTGAATGTGACTTATTGGGTTAGAGCTAGGTGTCCAGCCAAAGCTTGAAATTTATCAGGGGATATGTCACTAGAAATAGAATATTGGGTCAATAACTCATTCAAGATGTTCTTGTGGATTATTGACATTAATATTAAACTTAAAATAGAAATTTATGCTGGTGTCTTCTACAATTGTTCCATAATATAAAACTTCTTGTCTTGGTCAATAGTGAATGGTTTATTCTGAGGTTGAATGGTTGATTAGATAATAGGCAAAGTGGCAGATGGTTGTGGGCCTAAGATAGTAATCTTTGACCTCCAAGTTGTGATTGCACAATCAAGATTACATACTAGACCATAATTGTTAACAAATATTGGGAATGGTGTGAGACCAGATAAGACAAGTCTTGGTTGTCAGTGCACTTGTATGTGGTCACATGGTAAGGGTGAGTTATCGATGTAAGGTCTAAAAGTGGAAGTCTCAATTTTTTGATTTTCTTGTGTGTTATCCTAGGTCAAAGAAGGATTATCCATGTAATGTGGTTAAATGTTATTATTTAGCAATGGTCTAGATTAATTAATGCTCAATCTAGGATTAATGAAAATGGTATTAATAATACCCCCTATAATATGACCTACAACCCTATTATAGTCATGTGTGGCTACATGGTAGGTTTGTTGGTTGTGACTATTTTGACCTTATTTTTATCTATTGTTTTGATGTTGTGGGTTTTATTTTTGATTCTTCTAATTCTATTGGTTTGGCCTTTGATTTTGATACTATTAATTTTATTGTTGCATTGGTTGGTGTTATTATTGTTATTATTAATTGTTATGATATTATTATGTGTTATGTTGGGGAAAGGGGTTTTGATAAATACCAATATATTTATTGGAGGTGGAAGCACCATTATCAAATGTTATCTCCCCATTCTCCAACATATTCTTAATCAAACGCTTTATTTTCACACATCTTCATAGATTATGCCCATTGACCTGATGATATTCATAAAATTCATTTTCATGGTACCAATTAGGATAAAGAATGCTTTTTGGATAATGCTTTGGTATAGGTAAACTAATTAGATTAGTAATGGAAAGTTTGTAAAATACAAACTCAATAGGCTCTCCTACGTCACTAAAGACATGATGTGTAGGCATAGTTCTCCTTAGAGGAGGGGTTTGTAATGGTAAAGGTTGTTTCATTTGTTACATAGGTCTTGGTTTTTGTGTTTATGGTATTGGTTAGAGAGTTTGTTGGGTAAGATTAAGTTGAAAAGGTGGTGCAAATGATGTTTACATTATTTATACATGATGTGATTTAGTTACTCCATTATTCATAACATTCCTATTGTAGTTGAATTGCTTTGGTCAATCTTCATTATTGACCTATGTTAGTTGTGATGCGTGCGCTTAGATTAGATGTTGGTTTTGTCTACTTCCTTGATATGTACATTTATTATAATTAGTTGACATAAGCTTGATGATCCCTTTATTAATAAGGGCTCACTCAATCAATAATACTTTGTCAATAATCTCCTTGAAAGTATGTGCACATTGTAATTCTAGATGATAAGCTATCTCACTACGAAAAATTTTAGTAAACATAGTGGTTAATTGTTTATCTGGTAAACTATGGGTGAATTAGCTTGCAAGGTCTCCCTATCACTGTAGATAACTTGTAAAACTCTCATCAACCTTTTATTTTGTTTGTGTTAAGTCAATAAATGAAATATCATGTTCAATATTATAGGAAAAGTGTTACACAAACTAATAAAAAAGATCATTAAAATTTGTTACTAAATTCTTGGGCAACTTTAAAAACCACTCCAAGGCTTGTCTAGCTAAGCTCCTTGGAAACAAAAATAAAAGGTATATATCATTATATGCCACTTGTTGACATGTGATAAAGAACTCAATTAAAAGGGACTTAGGGTCACCTTTTCCTTTGTATTTGTCAAATTTGGGTGGTTCGTATCCTAGAGGAAATGGTATTTGCAAGTACTCTATGTTGAATGGATAAGAACACATGTCATCCAACTTAAACTTTTTAGTCTATTTCTAAGCTTGAATGGTAGCAATTGTATACTTCATTTGTTGCAATTCTTGGGATAGGAAATTAGAAGGAACATTGCTTTGATGGATAATATTAGTTTCAGTAAATGGTTAGGAGGTTATAAGTGGGAAAATTTGACCAAAGTATGATGGAGATACCTTTTGGGGTATATTGGTTTGGTTGGGAAACGGACCAGGAATATGCATACATGGATTAGGATGTACTTGGAATTATACATTTGGTTGTGCAATATTCTAGTTTGAGTTGGTGATAAAGGTTTGAATTAAAATAATTTGTGGTTGGGATGGAGGGATATAACTATACTATTCCTAATGTGGTTGAAAATGGATGTGCAGTTGACTAATCAAACCTTGTTGTTGAGTGGGAACTTATGGACCAAGACCTTATCTCTAAATTTGTGGCACATTTTGAACTAATTGTTGTCTAGTAGGTACTTGATAAATATGGGAGCCTCCTTGTTGCACAAATCCTTATGTGGAAGTGAAAGTAGGTTGAAGATTCAACATCTATCACTGATAAATATTTACATGTTATTGACTAGTCATCGCTTGGTTTTGGATTAGTACACTAGTCTATGATTGAAGAGGTATGTTTGACATTACTTGGAGAGGTGGAACATTAGTTTCCCCTTGTTGAGGTGGCAATACATTCAACCTTAGCTGCATTGGTACATTATATTATGCTTGATGTTGTGGAATACTACTCGTCACTTGTTGAGGAGTATGATTTGTTACATTCTATTATTGAGGTGTGACACTGGTTGCTAGTTGACTACCTAATCTTATTGGTTTCATACTTGATGAAGTAGCTGGTTGAGGTTGGGATGTAGAAACTCCTACTCCCTAGTATGATGGTCCACTCATGGTATTAACTATATGCATATATTATTAATTAGTTGTTTATGTGTTAGTGCCACTTTGATTTGGAGTGGACATTGATTACACATTATCCACTATATTTTTCTCATTATTCTGCATAGAAGTAAAAGACACTTCTTCAATAATGGGCATATGTAACAAGTTTTCTATCAAATTATTTTGCATGAATGGGTTTGAAATTTGATTGTCTTGACTAGTTAACTCTATAAAAACTCCTATTGAAGGAACTAAGTTAGTAAGAGGTTTGCTCACCATGGGCATATGATTGAAATTATGTGCTAGATTTAGGTAGTTTTGATATGCCATATACATTTGGTTAAATTGGTCTTCCATGAGATTTTTGCCTTTATTAGGAATATTAAAGTCCTGATATGTTGTTTGGACTAGAGCCAAAATATTTCTAGAAGAAGCCTATTGATCATAAATTATGTTGTGGGGCATTCTTACTAGGCTTGATAAATTCTCATTAGGGAAGTCTTCTAGAAACTTGGCCCATACCTCTATGGTTTAAACCAAAATCTAGTCTTTATTCTCCAAAAAATGATGCTCAATTAAAAATGGATCATACATGAAAGGTGTATTAGTAGAGCATGACTATTGAGGAATTGGTTCATCAGATATGAATATTATAGATAGGTATTGTGTGGTTTGTTTTTGGTCTTGTTCTAAGTAAGGTGGTGTATTAACCAAATAATTAGGCAATGGATCTTGGCTTTGTGTCCCTAATTGATTAGTATAAGAGGGATAAATATCCATCTCATAGGCAATATTATCTACGTAGGGGTCTTGCACCATTTCTTCCTGTGCAACCACATTACTAATCCTTGGATTGTACATGAGTCACTATGAGTGTAGGAAAACATGTTGGGATCTATAGTTAATGCTTTTTTATAGAAAGGGAAGAGAGTTATACAAACTCTAAAAGGATAATGTATAAAAAGATGATGTTCAAACTTGGTCTAGATTCATCAAAAGGATCAAAAATTTTATGCAAAGATTTGTGATGACACAAACCAATGTTAAGTTTCTAACGTTACATGTCTTACACAAAAAGATTAATTAAATGAACCAACAATTGAAATGCCAAATGCTAAGGTCAAAGTGTTTAAAATCAATCTAATCTAGGAAATTAAAAGTTTCTAGGTCTTTTGGCCAAACATGGCATCAAAAGCTAGGCTCAAACAAGGTATGCATTAGGACTCTTGGCCAAATGATGTCAAAAGCTAGACTTTTAAAATAGATGAAATTTTTAATCTAAAATATTTGAAACACTTCTAACAAAAATTATGCATTTTATTCTTAGACATGGACTTGATCAAATAGGTATAAGGTATGAAACAAAAGTAACTTTAGAGATAATTTATTTTCTCACAAATAATGGTATAAAACTTGGTTATTTTGACAAAAAATATAGACAAAAGTGAATGGCATAATTGTGCTAGACAAAGGTTCAGAAAAGTAAACTCGGATTGGTTTGAAAATATAAGAAAAAATTTGAACTCCATGTAATAGGGCCTATGAAATAATATCTAAAATTTTTTAGGCAGTGTAACAGTACTAGACTACCCAAAAGATGTGATAAAATTTGTGTTTTAAAAACTCTCTAAGGCAAAGATAATTTCTCACAAATTTGACAATAGAACACTAACTTTATTAACTCAAAATGTTATGGTGCATAGACTCAAATTACAAATGTTTAACATGAAATGACTTAGGTCTATCAAGTGGTGATAATGATCATGAGTCTTAAATAGCCTTCAACCCAAATTGGAAATTGAACCTAAGTTCCCTCAAGTTTAGTGCAAATGGTGAACCCACTTCACACATCAACCTTATGAACTTATAAAGGTTCAATTTTGAATTTAGATTATAAATGAAGGAGTTAAACAACTTTGGCAAAGGTCTAGACTCGATTGGGAAGCATAACTATGCTAAAGTGGATGATATGACTCCAAGTTTTGATGAACTTTAAACAAGGCAAATTGATGATTTCACGTGGGTAACATAACACCTCTTTGTTAAAATGAAAATGAGGACCATGTGTTTGTTTCGCATCATTTGTTTACACCATTTTTTGACTCCAAACAAGACTTTAATCTAGGACAAAACCAAATAATTAATCACTCTTATATCCTAAACTAACAAGGTTTATGGATATTATTGAAATTCATTAATATACATCATTTGAGAGGATTTTAAGTGTTCATCTAAAAGTAAATACACATTTTCACACCTTACCTTCTCTCAAATGATAGTACTATGACATGGACCTTGAGGCACACCTTGCACCAATAATTCTTTTACGACAAGTTGGGATTTGTCTAAGATATACAAGTTTTAAAACATTCTATGGGAATCAATTAAACAATGACTTTCACATTAAACAATGCAAAAAAAAGCATGAATTTTGGGTCTATATCACTTGTTGCAAAAAGGTCTAGTCCTTTTTACAACCACTACATCCTACTATTTGCTCAGTGTAGTGTGATGTGCAAAGTGACACTACGTCCTATGTGAAATTCCAATATAGAGCCAAATGAAGTCAATGCTGGGAGGTGAAACCCTGGGTCAAAGCTTCCTTAAATAACTCATGGGAGGTAATGACACCCCCCTCATAAGCCAAGTTTACATGAAATAAAGAAATCATAAAATAGAAAGACTTTAAGGTCATTTTCAAGGTCTCCCAATACTTTTATGAGTTTTTAGGGAGTGCCTTAGATGACGTTCTTTCTATGCCTTGGAATAGGTAATTTGCAAATAAGGAAAGCACTTTTGATTCCAAGGGTTCCCTAAAGGACACAAGTGGAAGAGCATACATGAAACATCCTAGTATTTTGTGAAAACAAAGTGCTAATTGAAATAATGAAAACAAAATTGACAAGTGTGTTCAATTTTAAGCCCATATAAAAGATTTGGTGGTGTTCATTTGACCCCTTGGTCTTAAAATTGTAAACTTTAAAAACTAATGATAAAAACTTAATCACCTAAATTTTATATTAAGCACCAAAATAATGTTTCTAGTTCATTTTAAAGCCTATAAAAGATTATTTAAACACATTTTAGCAATTTTTTGAAGTTGGTCTTATAAGAAAAATGTTAGTAAGTGGTTTAGCTTTGAAGCATTTTTAAAGATGAAACAATTAACTTAGGAAAATGAAATCTCAAGTTGACACAGTCAAGTTGGGATATGAGTCAGGGCAAGTTGGGATCCAAATTGGGATCTATGTTAAGCTAAGTTGGGATCTAAGTTGGGCCAAGGTGGGATCTGAGTTGAGGTGAGTTGTGATCTGAGTCAAGGTGAATTGGGTCAAATCAGGCCAAGTTAGGATCCAAGTTGGGATCTAAGTCAGGGTGATCTGAGTCAGGGTGAGTTAGGATCTAAGTTGAGATCTGAGTCAAAGTGAGTTGGGTCAAGTTGGGGTGATTTGAGATCTGAGTTAGGGTGAGTTGGGATCTAAGTTGGGATTTAAGTTAGGATCTGAGTCAGAGTGAGTTGGGATCTGAGTTAGGATCTGAGTCAAGGTGAGTTGGGTCAAGTCAGGAGGGTGAGTTAGGATCTAAGTTTGGATCTAAGTTGGGGTGAGTTGGGATCTAATTTGGGATCTAAGTTGGGGTGAGTTGGGATCTAAGTCAGGGCAAGTTAGGATCTAATTTGGGATCTAAGTTGGGATTTGATTTAGGATCTAAGTTGGGATCTAAGTCGGGGTGAGTTCGGTCAAGTTAGGGTGAGTTGGGATCCAAGTCATGTTGAGTTAGGATCTAAGTTTGGATCTAAGTTAGGTCAAGTTGGGCTAAGTTGGGATCTGAGAACAAAACCATGAGCTCTAAAAAATAAGCTTTTTTCTCAAATATTTACCTTTTTTACTTATAAACTCCAAGATCTTTCATGAAAATGGTTAGTATGTTACTTGTAGGTGTTATTTAATCAAATTTGTGAGGTTCAGTCCCATCGATCATGTCATTATGTGAACTAATAATTTGACTCAAGAGAGGTGATTAGTATTGTGTTAGTCCAAAAATATAAACAAATTCATAAAAACACACTAATTAGCATACATCTCTAGGCCTAGTTACTAAGTTGAGCTTAATAACAAAAATAAATGAAAAGTATAACTAAAAATTAAAGAAAAACAAGAATCCTTCACCTTCCTTAGATGCTCTAAATGCTTGTTGTAGTGGCTTACTTGACTTGTACTCATGAAGTATTCATCAAAGGAGGCTTGGCTATCTCCTCTTCTCCTTGGTACCTTGTAGCTTTGGCTTAGCTTGGCTCAATATTTTGGAATCATAACTTTGTCATGTAAGATCTCTTGGAATCAATTTGACATGATAACTTTTCACAAATTAAGCTTAAAAATGATGTTCATGGCCTCTCTATTTATAGATTTTCAAGAATGACCATAATTAACCATGACCATCCATCTCAAGATTGAGATGTGTGGTCATTGATTAATTGAATTATGTAATTAAAATACATTATTATCCTCATCATGAATTTGGAATAAGGGACATTAATGAGGCATGAGAGGTAATAAAGAGGCATGGGAGACCCATAATCTTGATATTTGTGACATTTATGGCCTAGGGATGTCTTCCCAATAAATGAGGTCACTTGATGATATAGATATTCAATATTCATTTTTAAAAACAAGTTTTCATGGAATTATTATTTAGGTCTTGATTTGGATTAATTAGATTTTAAGCATGATTATGCACTTTGTGCACAAATTACTCAAATTGATCAAAATACCTTGTTATTGATCTAAAATTTGACTAAATTGGAATTGGAAGTCAATATTAGATGCATTGTATCCATTATCCCATTTAAGATGTTCCCAACACTAAATAACAAAGACATGCATCTTGTACAAGAAATTTGATAAAAAAAAAAGAGTAATCTAGAGCACTTAGCTACAAAATTAGCATTTTGACTCAAAATGATCTGATCAAAGTTAACTGACCCATAAATTATATTTCCCTATTTAGTGACACCCTAACCAAAATTGGCACTTGAATATGTCAATTTCAACTCATTTAATGTGCTTTAGTGTTTTTTAGCCAAATAGTGCATTTTGGTGGAAATTGGTCAAAATCTTAATTAGAGGTCATTGGTGGCTAGATTTAGGTGTCTACAAGAATGATTTTATGATCTTTATTGGTCATTGATTATGTTTCCTTCAAGTGTTGAGAGAAGGTATATTTGTGACCTCTATAAAGGAAAGTATGACCTTGGATGGTAAATAAGGACAAATAATGGATGGTAGGTCTATTTGTGAAATAGAATGATAAATGATAATAAAATTTGTAATGATGGGGAAACAAATGAAAATTGGGACTGTCAGTCATATATAATGTTGATGATGCTTGATTTGACATAACTTTAGATGTGGCAGGGCTGAAGACTTTTGAATATTTTCTTGATAGGACCACCAAATTTTTTTGTTGTTTGATCTTGAGAGTAACTACCATCTGATTAAGTTGTAGATTGACAAATATTTAGATTTGATCTTTGATTTTGTCTTCATCAAGCAGTGAATAACTTTTGTGCTCAACTATTGGTGCCTCAATGATGTTTTTACCCATGAAGTTGTCTTGATTGTCCCATAGTACCTTTAAGAAGGTTTCACTAATGAACATTGGCTTTTGACTTTGATTTTCTTCTAGCACTTTTAAAAAGGTTTCTCTAAAAGATGTTGAGTTTAAACTTTGTGTGTCCCTTAGTGCCTTCAAAAAGGATTCATTACGAGAGTGTTCTTATAGTACATGAGTTTGGTCTTGGCCTCCTTGCTCTTCTTCAACTGCTATGTCACCATGAATGTAATCCAAAAAAGTGTAATTATGTCAGTCCCAATCAGCACTTATGGGAGATGGAATGTCAATATTATGTCTCTGTTGATTGATGGTAATGGCATGTGGAATGGTAATGGAATGGGGAGAGGTTACACAATCTTCATAGAAGAGGATAACTTGTGTTGAATCTAAATTAATCATCCTCAAAAATTGTAGAAGGATCACAAATGTATTCATACTAATCTGTTAGGTATGCGTAACTAATATTATAACAGTCATGAATGTATTCTTCTTTTGAATCTAATTTTGATTTAATAGAATCTAAATTTAATGTCAATACTAATTTTGATTCTACTTATGATGTTAAATCTAATATCAAGTTAAAAATAGAACCTAACTCTAAATTTGATTCTGCATCTGATGGGTAATCTATTATAATGATGTTTAGTATTGGACAAGTAATGGCCTGTGATGGCATGGTGGGATCCACAAAGACTAGCTTGTCATAGTGAGACCCTTTTAGGATGAGAAAAAGGTCAAGAGACAACTCCTCATAAATTGGCTTATCAAGTAGAGGATCTTGAAAAATAGGCATATGGTCAAGGTAATGATTTGCCTAAAGGTAGTTATAATCATTAAGAAGTGACTCAGCAAAGACTGACTCATCAGAGTGAGACTCCTTGATAAATGGTATAATATCAATAGGTAATTCATCACAGGTTGACTTATCAAAAGTGGTTTGTTCAATATAAAAATATTATATTGATTGTTTTTCTTGGCCTTAGTTTCTAATGAGTTAGAAAATATCAATTTTTGAACACATCTTGGTTTTTGAATGATTGGATCGGTTGAGGTTTTGATTAGATTGGTATTGAACTAGGAAAGGTCTATGATTGGATAATGGTATGGCATTAGGGAGCATGATTACTCACACAAGCCAAAGGATGAAGTCTTGGTATATAAATGGTTGGATATTGTGGAACTTGGTTGCTCACACAAGCTAAAAATATGAGGTCTTGGAATGATGAAGGGTTGTTGTGGAGCTTGATTACTCACACAAGCTAATGTATTTAATTCCTACTCATAAACTATATCATCCCAATATTGAGTTAGATCATAAGCTAATTCTTGAATATATTCCATGTACTAATTATTGTAAAGAGGATATGGATCCATATCCCAAAAAAAATTATCTATAGTTGGGTCTTCAAAGTCCTCCTCACAAGCCTCTTCATACCAATCAAGGTCTTGAGTTGGATTGTAAGATGGTTCATGACTTTGTTCTCATGAATGATTATTATGAGGTGGATAAAAACTTGTCTCACAAACCATATTATCATCATTGGGGTTTTGACTAAAGCTATAAAATTTATTTTGTGCAGACATTCTATCATAATTTGGATTATGCATGACTCTACCATAAGTGTAGTTAGATATATCCACACAAATGATAAAAGCTCAAAAATAAAAAGACTTAGAGTTTTGCAAACTCTGAAAGATAATGTTCAAAGGAAAAAAAGTTTCTAACTTGGTCTAACTTGGTCAAAAGTGGATCTATATCTCCAAACAATGATTTGATCATGGAGCTATATCTCCAAAATGTTTTGGGCTAAGACTTGGTAGAAAATAATATAATGTCAAATGTATAACTTCAAATGTCATATGCACAAAAGGTCAAGCATCTAAATAAGAACTGATATGTCTAAAGTTTAGTTTAAATTGTTCCAAACAAGGTCTAAACTAAGAAAGGGAAAAGATTCACTAGGTCTTTTATCTAAATGTAAAGTCAAAATCTAGGCTCAAATAGGTTATGCTAGGACTTTTGGCTAAATGACCTCAAAATCTAGGCTTGAAATAAAGGTATGATGTGATTGGATTTAATCTAACAAGTTTGAAACAACTTTGACATAGACCTGACACACAAAATCAAATATAAACATGATCATTTGTCATAAGGCATAAGGCAAAAGGCTTTTGGAGAAAAGACTATGGTTTCCCAAATAAAGGCACAAATAATAATGAGGATAGGCTTTAAACAAATAAATCATCAATAGTTTTCAAATTTGGGTAATCGATTAACCAAAGTTATGTAACCTAAAAGAGAAATATCTATGTATCAGCCCCATGAATTGAGGCCTAAACAAAATTCAATCAATGTTTGAATCCAAACTTGACAAGGTTAATTGAAAACTCAATGTTGAAAATTAGGATTTGACTAAATAAGCTAGACAAGATTAGATAGCATGACGGCACAAGACAAAGGTCCAAATGGTATATGTGACTAATTTTAAAATAAATAGTTTTTGGTGCAATGGTAAACAAGTTTTGAAATAAATTGAGTAGCTTAATGGCGTAAGCATACTCAAATGATGTGATCAATGTTATGTTTCAAAGACTCAAAGGTAAAATAGTTTGATATGATTTTGGCAGTGTAACACTACCCTCCACAACTTGAATGATACACACATAAATAAGTTTAGAAAAAATTTCAAAGCACAAGTGTGGTGTAAAACAGATAGCATAACGCCTCTTTAGATAAAAGAGTGACATATAAACAAATTGGTTTTGACCTAGTTTATAAACAAATAAACAAGTTTTAGTCTCAAAACATACCAAGCAAAAATGACCAAAATACACTAAGTATAATCATCCAAATCTTAACAAGGGTGTGGAAAAGTGGGGTTGACTAAAACTAATTTTTTTTAATTATTTCTAGGGGGATCAATTACACAATGACTTTCACGTCATGATGGGGGAAAAAAGTGCATAAATTGGGTATTCATATCACTTGGCTTGTTGCAAAAAGGTCTTTTCCTTTTTACAACCACTACATCCTATTGTTTGCTCAATGTAGTGTGATGTATAAAGTGTAGATACGTCTTATGTGAAACTCCAACACTAGAAGATGGTTTAATTACTCAAACCTTTGATCCTAGTGGGAGTGGGTGAAGTTAGTGCTAGGAGATGAAACTCCAAGTCAAAGCTTCCCTACAGAATTTATGGGAGGTAATGAATTCCCCCTCACAAGCCAAGTTTGCATAAAATAAAAAACATAATATAAATAATTTATGGTCATGTCAAGATCATCTAATATTATTTTGAGTTTTTGAGGAGTGCTTTAGATGACATTTTTTCTAAACTTTTGGACTAGGTTTCATGTAATAAGGATGAGCGCTTTTGATTCCAAGGGTTCCCTAAAGGGGAAAAATGGAAGATCATACACATGAAAACCTTATTTTTACCAATCAATTAATTAAATCAACTAATGAAATCAAACTTTTACTAATGAGTTCATTTTTAATCCCAAATAATAAATGTGGTGGTGTTTTTTTTGGCCCCTTGGCCTTAGTTGCAAAGTTTGAAAGAAGAATCAAAACATTTAATAGAAACATGAATTTTTAAAAAAAAACTCAGATAGAAATACCTAATTCATTTTAAAACATACAAAATTAAGTTTTAAAGTATTAATTAGGATTGTTTTGATTATTTTTCAAATAGGTCCTACAAGAAAAATATTATCACTTTGTTTAGCCTTGAAGCTTATTTATCAAATGAGACAAGTAACTGTGAAGGGTAATGTTTGTCAACCTAAAGGCAAAACCTAAAAAAATAAAAGATGTTAGGTTAGACAAAGGTTTTTAAAAAAATCAAAAAAATTCAAAAAAAAAAAACTTATGGAACATGCAAACAAGTTAGAAGGTTAAAAATAATAAAATTGAACACAAAAATCATAAAAACCTGCAGTCAATAATTTAACCATAGCTTTTAAAATATACATCCATTTACACTAAATTTTTGAATATTATTTATATTTTTAGGAAACACCTCTCTAAAAAAAATTAGGTCAAAACAATTAATAAAAGAATGTTATTATCTCTGTACTAATCATTTTTACCATAAAATTAAAAAATAAAAAGTAACAGTCACTAAAATAGTTATAACTTCTAAAATATAAAGATATTTTTTTGAATTTTTTTTAGAATATCAATCAAATATTTATATATACCTATTAAAAATTTTATAAAAATATATTAATTAAATGAAAAGTTATGAATTCTTTAAGGGCCATTTTTACTCTAGCAAAGCAAAAAAACAACAAAAAAAGAATTAAAACTATGAATGCAAAGAAATTTATGGGTTTTGCACTCATGAATATAGTCTCACCAGGTGTTCCATTATGTGAAATATGAATTTTAATCAAGATATGATAGTTAGTATTGTGTTATTCTCAAAATGAAATAAACACACTAGCATAACATCTCTAGGCTTAGTTATCAGGGAGAGCTTAGTTAATAAGACTATAATGGAAGACATAACTAAAATGAAAAAGAAATATTATTTTACCTTATTTGGATGCTCCAAAATGCTTATTTTAGTGGATTTCTTAGTTTTTTCTCATGATATCTTCATCAATGGGGTTTGGCTATCTCCATCTCCTCTTGGCACTATTGTTAAATGCTTGGCTTGATTGATGGCTTGGCTCAATTTCAACATTATAACACTAGGATTTTAGCTTCATGAATATATTTATGCATTATAACTCTATTTTGATTGAGCTCCCTAAATAAAGGGCTCTAGGCTTGCTTTTATAGGCTTTTAAATCCCTCAAAATGGGTTAAATTTGATCATGGTTGAGTTCATTAACTTTGGTTTAGTTTGGCATATTCCTAGGATATTCTTTTAGATATTTTCCAAAAGTGAAAACTCACAAAGGTAAGATGCTCTTCAATTTCCTTTTTACTAATTGTTTTAATTGATTTATTATTTCATGGGTGAACTCAATTAATATTTGAAATTGATTTAACTCACTAATTGGTTTTGATTAGGGTGTGCAAGTTAATTAATTTTTTGTAGGAATTTGGCCATTTGTTTGATTTTGATTAATTCAATGTGTGTATTTACCTTATTCAATTGATTTAATAGGCCAAATTGATTTAATATGAGGATATGAAGCCAAATTTGAGACTAATAGAAATTCTTGGGCTAGGTATTCAATGATTTGCAAGAATTAGTCTAAAGTTATATATGAAGCCATTGGTGGCCAAATTCAGGTGTCTACACCTATTATCCTGAAACTATTCAAATAATTAGAGGTTTTTTAAAGTTTTCTGGGCAAGTGGAGCATTTATATGTTACTAGGTGTGATAATCCCACTCACCTAACAACTGATAGGATCAATTTTTCATTGTATAAAAGTTATAAGCAAATGGAGTAATGATAACCATCCACGTGTTACAACCCCATGGGCCCATTTCTATAAAAATATTCCAAAAGTTTATAAGTATTTTGGGAAATCAAAACACCAGGATGATAATACATGTTATCATCATGCTCATCTAGAGTCTGCATAGTAAAAGGAAGAGTATAACACTTCCATGGAAGTGGAGCACTGAGATGTTGTCGAGCGTCACAATACCATTCACTTAGAGCCTGTGTAAATATGAAAGATAGTATGGTACCCACTGAGGAGGGTAAGATCATAAAAATTTTCCACATGTCACCATTTTAAGGACATGAGGTAGTAATACACATATAACAAGGTAGAGAATAAACCAAGTGGCAATAGGGAGGTGAAATTTCACCACATGTCCTCAAAATTATATAAAGGTTTAGAAACCTCAAGAAAATGCTTATGGGAGGAGTTGGAAGTTAAAAAGTGTCAAATGAAAGGTGACAAAGCACTCAGGGCCAAGAAAGAGAGGCCACCAGGCAGTGATATTTTTAAAAATAATGATGCATCAAAAAGCAAATTTAAATATGAAAAATCAAAAGAAAAAATGAACCAAAGCCATTGAATCCATTAGTATGCATGAATTATCCAATTGCATTTAATTCAATAAATTAAGTGAATCCAAAGGGAAATATATGTAATTAACTAAGTAAATTTTAATCACATTATCATCAAATTAATAATTGTAAGTGTAAAATTGATCTCTAGCTTGATTAAAAAGTATTCACATAGTTCTAAAGAACTAGAGCTTTAGTGTATATAAATGGTTTCCTCTTCGTAGATGCCACCTTCCCCCTCTGTGTATTCAATTTTAGGGTTTGACTAATACACAAATATAAAATTAGATGAAGTGGATCTCAATCATGATTTCAAGCACTACTTAGCCATCTAGGAGGAAGTTGAGGCAACATATCCCTGTGTCCCTAAGGAGTAACTCTAGACCTTTACATAGAGATATAGGCAAGACTTAGTAGCAATCAAATCATTGGGCCTACATGATGCAATAATAAAACTAGAGGTAATGCCCCGCATAGACCTAGTTTATTATTTGTTTACAAATGACCAATTTTATGGAAATTTTTTACATATCCATTAGAATAGTACCCATGTAGTCTATGTTAGTGGGCATGCCTTCAATAATTACTATCAAATTCCAAACCTAGAGGTAACCTATAACTAATCCCTAGTTGACCAATGACTATCGGCTAAAAATGTTACCAACAAGTTTTAAGAGTGGGAACACAACACCAACCACCTTCAAAGTCAAGGGACTCATCTCTTCCATCCCAATTTCCACCTTTAAGCTAGGAATCAATACTTTCATGGCCCTATTAAATAGAATATATGGTTTCCTAACCATAACCTATGTCAACAAGGTTTGGATTCCCCTACTAGATAGCATCCTCACCTCCACCAAGGTCATCACTATTGGGTAAATCATTAGTGCTAAATTGATTCACCAAGTCAGTAGTAAAGATAACTAGTTGGATGATAATTTTTACATTATGTCTTATCTAATGGATGTTATAATTAGAATAGTCCACTCAACTTTCAAAGAACCCTGAGAACCCTTAGCTAAATACCCCAAGCATAGAATTTTTTTTAGTTAAATATCATTTATATCCATAGATTCAATAAAAATATGAGTATTACAGCATAGGCATTCTATCTAACTATGTACTATGACATTCATAGAAAGGATATGCCTAGATTATCTGATCAGATCAAGACTCTTAGAAATATTAGTAGCTACTAGCTCTACCTAGACTACATAATCATCAAAGTAGAAGGAATCAAGACCCTTCCCATGTATCTTCTTTGGTTAGTGCCAAATAAGGTGGTAGAGCAATAAATTATAGCTCAATTGAAATATTCCATAGATGTCAATCTAAAGAGTTCCATCCACCTAACACTTATTAGCATTAATTGAATCCAATACACTAAATGGGAACATTTCCACCCAATAGGTAGGACTAGAATCTCGTATGATTTTAAATGGGTACCCTACATGTAGTGAAATATAAGGAAAAGGGTCAGGAACCACTTGGATGAACTCAAAGCTAGGGTGAAAATTAACTATGGTGATGTTTCATATCCACATGATAAGGTGTTCTTAAATGCCCTAAATGACCTAGAGGTTCAAGATAGGATGAACAAGGTAAATATATTAATAGTGGTGGCTAGGTATATATATTATAATCTAGATACCACCAAGGAAGATGCCCAAAGAATTGAGAAAGAGGATTGGGATTCAAAGCCCCTTATTGAACCTCTTTCACAAGTTTTAATTCAAGGACAAGACTATGATGGACCATTAGGTCATGATTCAATGGGAAGTGAATAAATAATCACTTAGGAGGCCCCTCAACATCCTATCTTGGTGGTCACCATAGAATCAAACACCATTATTTCCACTCCCCCTCATTTAGATACTACTATATCAAGTATTGTAAGCATAGGTCAGCCTGGTGGGGAATTTCTATGTTGCCTTTCATTCCACTCATGGTAGCCTAATAGGTAAGCCTCCCATTTTTCCTCCCTCCAATTTATAGCTTACTTACTTCCCCAATTTCACCTCCATCAATAATATTTATTACTCCCACTATTCCACCTCTTATATACCATAGAAATTTGAATGCCTCTTTTATTTACACTTAGGTAAATCCAACAAAGGGAACCTCTAAGGAGAAGTCAAGAGGATAAAAAGATAGAAGAAAAAATTCAAAAGAAGTAGAACCCCTAAAAATATCTAATAATTGGGAAGAGATAATGAAGTTCTTGTAGAGGAAGTGTGGTTCACTAAATAATAATGGCAAGATAAGATGAAATCCTCCTTGTTGGTGACCATTAATGAAACCACATGGAGTGACTTAGAAGATGAATGGTTGTTAGAGGAAGCTCAGTCTAGGGATAGTGAAATTTTGAAGACCAATTCAAGCTCTATTGAATTACTTCAAGACCAAGGTGGAGACAATGGAGATGAAGTGGAGTCAAAAAACCTAGTTTCAACACAAGGGTAGTTAATGGGTATATCTCTAGCCATAATACCTCCTAGCACAATAGTAGAGTCTATGGGAATAATTCCCCAAATTGTTGTTACACAAGGAGTGAGTACATAGGCTTCTCATTCCTCATATATTGTAATTTATGCTTTTGTCTCAGTTTATTTTATAGTAGTTATTTCTCATGTTTTGGATTCTTTTTACCTAACCAATAAGGCTTAGAAAACTACAAGATCATTTTTTAAATACTAACCCTAACCCCCATCTAAACTTCAAAAGGACCTATTAGGGTTGCCCATACATACATAACTAATTATTTGTAAAACTTGATCAATACCCTCCTACCTATTCATTATTTATTTCCTCTATCCCTCAGTCCTTTAGACTTAATAAATAGGAGTACTTTGAAAATATAGTCTCTTCCACCATCTTTGCTTCCCCAGTCACCCTTTCCTAGCCCTCCACCCAATTCGACTTTCTAGTTGTCTAGGTAGCCTAAGTAGAGTATACCATTATTACATAAACAAAGGGGTTAAATAAGGGGAAACTAATATTTGATAAAACGGCTCCCAATAAGTTCACTAGATGGAAAAGAGTCATTCCTCCTTTCTATTATCTAGGAACATCTTCTACTAAACCCATGCTTCCCCCTAGGTATTCTCCCTCTTTCACTCCCATAGGTCAGGTAGAACCTTCATGACAACTAATTATCTTGAATATACCTCACTAGATTGAAAAAATGCAACAAACATAGGTAGGCATACAATACTTGGTCATTATGGAGTAGACTATATTCAAGTTTCACTTCAACAAGGAAACTAAGACTATGAGAAAGATAAAAACTATAATGGCTTAAGGATAGTAAGTGGAGTTGGAATAAAAAGAAAATGTGTTTCAATTGAATAAAAAATGAATAAATCTCCCATCTGACTTGGGTGGTCATATTTAATACCCCTATACTTTTATAGAATCTATAGGTGGATGTGGAGGCTTAATAGGAAAAAAACACCATTCAACCTCTAAGGGACCTTATAGGCAATGTGTAGAGAGAAACCTAAAAGTTATATTATGTCCTCCAATTAATAATAGATGAAAATAAGGGGTCCTATCGCAAATGGGTGGATTTCATTTCCCTTGTAGAGGACATGAAAAATATATAAGCTAAACTTTATTTTCTAGGTTGAGCAACCAAGGACAAGGCCCATAGTTACCTAAATTTGATAATTGACCTAGAGGTTACATGGGCCCAAAATTATGTGGTCACCAAGAGATATATATTGATTGAGTGGCATTAGGAGATGTGAAATTTAGTGTAGCAACTCATTAGTTATGAGGGACAAGCCATCTCCATTCTTGGGTAAATGAGAGTCGATGGTGTGATTAACCAGAGTGGAGAATTGGTTCTTGAGACCATATTTAAGGACCTCTTCTAGATCACTATAAATAATTTTAGAGTAGAGGTCAAGGGCACAATATATAAGACTCATGATGACCTAAAATAATTGATAAAGTTTTCTAAAATTAGGGTCCTTGGTATAAAGACTCATTATGTTGAGATTAGAGCTACATTAAAGGCACATAAAAAAATTAATGGACAAGCTCCCCCAACTCTTCAAAAGACCCTTATTAGACTTCAGGATGGTAGAGAATGATTTTTATTTGATTCATGCTCTCTACTCTCTAATTCAAAAAATTAAGCAGGTTTCTCAAGCCACATCATTACCACTAGCCATCTTGAAATACTAGCATCTTTAATGGTTAAACCCACCATTACAGCAACTTTGATGGAAATAACCACTGAAGTACATGTGTCCACCACTAAAACTACTTCATCATAAGAGGAATTATGTTGTTTATTGTTATTATAATTTTGTTGTAATAAGTTTTCTCTATTGGTGGTATCTTTTGCCAAGTGCTTCATCATAGGAGTAGAGGTGGGCAGGTAAGACTTGGTAATTATGGAACATCCCATAGTCAATTTTCACTTTGATAAGGAAACTAAGACTATGATAAATATAAATAGAAAAATTATAATGGCTAAAGGATATCAAGTGGAGTTAGATTAAATAGAAGATGTGTTCCAACTAACTAAAAAATGAAGAACTCTCCCCTCTGACTTGGGTGGTCATAGAGAAGACCCTTATACTTTTGTAGACTTTCTAGGGGGAGTAATAAAAGAGACATTTTGTGCCTATGATCAATATATGAAGGAATTATAAGAAATTATCACCATTCAACCTCAAAAAGACCTCATAGGTAGTGTGTAGGGAGCAACCTAGAAGCTATATGATGTCCTCTAATTAGTAAGAGATGCAAAGGAGTCACACCCCAAAAGGGGGATATCTTTTCCCTTGTAAATGACATGATAATATGGAATATAAAATTTATTTTATGGGTCAAGAAACTTGGGACAAGGCCTAAAGTCACCTAAATTTGATAATTTCCCCAAAATCTACGTGGGCCCAAAACTATGTGGTTATCAAGAGAGATAACTTGATTGAGTAGCATCAAGACAAGATAAATTTAGTGTGGTAACTCACTATATATGAGGGGAAAGCCATCACCATTTTAGGAGAAATGAGATTTGATGGTGTAATTAACCAGAGTGGAGAATTGGTCCTTAAGACAATCTTTGAGGACCTCCTCTGGATACCTATAAATAATTTTAGAGAAAAGGTTGAGCGCACAATATATAAGACCCATGATAACCTACAACAATTGATAAAAAAATTTAGAAGAAAGGTCCTTAGTAAAGAGGCTCTTTATATGTAGATCAGAGTTTCATTGAAGGCACATAAAAAATTAATGGACAAGATACCCTAACTCTTCAAGATACCCCTATTGGACTTTAGGATGATATAAAATGATTTTCAAGTGATCCATGCTCTCTACTAACAAATTCAAGTAAGTAGGATTTTTAGGCCACATCACTCCCACTGGCCATCTTGACTACACTAGAATCTTCAATAGTTAGACCCACCATTACAATAACTCTAATGGTAACATTCACTAGAGTACAGGTATCTGCCACTACAACTACTTCATCATAGGAAGAATGATGTTAGTGGTATCAAAATTTTGTTGTAACAAGTTTTGTCCATTGGTGACATCTTTTGCCAAGTGTCCTTTGTGTACTCCTTCGAGAGATATTCTATAAAATAGATGTAAACTTTGAGAATAACTTGAGTGATGAGGTGCCCCCATCCCAAGCCTATATATACATGTATCTCCTACATTCCAAAGGGAGGAGAAATTTTACATATAAATATAGATAAGAAATCCTTCAGGTTGTCTTGTAAGTCTATTTTGTATGCATGTATCTTTCATTTTTGTGTTATAGTGTTTATGATTTCGATCTAACCAGTTGCTTAGTATTTCTTGATATATTCAATAGTAGTTTCAAGTAGTTTATAATCAATTAATAATTTTTTATCAATTGGAATGCAAAGAATAAATTTAGGTTGATAGATCTTATTTTCTTATAATGATCTAAGTTACTCTTTAGGATTTGTGTAGAGACACTATCTAGTACAATTTCCTAGACTAAGCCATAGTTAGTCGAAGGTGATCTTTAGTATTAGCTACAATCTTGAAGTTGAGATATGTTAAAATAGTCTTGATAACAAGCAACCTTTAGTTAATAACCTAGATCTGATTGCATCATATTCTTTAGACCCTTTGACTATGTTTGTCAAATTTTATGTGTTAAAGTAGTAGTCCACAAACATTATTTATTTGGCATTTGTCCTTGTCTTAAATCTGGTTGGAAATAATTTATGTTCTCTATTTATAGATCCCCTTTTATGCCCTACCTTACCCTTTATTTTGTATTTTATTTAATTCCTGTTCACTTTAGAATAAATTCACCATCACCCCATTTCATTCAAGTAGATCTAAGATTATCATCCATATTTGAATGGACCGGGTTAATAGTTTAATTTATCAACACTATTCCACCACTAGTAATTGTAAGACTCAATACATGTAACTTGTACCCTAGAGTGAATATAGCCTTCATAGAGATCCTAAAATGTTAGAGGCTACCTTGTATGTGTTTTTTGGGTGTGTGTAAAAATTATCTCAATAATTACTTGAGCACATAAACATGGTCATATTCTATCATTCTCTCACACTTTCAATCTATCTTAAGATTTTACACTTCTATTTTCTATTACACACCTACAAGGAACCCACTGTAAGTTTAAAACCTACCAAATATCTTGAAAATATATCTCTAGACCCTTATTTCAATCCATCTATACAAAGGTTAGTTTTTCTAGTTTTAGTTAGTATCCCTAGTTGATAATGAATTGATATTGTCTTAACCAAACCTCTCCCAATAATGTTTAATTTTTAAAATCAAACCTTTCCTTAGGGTCATCCCATACAACTAGCATGTTGATGGTGTGATAAATTACCTAATTGGACTAATATATAAAAAAATTAAGGTATCATTCAAAATGGACTTGGAACTTATCTAGGACACACACACACACACACACACACACACACACACACACACACACACACACACACACAAAATTGAAAAATGAGAAAATTTTCCCTATTCTTCCAAAATTATGAATCTATCACTAGGAGTAGTCATATTCCAAGTCTAAATAATTAAAATCCAATTCAAATAAATCATTTTCATTTATCAAAGACAAATCATTAGTTTCATATATAGAATGAAGGATAAAAAAGCACAATCACACTAGATGTGAGATCTATGTGTAGCTTTATTTCCCTCCGTAGAATATTAGATACATATAAAATAATCAATAATTGAATGAGGGTGATTTGGATCAACTTAGTCCATTACACTTTCATAGTTTTTCTAGGTTTCTAATCCTCATAAACATAATTAGGGTTTCAAGGTGAAAGAGACTTATTTCTAGAGTTATGTGCATCACCAAGGTTTAGGATCTCACATACATAGTTTTCATAGATATGAAAAGGTGATCATATGATCACAGTCCCTCATTTTCTCATAAACTATTACCAACTAATATATGTCAATATCAACCAACGATATTGACCTAGATCTGATGAAACTGAACATGAAGAGACAAAGATATAGTTCATGAATGAGATGAATCACAAGCCTATTTTACCCTAATTTTCACTTCCAGAATATAATTATAGACATACAATGAACCAAAAAATATAAGTACACCTTCCTTTTTTTTACTTATTATATTTAGTCTATTCCAATTGTCAAATCATTGCAATCAGTTTTAGTATTTTACATTTATATGTGTGCTTTAATGCCATATCTATCAGTCTAAATTAAATTTCAAGTTTTAATCATATTATGGTTAGTATTGATTACATTAATCCAAAATAGGGTAAAACATATTGGTGAACCCTGAGTATTGATCAAACCATCCTTCTAAGGTTTCATATTTTTTATCTTAGGATTTTAATTTTAATTTTTGTTTTCCATACACAAAAAATATTTTCACCTTTCAAAGGTTTCAAATTTTTTGTTCAAGGGTTTCAAATCTTATTTTTAATTTCCATACACTAAAATATTTTCACCTTCATCCCTAGATATTCATTACGGTTTCATCATTCTAGGGTTTCAAATTGCATCCTTAGGGATTTATTTTCAAACATGAATTATGATTATTCCCTAATAATAGATATTAATCATGGCCATAATGAATAAACATTTATAGTTAACACAAGTCATGAAGATACTCCTTACATATTATTTATATATGGATAGTGTATCTTAGTTGGATAAATTATTAAGCAAATGGGTGAACATAATCAAATATATGTATACTAATAAGGATAAAATTAAAAAATAACAATCTCAGGCCTTCCTCCAATCCTATTGTTACAACATAAAACTTGACTTTCCCTTCATTACCACTAAATATCAATGGGCATGCATTACTTATTTCATTCATCATTCCCTATACCTCAAGGTTGTACTATCTACCATCCTACTCCCATTATTCACCCATGACTTATTTTATATTTCATAGTCCACATAATTAAGATAGGGTACTCCATCATGCATGAAAGAATGAAGGTAGTCAACATGTTCCTCCTCAACCCCCTCCACCTCCTATAAAATAAGATAATTAACCAAAATGATATGACATCATCGATCAAACAAGAATACCCATGTTCAAATTTATATTTGGAGTTACTAAAGAGATCAAGAGTCTATAAAGAATTTTTGTATAAGGTATTTCAAGAAACAAATCTTCCTCATGATACACAACTTATGTTATTTTACTCTATTATGAATACATTTAAGGATTAAAAAACTCATCACCTTCAACATATAATACTTGCCTATGCAAGATAAGATAGAGAAAAATATACCATTCTTCATTGGAGTTCAATTTAAAAGAAACTTGGTCAACCTTATTTTATTAGATAATGGTTCTAAGTTGAAATTTTGTAATAATACTCTCTTAAAATTATTTTGGATCAATATATATACCATTAAAAAATTAGAATGAACCTTAAAAGAATTTAATAACACTTTGTGTCAAATAATTAGAACCATATCATTGGATGTGAGACTAGGTCCCAAAATGGTGCCTACTACTTTCCATGATATTTCTAATTAATTGCATTACAACTTGATTTTTTGGTGACCATGGATACATGATATGGATGTAGTACTATTGACATTACACATATGTATAAAATACATGCATTAAGGCTATTCTTTTTTAAAACCAATAGATAATAAACCTTTTATATATTTCAATATGACTCAATATACTAATGAACATCAATCACAATCATAGTTATAAGATCATACTATTATTTATCCACTAGAACCCATTCTAGTAGCTCAAATGCATACATATGAGGTGGGTGAATAAAGTATATAAAAGGTAAGGAATAAGTAATAACAAAAAAAAAATTTATAACATGATCCACAATTTGATACGATACAACCCCAACCTATTATTAATCTTATTTTACTATTAAACTTGGAATATCAAGATAACATAGTCATATATTACTATAACAATGATTAGAAAGACATAAACATGGAAGATATGACATATGATCAACTACATAAGTTAAATTTCAATTTTATAGATTATTATTTATCTCACATTCTATTCACACCTATTGGAGTTGGACAATATAAATATTTTTCAAACACAACAAAGAGGGAAAAATCAAATATTCATATTTATGAATAGTCTGGGGAAAAAAATAAAGGAAATAATGATATATCATGATTACATTATATATAAAAATAATAGTTGTAATAGTATCTCACATCAGGCATATGTGACACTAAAAAAATGACTTAGACAAAGAAGCAACCATACACTTTAGTAAATAATGTGTATATGAAAAATATTAAGAATTAAAAACCATTGAAAATAAGTTTTTAAGATAAACCAATAAAAAATTTCAAATGTTACTTAAGCATAATCTCACCACACTACCATCCACTTAACATCAAGCTTGGGACATATTTTACATCAAGTAGGTAGATCATAGTGTGGTTATCATAGAATCATGGGAAATGATACAAATCCCTATGATGCATTAAAAAATAAGATTCAATTATATAAGAATTAAGGAATTTTTAAAGTAATATAGTGTCAATATGAAACACTCACATCAAGCTCTGCAAAGACACCATATATAACTACAAAAAGCAAAATACATCCTTGATAGGAGGCATTGACCATTATAATATACATGGTAGGTGCCTATTATTAAAAAAATAAAATTTATGGTAAAAATTTGGAATACATATGTAGTGTCATGTGTTTACAATAGTTGGTACATGACATCAATAAATTACAACATAACACACATTGACAAGAACCTCTTGGATGTATTATTTTACCAAAATATTGTGAACTAAAAGTGGTCAACACACACATATGGGTCATGCCTCCAATTTAATGGGTTCCATTCATATTGGTAAAATAATGGTTATAACAAATGTAAGTTATAGTAAATATTAAAAACTACTATCTTAATTTCTCACATGTATGAATAATGATCACAATTTGACAAAATGATGGTGCTTACCATAAAAAAGCACAATCTTTTGAGATGAAAAAAATATATAATTTTAACAATCAAAAAAAAAAGAGGAATAAGAGATAATATGATTATATAATTTTAAGGACAATCTAGGATATATCAACTTCAATCCTGATGAGGATGACTTCTTATCTGATTCATGAGAATTATGATTAAATAATTCAAAAATACAAAAAATTGAATAAATAAATAAAATAAAAAAATATTTTAAAAATAAAAAACAAAAATTAAGGACTTGAGCATGATAATGAATATTATATTCTAGTATTTACATATGTTATTTATCACATGTTTGTTATATAACATATTATTGACACACACACATGCATTACATGGTATATGAGTGCAATGTCGGACATATGGGTTACACATGTTCATATAGATGTTAGAATTTCCTCTACCTAGTGGCTAATGTGATGCTTGGGGCACCTTATCCCACATGCTTCATAATTATATGTTTTGTCTTTATATGACCTTTTACCATTTTGAGTTACCTAGATTGCTTACATGTGTCTTGATAGTTACTCATATATTACAAATTTATACATGGATATTTTATTATAGTATGATGTGACATTGATACATATGGATAGTGTAGGATATTATTTACTTGTTCTATACTCCATTGAGTCTTTTTATCTCTTACATGATATTATAATATGTGCTTTTATATTGTGTATGGCCCTTGGGCCTTATCTATGACATATTTATGTCCCTTGAGTGTGACCTTTGGCTTTGTCTGATGGACATCATTGATGTCCCTTCTTTTCAGCATATTTATGTCCCTTGAATGTGGCCATTGGCCTTGTTTTTTTTTTGACATGTTTATGTCCATTATATGTGGCTTTTGGCCTTATCTATGACACTAACACTTGAACATGTTCCACTTATTTAAATTGATAACTTTGAGTAGTGTCATGATCTATATCATTCAAATTTATTGTGTATTCTTATTAAGTGATCCTCCTATTGCATTATTCCTTGATACATATATATACACATAAAACTTTTATGTTTGAAATTACATATGTTACATATATTCCTTGATCTATATTTACATTAATATGATGATATACTCTCCACATGTTCATGTGATATTACATGTTTATATCCTTATACATGACATGACAAAATTAACTCTTATTTTGAGATGAGTAACTTATAGGATACTTCCATCATCTTAAAAATGAATTATTATAGTGGGATTTTCATAGATATATAATCCTCCATGAGTATAAAATCATATCAAAGTATAAATTTTAGAGATTTAGAATGGTTTAAATATCACATGTCTCATTTATATATAGATATTATAAAATTGGTACATATTATAATGGACATGTAATGGATATGAACTTAATTTATAGAGAAGTGAGCACATATTTAGACACACTTGGGTGCATATACACACAATTACAAGAATATTATTTATATTTTTCCACATACATAAACATGTGAGATATAAATTCTCAAATTTAGCATATAGATGTATAGCATTATATACTAGTTGGTTTAGATTCAATGGGCATGATATTAGTTAATGAAAATACACACACTTTTAGATTCATGATGCATGATATTGGTTCATGCATAAATATAAAAAACATAATTTCTAGTTGAATGGTAATGGTTGTCTTTAAACTTCACACCTATTATATCTACAGTCATGATGGGGGCATGAACATTGTTCATTCTCTTTTAGTCATGTATTCTATTCTACTTGAGAAAACTTGAACAAAACTATATAATAAAACTTGCATTCATGATGGGGGAAAGAACATTGTTAATTATATTTTTATAATTCATTCTATTTAAATGGAGTTAACTTGAGTGAAACTATATAATTTAATCTTTGATCCATTTACAATGGTTGATTTAGTTTGTATAGTGAACCTAGCCTGATGATTCCATTTTTACATGCATATTTATTTGGGTTAGTACAATATGTAATTCTTCACACATTCATTAGGGTTAGTTCATGTTATATTCCTAACTCAATATCCCACATAGTTTCAAAAATTTGGGGCACAAGCACCCAACCCTCTATGTATTTCAACAAGGAAGCATAATTTATACAATGCTTTAAAAAGGAAGCATCATCTCTAAAAATTTGAAAGGGTAACATGGTTTTCACCAAAACACATGTGCACTCTTACTTTTTCTCTTTAAAATACAAAAAAAATAGTTTCAAATTAAAAATTTTAATCTATGGACATTTTTTATTTGATCAGTTAACAATCGGTTTAAAGGGACCATACACTTTACAAAAAATAGCCGAAAGATAAGAAAAATATATTAACAAGATAAAAAGGGAGAAAAATACAAACCCAACACCTAAAACTTCCTAACACCAAATTTTTTCCAACTATCATCCAAAAAATATAAAATTAACCAAAAGGAAATAAATTCAAACAAGTTATTTTGATTTAGAATAGAAGACTAGTTGCTTGGTCTCAGTACTAGAACTTTTATTTTTTCTTCCCCTAGTTTGACTCCTAATAAACTGATCTTTACCATCATCCTATCTCTTTTTCTTAAGGTCAAAGGATTTAAACTCCACTTTTTATTCCTTGGGATCTTAGTTGGCTTCCTCCTCTTTTTTGTGTTGGGTTGGTTTACCTTTTAAGGAGTGAATCGAAAGATCTTTTCCCACATTAGTAGTTATCGATTTTAGATTGAGGAATCCTTTGAGCCTCTTAAACTCATCAATAATTTCATCACAAAGGATTTTCTATATTTTAATATTTGTATTTATATTTTGGAGGGAGTCCTCAATTTCCATTTTGACATTGAACCCAGAGACCCCTTTACCTTTACTAGTGAGCAGGTAGATAAATTTAGGGCTCCTCGAGTCTAGTTTGGGGTCCTCTTGCACATGTTCAGCCAACTCCTCCAAATCTTAGTCCTTTTGTTCATCTCCAAGTTCTGATTGAGTGTAGTCTTCCTCCTTCTCTAAATTATCCTTTTCACTATTGATGTCAATAGCTTCAGTGATAATCTTAGACCATTATGGCTCCGTATGCTTAATCAACAAGGACTACACATGATTACACATTTTTTTATTGAGTGACCTACATAATAAGAGATTCATACCAAAGATAGTATTTTTTTTAAATCTTAGGTAAATTTTATCCTTTTACTCTAGAAATTTCATTAATAAAATATTATGATGGAATTTTTAGATAATAAAATTTGGTATTTAGTACTTGATAATGACAAACTTGACACACATTTACTATGTATGACTTGAACATAAAAACATGGTCTTAATCCACCATTATCTCACACTTTCATGTTATCTTATGAGTTAACCCTTATATTATACTATTAAACACCTATAAGAACCTCATTTTTAGTTTTAAACCTACTAAATATCCTACATAGACATCTCCAAACCCTCACTTTAGCCCAACTATACGTAGGTCATTTCCATCAATATCACCAGTTGATATTGATCTAATTTGGTCAAAATTGACTCTCTCTCTCTCTCTCTCTCTCTCTCTCTCTCTCTCTCTCTCTCTCTCTCTCTCTCTCTCTCTCTCTCTCTCTCTCTCTCTCTCTCTCTCTCTCACACACACACACACACACACACACACATTAATAGTTAATTTTTAAATTCAAACCTTTTCCTTAGGGTCAACTTATTTACCATACATGTTAGTGGCATGGGAAATTACCTGACTGGACTCATATATAAACAAATCAAGGTCTCATTCAAAAAAGACTTGGCACGTATCTAGGGCACACCTATATAATATTACACAATGAGAAAATATGTCCTATTCTTCCCAAATTGCATTTAGATCATTTGGATAAGTCACAATCCAAGTCTAAATAATTCTAAATCCAATTCAAATAAAACATTTCCAAGTATCAAATTTGAATAATTAGCTGCATATATATAGAAAATGAGCACAATTACACAATCACATTAGGTGGGATAACTACTTGTGGTTTTATTTCCCTCTTGAGAATATCAGATATGTAGGCATTGATCATTCATCAAATTATTTTGATTAGGATCAACTCAACCCATTATACTTTCATGTTGTTTTAATATTTTAACCCTTATAAGAACACCTAGGTTTTCAAGGTAAAGTAGAGTGATTTCTAGGGTTACACACATCATAAGGGTATGAATTTTCACATAAAAAGTATATAAGGATAGGATAATGTGATTATATGAACATAATCCATCATTTCTACATAAGTAAATATCGACAAACTCAGTTTTATATCAACCATAGACATTAAACTAGATCTGATGGAATTGACCTTGCCCTAATATAATGTAGTTATTGAACCAAATAAATTGCATGCTTGTTTTACCCTAATTTTCACTTCTAGAATGCACTTACAGTTATAAATTAAATAATAATAGTTAAGTATTCATCCATTTATTTTACTTACTATATGTAACCCATGTGAATTTTTAATCATTACAATCAGTTTTAGTATTTTAAATTTATATGTATGCTTAAATTCCATGTCTATAATTTGAATTACATTTCATTTTTTAATCCTATTAGGTCTAATCTTGATTTAATTAATCTAAATTGGAGTTAAAAAAAGGAATTATTATAGTATTATCTTTTGATTGTATGGTAAGTCTTATAACTATATCTGTCTACACTCGAGGTTGTATGATTAGTTTTTTAGGAAGTACTTTGGGTAATCCCTCACATTTTTTGTATAGGTGATTAATAAGATGTCCTCAAATAGTAATTTTTTTTTATCATGTAAAAACTTAAGAATTGGTGTAATGTGGACATTGGTGTAATGTAGATGGGATATATCTCATTTTATTTATCCATGGGTATCCAAGTAATAAAGCATACATCTTATTATTCAATAATACATGAAACCATACCAAAAGTGTCTTAGGGTCTACACTGATAAGTAATGTGATACCAACGAGAGATGTCTATGTGATACCATAAAAACCTTTAATAATCATGGTAATATAAGGATGACATTGTACATATATTCAAACTTGAACCATTATCAACCATAATTCCATGTGTAATATAAGGATGTGAATCCTAAAAACATGTTTAAATAATGGACCATTATTAAAATTATCTAGTGAAATCTCATGGTCATATAAAATAATAGATGGAACCTATTTCAATGTACCCATTACCATACCTATGAAACTGTATAAGTTTTGAGCATTTAAATCATTAACTATTGTATAGGTGTTATTATGTGAAAAGTATCTTTCTTTTTAGTATCATGATTTAGAAGTGGATTACTATTTTTTTAAATGTTGATTTGGTAGAGTGACTAATTTATTCAAATTAATATATTTATTTCAACCTAAATAAAATTTCTATTAATTAGATCTCATATATTAATTATTAATTGAAAACATTTATTGGTAGTTATTCTACCAATCAAAAACTCTATGTATACATTCTTCTTTATAGAATGGGTAAATCTAATGTACAAAGGAGATCTATAAATATATAGTAATAAAATTTACCCTAAAAATATAGACTACTAATAGTACAAATAATATGATAAAAAAAAAAAGTAATGAAAGATAGGGAAATAAGACTGAAATGACCACACCTAAAAATTATAGATGATTTTTGGGATAGAAAACAAAATTATCTAAGTGACAGGACTGAAACCCTAAAATTTGAGATTGACTTGGCAAAAGGATATAATCATAAGACCTCCAATTTTTACTAGGTTAGAATTATGGAATGGTTGATTCTGACACACAATTCTAATCTGGATCTACACTTATGCCCTTTACTAGTTTTTTGTTTCTTATAACCTTTTGAGTCATTTCTCAAACAATGTATATACCAAGATTCGGTACAAGCCTTGTTTCACAAAGCTTTTAGGTACTTAGTGGTTTTTTTTTTTTGTTTTTGTTTTTTTTAAATTCTATTTGGTTATAGGACACCATTTTCCTATCATTTTAAATTTTATTTTTCATATTATAGACATATTTGGTCCTCACTTTCACCCTAGAGTCCTTTTAGGTCTTGAGTCAGTTCCACATTTTATGGTTAGTTTTGAATTTTAATATTAACTCAATATAATTAAATTAGCTTAGGTATATTTTAAAATTATTCTAGGATCATTTCACCTTTTTACCATTATTTGGGCATGTTTGAGTTTTTTTGGTTAGATTTGTGCACCACTAGGTCCTCAATTCAAAGTTAGAGGCTTATATATATATAAAGTCACTATAAGGTATTTTAGGACAAAAAATTTTCATTATTAATATCTATAAAATATTACATATTTCACCTACTAAATTATCAGAACTAAATCTTAAATTTACAAAGGTTAATTTACATTTGCATGCTTGTACCAAGGGAAAAATAAAAGAAATAACATTTAGGCTTGAATCCATAATTACACACATAAACATTAGTGAATTAAATACATTCAAGTTTTATCATTTTTTAGAGTATTATAAATATAATTCAATTCTTTGATAGTCAATGGGGATTGACCAAGGCCAGTGAAACTCAATCCATTCACTTGCAATCCCATTTGATATTTGATTGCTTGTGTAAAAGTAGGGTTTGATCATATAGGTGAATATATGTGATTTTAAAGGTTATTAAAGGAATAAATATGTATTTTATACATAGACACATAATTACAAAATAAAATAGGATATTTCTATGTACATGTTTAGTATTAACTACTACAAGTTGATATAGACTATTAATATTGACCTACCATGATAGAAGTGACCAATAGGTAATCGACTAAAAAAAATTGTACACAGAACATGTACATGTACCAAAGACTTATAATTAAAATAACCAAACTTATAATAACATGATAAATAATCTAAGATATTTCTTACCTCTTATTATACTTTCTTTACAATATTTAGCATGTGCACTTTATCATGATTTTAATAAGTTTTTATGAGTTTTTATGTATATTTAGAAATATTAATTAATCATAGTTATAAAATGGTATATTATATAAGGGTTTATAAAACTAAATTAGGGTAAAAAACATTGGTGAACCTATAAACTGATCAAACCTTGGCATACCCTAGATATCCTTTAAGGTTTAATCCTTCTAGGCTTTTAGATTCTAGCCTTAGGGTTTTATTTTCAGACCCAGTTTCTAATAATTTTAGGACCTTAACATCTCCATGCTTACTTACCTATTAATTTTAGGACTTTTTATATATTTTTAAAGGCCTAATAAATCTAAAATAGATAACTAATTATAAATCTATAGTATTTATCATCTTGTGGAATTTTTATTATCTAGAAACTCCATCCCTTGCATTTATGATAATAAAAGTGACTAATATCCAAACATGTGTGATTAATTATGTTAGATATGTAGATAAAGATTATGTTTTTCATGATTATTATTGTGATTATGGGTATGATTCTAATTATGAAAGCCAATAGGATTGGTAGAATAATGAATAGTATCATGAAAAATAAAATGAATAGATTAATCCTAAAGTAGAAGATCTTACTTATCTTATTATTTTCATTATTATTTAAATCACACACTATAAAAATAATAATAAAATAATAATTAATATCTTCATATTCCTAACATGTCACATGTGCTAAAATATTAAGAATTTCCATTTAATACACCCCTTTTGCCTATAAAAGTTTCCATTGCACTTCATCTCATTAATCATTATAAAATAGAAAGGCAGAAGCCCTATGTATAAATGTTAAAAGACTATGAAATTCCTTATCTCTCATTCAAAATGGAAAAATAAGGTGAAATTCCTACTCTCTAGATATGGAAAAATAATGTGAAATTCATTCTCTCTCTAGAAATGGAAAAAAGTGTAAGTCTTCTCTCTTTATAACTAACAAAAGAATGTGAAATTCCTTCTCTTTCTAGAAAATGGAAAATAATGTGAAATTAATTATATCTCTCTATAAATTATAAATGATACAAACACATGGGATGATTATTTCTCCTCTCTTGGAATACAATGTCAAAATATCTATTCATATGATCATTATATTGAAACGTAATGTGATGTACCTCCATGTAATGATAATGTGAATATATTCAATGATACTTATTCAAAATGTGAATCTATGGAATATAATATAAATAATCATGATGACTCTTTTGAATCTATGTCTAGGATTAAAAATTTAAGGCTAGACCTTCATCACTCATTAATAGTAGTGTACCTATGGATAATTACAATTATAATATTTAACCATTGAATAGACCTATTAAGGATATTAATATGCCTTCAAAATAATTAATCTCCTTAATTCATGTAATGGGTGCCTTACAACACAAACAAACTATCTAATCATAGAGAGCAAAGCATATCATGCTTGGGTTCATTATAATGTTATATATGGAAACCCAAATGTGTGTAATATTATAAATGTTCTATTACCTCACAACTTACTCATGCCTACATTTTGTATGTTTTATGGATGTAGTGATATGTATCTACATCTTAGAGACTTCAAATATTCTATGGAAAAATAGGATGGTAATTAGATTTTACTAAAAGTGTTTCCTGAAAGTTTAATTAGAAATGATTTGGATTGGTTTCAATCTATTCACATTAGGTATTTACATTCTTATATTGAGAAATAAGATACTTTTTAAATTTTATACATTTATAATAAGGGACCAAGGGTTACATATGAACATTTACTTTCCATTCATCAAGGAAAATCAGAGTCAGTTTGTGATTACATTTTACGATTTAAGACTTGTATACACTAATTGATATTTTACATTTCCACTCAAATTAAAGCTAATTTATTTTAATTATGATTCATTAAATCTCTTTTATATAACAATATTTCACTATAAGATTAATTGGTACTCAATCCAAATCCAAAGAAGGCACATGAGACATTAATTTACAACAAGAAGTCCCATATAAATAATACAAAGAAACTATTCCACTTCCTAATGTAAAGATTCCTCTCAAGGAAAATCAGGTTAAGTCCTAAATAAATGGAAATAATTAGTTTACAAAAAAACACCTAAACTTAAAAAACATACTTTCAATAATTGTAAATCACTTAAGTTTGACAATTTTAAATATTGACCACATGACATTCTACATTACTTATTGGATAATAACTTAATCAATATACATCCTAACTATTATCACCCTCCTCATCACCTTGGGAAAATAAAATTAAAACCATTTTGCATTTATCATGGTATTAATGGACATCATGAAAATGATTTTTATGTATTATGACATAATATTACACAAATTGTGGATAAAATGGTTATTACATTTGGAAACATTGACAATTAGTCAACAAGATCCCCTACTCCACCTTATTTGATTAATAACTCAACAAATACCAAAACACCCAAAGGTGTTATTGCAAAGGTGCCAATGGAATATTATAATTATAATTATAATGTTGTTATAAGAAGATATTCTTATAGTTCACATTATACTGTGACTAGTATATCCCAAGATGTTCCCATTACAAAACCAATGGTCACTCATTATTCTTATAAGAGAACCTAGAAAATATATAGTTATGAATTATAAAGAACAACATAATTTAGACACAATGAAATATTCTCCTAAATAATTATGGATACTAATTATAAAAACAATAAAATGAACTCTTTCTATTTGTTAAACCAAAATTTCACCAATCAGCTTCACATGATTTCAATAAAATCATATTCCCAAATGGGTATGGAAATATATTTTGAGTATCAAGGATAACTAAAAATACCATGGATTAATCTAATATATACATTCATCATGCTTATAGCATAATATTATTTCACATAAGACATTTATAAAAATTTATGGAGCATAATAACCAAACCATATTTAATACAAGACAATACATCTAACACATAATGTGATATAAATTAAAAATTGAATTTATACATGTGACATAAAATACAAAAATCAAATCACATGAGATAATACCAATGTGTGAATATATTAAAAAAATCATTAAATTAGATCAAAATTACTAATCATATATAATCAAATCAAAGTTTATGATATAATAAAATTAATCAATAATCAGGGATATGTCCCTTGATACATCTGAATCATCACTATCATTATCTTTATGCCTACTATATATTTAATTATATGTTCCACTATCTTCTTTATGCCTGTGATAATGAGACCTATATCGTCAAATATGCTCTTAAATATATCCAAAATACACCATGGTCTAAGTGCGATCCATTTTTAGAGCATTATAGTGAGAAATAATATCCCTATATATATCACTATTACTCTCAAGAGTAGGAACCAAAATTTCTATCCAACTCTACCTGGAGATCATCTTACTCACCAAAAACTATAGTGAAGGATATTGTAGTAATATAAAAAAAGATAAAAAGAGGTGCATGTACCCCCATAATATTTGTTACTCAATCAATCCACTGACAACTATATCATATAGAATATTTTACATTAGTGTGTGAACAAATGCTTCTACCATTTTTTTCCATTCTCATCACCAACACCACAAACATGAAAAATACACAAGACATTAGAAACATATAAACATAAATTGAAACTCAAATAAAAATATATAAATTTATAAATAGATATTTACATGAAACTAAAATAACTATAGCACTAGCTAGAGAAGGATGTGATGTAATTTAACTTATTCCTCCATCACCTCCATCCTAAACTAAGGGCATCACACTTGGATCATCTACACCAAGAAAGAGGATGGGGACCGATCATGTTCATCTACCATCAAGTGTACTACACATTACATCCTACATCATTCACATTAATAACCAAAATAAGAGGATATGTGTCCCTTGTAGGAAAAATTTATATATGCACAACATGAGGCCTTGGCTTGTTGCCAAGATGATGTTTGTAAACCATAGTCTATGTCTAAGGGTACATCCTACAAGATGCTAGACTGATGTGTGACTATATAACCCTAATTTTGGATGTGGATCCTCTTGGTTAGATAGGGTTAAGAACATATAAATATTAAGGCAAAAAGGTGATAATTAGATCTATATTAGGCCAATTAAATGCTAAACTCATATATACCATATACTAAAATTATAAATTGAGATAAACTATTAATGGAAAGTATGATTATGTTATATATAAATATGACAAATAAGTGATGTACTTAATTAGATCTAATGCTAATGTAAATCTAGATTTGGAACACATAGAATATAGGCTAGAATGAGGCTTTGGAATATTTGTTAGATTTTGGATTTGATGCCTTTGCTTATCTAGATAGTTGCGTCAGATCTTGGATGGTTATGTTAATGCTACTATTTGAGTCTAAATACAGTGTCTTATATATAATATCTATTGAAATAGGATGTGACCACTTAGATGTTTATATTTTTGGCTTCAAATTAGCTCTAGTGAATTTAAATATGGGTAATGGACTCTCTCTCCTTATGAAATGACAAAACCCTAGCCTTCCATCTCTAATGTGACCTTGAGGAAAAATGGGTTAGTGAGCACATAGTGTCAATATGTCCCCAATGACCTCACTTTTAAAGGGAATTTTATACATATATAATACTATAGAAGAGGGCCTCATACTCATTTAGTTTTTCCCTACATGTTGGATTGTGTGTGAATCATGTAATGTGTGTAAGGCAAGTATAACAATGAAATAACTTGTAACTTTACAAATAATACCTTAAGACTACTCCTTTATTACTTCAGACCTTATATGGTATGTACCTATGAATGGTATGTAAATATGGAATCTTTGATCCATTGAAATCTTGATAGAGTGCTTTTGATAAGTGCATTGGTCTCTTTGGTCTGATTGTTAGGTTTTGTAGGTGAAGAATGAATGAGGGTTGATATTGTATTTATACCAATACTATCAAGAGATAAATCACATTAAATCATTTAGGTTGACCATTTTAACACCTTTCATTTTTAAATTGGATGACTTTAAGGAATTTGACACTTTCATAAAGGTAGGATAGTTATGTTAACTTTGTTATCTATCTCAAACATTAGTGTCTAGGGAGTAGAAAAATAGGTACATGTTCAAAACTTATAGAGGTGTAAGATAAGTACATTTTAAGCATTCTAGGAAAGATAGGATATCTATGTCATCAACATAATACTATTCAGACTAAGAGATAGGCCAAGGTTCATAAGATAGAGTAGATGCGAGTCTTGTGAAAGTAAGTCATGTGTAGAACTAAGAGCAACAACCAAAGTTTGATTTTTTCAAGTGTAAAATATTGAGGTGCTACATAACCATAAAATATCATCTAAATTTTACCACATTTAATGTAGTATGAAATTATGAGTTTAGAGTAAAGTAATAATTACCTTGGTGTATATGCACATCTTGTCTTTTTTTGAATCTAATTTGAATACTTGTTTAGTGATTGACATATAACAAAGAAAATATTAAAAAATAGAACTATTGAATATAATATAGGTTAAAATTACTTTAAATAGATTTAAATTCAAAAGATAAAGGTTTAAGAGTACACATGTGTGTCGATGTAACCACCTTGCCTATTGGCAAGTTATTTTGCAAAACATGTATCATTATAAGGTTCTAAAACTAAGATTAGGATACATATAGATTATTAATTAAAGTGCATATATGCAAGGAGATATATATAGAGAAATAAATTGGAAAGAACATGCCACCAATATTTGGAGCAAAAGTAAGTTACTACCTAGTAGTTGAGATTATCTCAATTATGTAACCTAATGATACTTATAACCTAGTGAGTTTGGATGATATAATTAGATCCAACCTAAAAACTTGGAAATTTTGAGTGATTTGATCACCTCAACCATATTAAAAAGTTAACCAACTACTATAATAGGTTGTTTTGATAAAGTTTTTAAAAGTCCATGGGTATCAATACGTGTAACGGTTTCATAATCAAAAACTGGTTTAGATTTTGAAATATTAGGTACAAAGCAAGGAATGTCATATTTAAATGTCCATAAAAGAAGCTCTGACATATTTAAATGTATAATAAGTAAAACATAGGCATAAGGGCTACATATAACAAAGCATATTCAAATGCTCAACCACATAAGATAATAGTAAATCAAAACACTCAAGGAAGTGTATAAACGAAAATCATAAGCAACCATCATAAACATATCATAGTATCGCATAGATCAAATGTGTTAACAAAAAATTTCAAGTCCATAGCATATCAAGTACCGTGTGTAAGATATAATCATAGATCATGTGTAAGTACATAAGAGCCTAATAATGATAATGTGATGTGACTATAGAATGATGAAACCTAAAAGTATCAAGATCATAGAATATGGATACCCCTAACATCTTGGAGATAGGAGTAGAGGAAAATTAATGTGTAAGTACATAAGATCTTAATCATGATAATGTGATGTGACCATAGAATGATGAAACCTAAAAGTATCAAGATCATAGAAGATAGATACCCCCAACATCCTAAAGACATGAGTAGAGGAAAATCCCAACACCTATAAGTGCATAGAATCAGGTATCTATGTATGCCTGTAGATGTGTATGTAGATGTGTATGTAGAAGTAACTGATATGTTATTCCTCAACATGTAACTAACACATATATGCCAAGGAGTCAATATAATATGTAGGTGCTAAAAAATGTTTTTAGATTTTTGAATTTTTTTATTTTTTTGGTATTTTTGAAATATTTGAAAGATCTCACATAACATATGCATGAAAGTGCATAATGTTCATTAGAGTTTTTATAGGTTTTCTTAAATATCTTTTGCTTATGGTGATCACCACATTGTGAACATAATTCCTTTGAATGATGATCAAATGTAATTTGTTAGTTATCAATGAGGTCCTAAATCTTAGGACTCAAGGTAAAACATATGTTCGTAGATTGCTAAGGGCCTTTGATAATAGTCATAATAAACATTTGCATCATATCCTTTGGGTAGAGTTATATTTATATCAATATATATATATAGACATGACTTAGTCAAATGTCTAAAATGCAAGGAATGTCAAATTTAAATGTCCATAAAACAAGCTTTGACATATTTAAATGTATAATAAGTAAAGCATAGGCATAAGGGCTACATATAACAAAGCATATTCAAATGATCAAACACACAAGATAATAGCAAAGTAAAACACTCAAGGAAGTGTATAAAGGAAAATCATAAGCAACCAGCATAAACATATCATAGTATCTCATGGATCAAATGTGTTAGCAAAAAATTTCAAGTGCATAGCATATTAGGTACTATGTGTAAGATATAATCATAGATAAGGCATGTGTAAGTACATAAGAGCCTAATAATGATAATGTGATGTGACTATAGAATGATGAAACCTAAAAGCATCAAGATCATAGAAGATGGATACCCCCAACATCCTAGAGACATGAGTAGAGGAAAAGGCATGTGTAAGTACATAAGAGCCTAATCATTATAATGTGATGTGACCATAGAATGATAAAACCTAAAAGTATCAAGATCATAGAAGATGGATATCCCCAACATCCTGAATACATGAGTAGAGGAAAATCCCAACACCCATAAGTGCATAGAATCAGGTATCTATGTATGCATGTAGATGTGTATTTAGAAGTAACTGATATGTTATCCCTCAACATGTAACTAACACATATATGCCTAGGAGCCAATATAATATGTAGGTGCTAAAAAATGTTTTTAGATTTTTGAATTTTTTGATTTTTTTGGTATTTTTGAAATATTTGAAAGATCTCACATAACATATGTATGAAAGTGCATAATGTTCATTAGAGTTTTTATAGGTTTTCCTTCTTCGAATGGTCTTGCAAAAGATTTTTAAATATATTTTTATTATTGTGATCACCACATTGTGAACATAATTCCTTTGAATGATGATCAAATGTAATTTTTTGGTTATTGATGAGGTCCTAGATCTTAGGCTTCAAGGTAAAACATATGTTCATAGATTGCCTAGGGCCTTTGGTAATAGTCATAATAAGCATTTGCATCATATCATTTGGGTAGAGGTATATTTATATCAATCTATATAGGAGTGAGAGATACAAGATGACAATTTATCAACCACAGGAGTAATGAAGTAAGAGGCTCAGGTAAACATGAAAACCATCTCCTTGGTGCATTATATAAAACACACTTACTAGGCTAATACAAAACTACATTAACCATGGTGTATTTTTCCTTTCTAGGCTTAGGATATTTTACCTTATAACTTAGTTTGATTGTAAATTTATTACTAGATGTAGATGTTGTGTTTTTTACATACTTGAGCTTATTCAATGAAATTAATGTCATTTCAAGATCCCATACAACATGGCATAAGTCATCAAAAGGTTGAAACTTCTTGAAAATAATGGACTCATGTAAATGAGCAATAAAACTTTATTTTAATGTCTTGTAACACTTTATCAACCATAATATTGGTCATTTTTGATAGCATTGTCTTATATATCAAGACATATTCATTGATAGGTTCATCAGTTACTTGTTTGATCTTTTTAATTTGAGCATAAGAAAAACTTTTTGGTAATGTTAATAAAAAAGTGTGCCAAAAAATAATCTATAAGAGGTTTGAATGCTTTCATGGATTGGAGAGGTGTGTCATAAAACCACCTCAAAGCATAGTCTTTGAGGATCATTAGAAATAATTTGGTCAAAAGTTTATCATTAGAGGCATTATCAAGGCATGCCATAAAAAAGGATCAAATATGCTGATCTAAATCACCCTTTCCATCATATAATGTGAACTTAAGCATAACAAAACTAGTTGATAAAGGGTGTAAATATATCTATGGTGCAAGAGGATTATGTAACATATCTTTCAAATCAATGCCATGTGAATAATTTTAAGCCTTTTGTTTAATGTTTGTAACCTTATCCATTTTTGATAACTTGGTGAAGAGATTAAACTATAGACCCATTGGGATTTAGATTAGCTAGCTAAGTAGTCACCAAAGGGGATGAAAACATGTTTTGAGTAGTAAGAGTCATTAAAACTGGTATTTGTGATCAAACAATGGGTAGGTCCATAATAGATGTAACAATAGTAGTTTCATGTAATAAAGGTTTAAACACATAATCCATGCCCCCATTAGATGTAATGAGTTGTAGTGTATTCAAGGGGAGGGATGTGTCATGTTGGGTTCACCAAATATTTAACTCTAATTTTAGATGTGGATCCTCTTGGGTAGATAGGGTTAAGAATATAGAAATGATAGGGCACAAGGGTGATAATCAAATCTATACAAGGCCAGTTAAATGATAAACTCATATATACAATATACTAAATTTATTAAATTAAGATAAGATATTAATGGAAATTAAAAATGTGCTAGATATATAAATTACAAATAAGTATTTACTTATCTATATTTTATGCTAATGTAGATCTAGATCTAGAATAGGTAGAAACTAGGATGGAAGGAGATTCTAGAAAAATCATCAGATGCTAGATCTGATGCCTCTAACTATCTATATGGCTATGTTAGTCCTATATGGTTACATAAATATTAATATTCAAGTCCAATGATATTTTCCTATACTAAAATATGATGTAACCACCTATATGCTTCTAGTTTTGGATTTACCTTTGCTCTAGTGCATTCAGATCTGAATCATGGACTGTCACTCCTTGTGAAATGGCAAAACCGTAGTTTTCAATATTCAATATGATGTTTGGGAAAAATGGGTTAGTGGGAACATGGTATCGATCTAACCCTAATGAACCTATTATTAAAGGGTGCTTCCTATATAACCAATACTCTAGAATAGGGCCTTAGACTCATGTAGTTATCTCCTATGTCTTGGCTTGTGTGTGAATAATGCAAAGTGTGTAAATAAAATACAAAAGTGACCTAGCTTGTAACTTGTAAAATAAGACCTTATGATTTACCATTTAGTACTTTAGACATGTAAATTTATTATACCTATGACTATTATGGAAATAGTGAAGCTTTTATCAATTAAATGATTGATAAAGTGATTTTGATAAGTGCCTTAATCTCTTTGGTCTAATTACTAGGTTTCATAGGTGAGGAATTAATAAGGGTTGATATTATATTTATATCAATCTTATTGGGATAAAAATAATATTATAAAACTTATTCCAACCATTTTAATATGTTTCATTTGTAAATTGGGTGACTTTAGAGTACTGCACACTTGTGTCATGGTAGGATAGTAACATCAATACTAGTGTTTGTCCCAAATGTTAGTGTCTAGGGAGTATAAAAATAGGTACATGTCTAAAACTTACAAAGCTTAATATAAGTGAATTTTAAGCATTATTGGCAAAAATATGTATGTTTCATCAATACAAGACTTTTTTACTAAGAGATAGGCCAAGGGGCTAAGATAGAGAATATGTGAAGCTTGTGGAAACAAGGCATGTGTAGAACTAAAAGGAAAAACCAAGGTATAATTTTTCCAAGTGTAAAAGATTGAAGTGTTACATAATCATAAAATATCATCTACAGTGACCCTCTCAAATTGAATCTCTCAACCAGACTGATAAATTAGTTTTGAAGCCATATAGTGACATGAATATGAGGTAATTCTAACACATCCTTGACCTAATTAGAAAACCCTTGTTAAGGCCTTCAAATAATTCCAACAGGTGTGAGCCTATCCAGGATCACATAGTACTCCATATTATTTAATCATCATTATCTATCTAATAATCATGACTTTGAAAAAATATATGGATGGGTCTACTCACCACGAGGTCCTCAATTGGCAAAACAATAAATATGTGCTCATATGAAACAATGTGCAACAAGGTAGCTACCCCACATCTACATGAATTAATTTATAAGGAAAAACTATATATATTTATATACAATTATGTAATCTTACTAGACACCCATAAATATATATTACTTATCTCCTCAATATCCTATATAAAATCATACATGTAATAAGATATATAAATAACCTCATAGTCCACATCAACAAAAGAGGCAAGAAAACAACATATGAAATTATGTAAATGTGGAACACCTAATGTAAAAATATCATTGAGAAACATAGTATAATCATGATCTCTAATCAATCACCTCAAGTCCCACCATGATCATGATGTACATAACCCTGGCGCACCATGGCTTGTGCTATGGTTTGCTCTATAATAATCAATAATATCATGATACACCACACATCCTCTAAGGTAAGTGCAATCTCCTCTATGGGAATACATAATGTACAAGTGTTGACATTTTATCACTTAGCTAAATCAGTTATAATATTCATGTCATAGGGTATATAACCTAGGTGGGATACATCTATAAAGCCTACCCTATCAAGTATATTCCAAACTATAATTATCTATATCGAGCTCACTAATGGTATACATGTGGTAGACGTATTTTAACTCTATAACATGTGAATATCTCTACAAATAAACAAAAACAATAAAATACAAATAAATTCATTAAAATATCAAATAAAGAAATAAAATCTTAATGACACACCTGACTATCATAATCATTATCATTGGACAATATTGTCCCATATAATATGTTCTATTGAGGTCTGATGATACTCACCTCAAAGGTTTATTATCATCATCCCTATAAACTAATCCAAACATACCTAAAAACACTTGATTCATGAAAATATTTATTTTTTAAATTATAAAATGGATTAAAAAGGTTAAAAAAAATCTACATACCAAGTCCTTTTATGGTTGGGCCTATAGGGTAGTTTGTAAATGCTAAAATCATCTAGGTAACATATCTCAATGTCTCAGAATTGTGAAATATCATATCTAAAAATCTCTATCAATAATGTATAAATGAATTAAAAATGTGTATAAACTCAACCTATTTATATGGGTTAAATTTTCAACTATACACTATATTAAACTCAATTTACAAATTAATACTTTCAAACCTTCTAAACATGATATCTTAAGCACTATGTATATGAATCACTCCCTGTTGGTTGGGTTAGAATGAATGTAACATATTTTTCCACATGATAATATTTCCATGTCTATTAAAAATAATTAACATGTGTCATATTTTTCAAATAATCTCCTTTTTAAAAAAATGGTGCTCTATTTTTATAAAATGGTGGAAACTATTGATTCTATATACATGCCATTTCCTTTATTAAAGATTATATATTTTTTGATGAGTGATATTATTGACATTATATTTTTACGCCTCCTTTAGGATAATTCATTAAAAATTCAAAATTACACTAATATAAATTAAAAAAATACATATGATAAATGACTAAATCAAGAGATAACTAATTCATAAACTTTTAAAATGATCAAACTTATTTGATTATACATATATTTAAACACAAACTCTTCAATAATTGCATCCCTCACATCTAAAGGTGGGAATACATTAGGATATTAAAGAAATTGAGCTTGCATTCTATTAATATTTATCATGTTTTGAGACATTTTGTGACATAATGACCTCAGAGATTTAGATTATTATATTTTTTCACATTATACATGATTCAGATTATCATAGTTCAACACATTGAACATGACTTATATAATGAGAGTTTGGCACATTTTACAATGGTTCAAATGGTTCAAATATTAAATGAGTTCATTTATATGACATATATTAGCACATTAATATAAATTATGGGGAATTTTCCATGCATATGTAGTCACTTTATAGATATTTGATCACATTTTCATACAAAACTGAGTGTAGATGCATGGGAATATGCAAATAATTTACACAAATTACATTTTTTTCAAATATACATACATTTGAGAAACAAGTTCTCATATTTAGCATATAGATGCATAAAATTATATATTATCTGGTATAGATTTAGGGTTCATGATATTCATTCATGCATACATACACACTTTCAAATTCATGAGGCATGATACAAGTTCATTCAAATACACAAACACATAATTTACACGTTGAATGATAAATGGTTGTTATTCCACTTCATACATATTGGAACTGAGGTCATGATGGGGCATTAAAATTATTCATTTAATTTCAATCATGATTTTAATTTTACATTGAGTGAACTTGAGTGAAACTATACAATTAAACCTAAGGTCATGATGGGGGCATGAACATTAATCATTCACTTTTGCTCATGTATTGAGCAAACCTATAAACAATTATTAAATAAAAAATTTATAGTGGTTGATTCATTTTCAGTGATGTGTTGAGGATCATAGATGTTCAACATAATTCCTTGAACCTAATTTGGGTTCCCACTTGTCATCTTGGGACTAATATTGAAATAACCACTTGGAAGATTATCCATTTTCATAAATTGATAATATAAAAATTAAATCAGTAACATCATGTGATCAAGGTAAGGTTCAAACCCATATTTAGTAAAAATTTCTATATTTACTAAAACAATCTAGTTTTAGACAGTGCCCTAACATAGACATAACCAAACATCCCATATGAGATTAGTTACTCAATGTAATTTTAAATATAAAACACATTTTTCAAGGCATTCAACAAGCTTAATATAATTTGTGGAGTTGAGACAAGTATCAAGAATCAAGATGCAAATAATAGCTTTCTTATATAAACACACAAAATAATAATGAATCCAAGTATTTCTTTTCATATACACAATAATTAGCCTGAGGCTACACTCATAATTTATTAGGGACTATTAATTATAATATTAATCCAAAATGACATCTAAGATTCTACCTAATGCATTTTCATGTAACTAGACTTTTTAAGCACATATCCAAAAGGAAAAAAATTAGTTAGAGCACACACATGACTAGTTACCAATGATACTATATTTTATAGGAAAAAAATGTATGAAACAATATAGTAGCACCTCATAGTTTCATTACCACAAAATACTTTATAGATATCAAACAAAGAATGAATAAAACTAGTTTCAAAAACTAAGTGAGGAACTCAATAATAAATATATTAATATTGTCATCTAAATCACTTTCAACCCATTTCATCATTGTAGGCATCAAATCCACTGTATAATCACCAAAAATGGGAGAGTAAGATGAGCCCAACCATCAGTGGAACTTCACACCCCATTCATTAGTTGTGAGAGTGAAACAATTCATCAAACATAATCCCAATGGAATAAAACCATAAAAGAGAAAGGTGAAATAATAAAATTATTCCACCAACATATTAGGGTTTAACACATAATTCAAGACACAATAAATTACCAAAAATAAACAAAACAATTTAAACCATGATTTATCAATATTAGGATTATAACCAAAATGACTATCTGAGGGTCCTTCTTTCTATTTTAATTCATATATAATGCCATCTAAGAGAAATATGAAAATAACTCAAAAAAAGCCTCCACTAGGGTTTCTCAAGAAAATAAAAATAATAACAACATTGTTTCCACCACTTCAACTTAGATCTCATTAATAAAGCAAATCAAACAAACTAAAATAATGTATTATGCGTTAAATAGGGGATATGCAAAACCCTAGGATTTTGCAAAACTATTATTCTAGGTAATCAATAATCTCCCTTATTTTTTCCAAAAAAATAACATGGTATACAAAAATAGAAAACAAGAAGAAAGAGTGAATAAATGAGAAACCTGCTTAATGGAATATTTCTCTATATCAAAAGACCCTTGTTTTCTATTGGTTTTCTCTTTTCTTTCTCTCTTTTATTCCACCACTTGTGTGTTTTTATTTTTGTATGTTGTGCTTGGGGAATCTATAAACCAATTTAAAATAATTAAATATGATATTAAAATAACCCCTTGAATCAAAAATCATGTCTAAGACAACATAGATGCCAAAAATAGAAAACCTCATCATGCCCTAGTAGTGAGGTTTACATAGCATGTAAACACCACTCCACCTTCCTCCTCATTATCTCAATTTTGTATTTTCTACCCAAATTACTTCAAATCCCACTTATTTGAGGTCAACACATAGACCAAAATCCTTTTTAATCATTCCTTAAGACATAATCCATATCCATGTCTTAATCATGGCATTAATCAAAGTTTAAACCCATGTAATAATCATTAGAACCAAGACATTAGTCAAGGCTTTCAAAAAACTCAAATATTTATCAAACCCACTTTATAAATCAATCTTTATGTATGTCAATACCAAGACCAAGGATTAAATTTTGTGTACCTTTTTTTCCATCCAAGCACCAAGTTGTTTCAAAAAAAACATAATAATTTGCACCCATTATGTGCGCTAAATGTCAAAAAGTGATCATAATTTCTTTAATGCCAATGATGACCACTCAAAATATAAAAAATAATAATTACACACATCAAGGGCATCCAAAATATAAAAAAAATAAAAATGGAATATTGGAATTAAATAATTATTTATTATACTTTCTCTTTTATACCTATAGACCATTATTATGATGGTTCATTGAATTCTTCCATTTTCAGGCCTAACTCATTCTTTGAATATATCTTTAATCATGCATGAAATAAAAAAACACCTATATCAAAAATATAATACTCAAAAGTGAATATAAATAAGATCATCCACATACACATCAACATGAAATAGAATCGCATATCATTATATCTCATAGATCATCAAAACATTTTGTCACAATGTACTATAAATACTTTATTAGGTTTCAACAAGGTGGACTTTGACACTTTATAGAATTTTTAAGTATATAAGATGTAGGACTTAATGGATTATGTTGTATAATAGGATAAGGTATCATTTCTTATGTTCTCTATGGAACATGTTTAACTATCTAAGGTACTATCTTAGGACATACTATAAAATATTATTTATTTTGTAGAAAAGTTTACTAGGTTGGATTTTCACTTGGTTAGGCACTTAGCTATCAAATAAAGTTAGTTCTAGACTTGATGGAGATAGGAAATATCATAAAAAGGTTTGACACACAACATTTAATCACTAGGGCACTAGTATTAGTTTCACACAAGGTGCAAGCCTTGTCCACTCAGTAAAAGTGTAATAGTGAAGGGACTGAACCTACATTAGGTTAATTATAACATGGCACAACTTGGGGTTCAAAGGGACTTATTCATTGGATATATTGGTTTAATTTACCTTTTAGTGCTAAGTCCTTCAAAGGAAGTTAAATAGGTACAAACCTTCTTAGTGGCCCAAGTCCTAATGTGCAAGTCCATAATTGGTTTGATGGGGCTCTTAGCGGTGCAAGCTGGGAGAAGGACTAGCATAAGGTGGTTTGAGTACTTAGGCAAATCATAGGGAAGGCTTATATCCAACCACTAATCCTCAAATTAGAACATTAAGTGAAAGTATTGGATCCTTGGTGCATTTTGGTTCCACACTTAGTGGATTTATAGGTAAGTCAATGTCACTATATGGTACAAAGATGTCATTAGCGACCAAGGGAGAACCTCCATCTCAAAATACATTAAAATAAATAGCTACAACATTACTCAAATGAAACTAACCCACAAGCATAACATTATGAAAATTATGACACAAGGATCAATACTTCATTTCTTCATTAACTTATAGTTCAATAATAAAGTTTAATATAAAGAACCAGAGTATACGCTCTTCCTTACTCTATTCATTCCCAATGGCTCACATGAAATTTTGGGATATACATTCAACTCTATAAACTACTATATTCATACTAATAAATAATAATGATTTGTGTTGATGCAGTGGATTACACCCGGGGGCAGGATGCCTAGCTCCCGCCCTTCCACACGCAACAATGGAAACTCCCCTCTCACTTGTGGGACTAGTGAAGCTAGAGGTGAGAGTCTCTAGATGAGGGATAGCTCCATTTGATGTATCATTTAGGCCCTGATTTCTCCTACTTCTAACAAACAAATTTTTAAAAAGGGGGGGGATGAAAAGAGAGAGAGAGATGCTGAAAATAGAACCTAAGCCTAAAAAGTAAAAGGTGATACACCAAAAAATGTGATCTACTTCACCTGAACATACACTTTCTACCAAGAAATAGCTCCCATACACTTCATCTGACATGAGAGAACCTTTTGCATTAGTGGGTCAGGGGTCCGTGGAGATATAGGAAGGAAATAACCACTAGAGGCGTTCTGAGACACACTGCAACAGCCTATCCACTTCACCTATACTCCTCTAGGGACACTTCTAACAGACCTGTAAAAGGAAACTCAAAGAATGCACCAAACATGCTAAAATCATTCTGAAAAATCATTAATAAAATGACTTAACATATAATCAAGGCATAGACACATACTAAAGATGCAAAACTCAGAATGGAGGTAAAAATGTTGTGTTTCGATTCAAGGTAAAATTTGGCAGCTCTGCCTTACAAGCCCGAGAGATTTTTGGGCAGAGTTTTGCCTTAAGGTTGAGAGTAAATTCCTTTCTCAAAAGATAAGTTTACAATATATATAAATATGAATATAACTTGGCACTTCTTGGGAAATATTTTGGTGCCCTTTTCTACAAGTGGCCCATGTGCGTTGAACACATTGGGAAGAGGAAGATCACTGCTACTGATGTCATTTCTCAGAAAAGGCATGCTGAAACAATGTTGTAAAATTTCCAAAATTAACTTTGGCATTCAAAAATTAATGTAAGAACATGGCTATGATTCTTTTCTATAAACAGACTACTGTTTGTCCCCTCATAAATGCCAACTAGAGAAAAATAGGTCGCACCGCTCATTTGGCAGTAACTCACCTTCCCTTCACCACTTGAATGCTTTGAATTTTTTGCTCCTAGTCTTCTTCCTACTCTTTTAGCCCTCAGGGGTGATCTTCTAATGGGTCACTACATTCCTTGGGCTTCTACCATGTTTGGCACTCTTTTAATTCAAAATCAAATGGCTATCTCACTATGTTAAATTTGTCATTCACGCGGCCGTCACCCAACGGCTAGTTCATCTGCTTAAATTTGATGGCCTTTGGGACATCACCATCCTCAAAAAAAGTCATCAAGTCTTTTCTATAGCTTTTCTGCTTCACAGGCTTTTATTTTGGGCTTTTTTCTTATGGAGAAAAGTCCACAGGATTTGGCCGCTCTTTGTCCTTTTCTTTGGGCTCTTTGACTTCTCCCTGCACTGGCGGCCTTTCCCTGAATTCCTTCGGGATTTTGAAGTGTTTTCCCCCTACAAGGGTTTTTAGACTTTGAACTACCCTCCACAATGTAATTTAAACCTATTGGTACCCTTCGGTTGTAGGACACACCCTTGAACCAAGCCATTAAACCAAAATTGGTTCAACGGTTCAATCACTGTGCACCGAGCCTGTTAAACCAAGCCTTTAAACCAATTCATTGAACCAAAAATGGTTCAATGCTGTGTGTTGATCCCCTCTAAACTATTTTTTGAATCCCTTTGTTAAACTATCCATTAAACTAAAGTGATTGAACCAAAGTGTTAAACCAAATGATTAAACCAATCTGTTGAACCGATTCAATGGTTCAATGTTGCGCACTAAGCCCGTTGAACCAAGTCGATGAACCTATCGATGAACTTGAATGTTAAACTAAGCCATTGAACCAAAGTGATTGAACTTGAAGCTACTTGAACTAAGTGGCTGAACCAATGCCATTGAATCACCCTTTGAACCGGTTCAATGGTTCAAAGCTATGCACCGATGACCCTGTCGACTGCACTTGAACTGATTGAACCAGGTTTCGAACCAATGTATTGAACCAAATGTGTTAAACTAATATTGAAGCATTAAACCTTTTAATGAATTTGAAGCCACTGAACCAAGGCCTTGAACTTTGTTGATAAACTAGGCATTAAACTGGTTTAATGAACTAAGGCCGATTGAACCAAGGCATTGAACTAGGCAATGAGCCAAGTGATTGAACCAGGCATTAAACTAAGGCATTGAACTAGTTCAATGGTTCAATGATGCTGACCTTCCTCATGATTTTCTTTAGACAAGATCTTAAAGAAGCCTTGTAAAACCTAGAACTCTCTGAATTGATCCTTCATGTGCCAAAGGACTAACCTACTGAGTTCGTAGAAATCCAAAACCTGCAGAGTCCATAGAAATTTTTTAGAGTTCGTAGATTTGAATAGATTCATGCAAAATCAGAAAATGAAATGGCCTAGAATAGTAGGGACAGAAGGGGACTGATTTTTTTGGCCTATTGGGCAAAAAATGGTTAACAAATTGGTGACTCCCAAGGGAAGCATGTTTGCTATGCTTAAAGACTAGTTGCCTTGCAGTCCATTGGGCACAGAGACAGATGCAGCTTTGAAGAAAGGTTAGAAACAGCCCTAAAAGATCCAAGAATCAAAACATGAAGCTTTTTACCCCACATGCAAAGGGAAACACACAAGGCTAAAAAAACACCTGTGCAAATTGCACTTAGGGAAAACAGGAAAGTAAATTGAAAACAAACTACTATATACAGCTAACCAAGAATGATTGCCTCTCTCCTAGATTAAAGGGAAAACTTCCTAAGTCCCCTTCTTAGTAAGAAGACTTATGGTGCCAAGCAAGTAGAAAAAAGAAAAAGGGAGTTGGTGACTTGCTCCTCTTGCCTATTACCTGGATTGGCTTGTATCTGAGTGGATCAAATTCAAACATGCCTCCAATATACATGTATTCTTCTTGTCCCTGGAGGCTTGTTGAAAGATAGTCCTTCGTGCTGGTGCATTTCACCAAGAAATCAAAAGCTACTGACTCATCACCATAAGCCCTTTGATCTATACAGTCCCTCTATAATGTATCATGGTCTGACTTGTTTCCTTCTGCTTCATTGAATACTCTGTCAGACTCATCCTTTGCTTCCTCTTGGCCTTCTTGAAGAAGGGTGACTATGATGATGTCTAAAATGGACTCACAAAATGATTTCTCATCCCATATAACATCACCTCTTTGTTCAAAGCTTTCTTCTTTAAGGCCTTCCTCTAGGAAGATAGACCTCTCCTTTTCCTCCTCAAAGATCAAGACCTCTAGATGTTCAAAGGTATCCTCCTGATCCTCCTCCAACTCAGGCTCCTCAGCATAGTCATCCTCCTCATCGAAGCAACAAAGAAGTTCATTAAACAAGAGGGAAGAGATCTCACTATGCTTATGTTCCTCCTCATATTGTTGGAACATCTACATATATGCATGACCTTAGTCTTCTCCATTACTAATGGTGTCTTCACAAGAAGCATCAATGATGATTCCACCTTCGTTGTCACTCATGATAGCCCCTTGGGAAACTACATCTTGGATATTTTGCTCCTCACTCACCTCCTATAGTATAGGTTCCTCCTTGAGAAGGGATGAAGTGGAAAAAGCATGTGGAAGAGGAGGTAGTCCTTGACCTAGAATCAAATGATTCTCCTCCTTCCACTTGGTTAGCACTTCATCAATATTAGGTGTGGCCTGATATCTCTCTTAGAAATGTGTAGGTGGGGTGTGTTCAAACATAGAATGTGTCGTTGGGTCTGAACCATCCATCACACACTGGCTAAGGAATCTCTCTTTAGATTCTAACTCTATAATTTTCCTGGCTAGATCCTCTTGTGAGAACCTTTCTTGGAGGTCACCAGCATCATCATGAGCAGGAGCAGCCTCATCTTCTTCAAGGTTTTGAAAAAAACCTTGCTTTTCCTCTTTCCTGCCCCATGATTCCATTATTTCCCCCCAGTTTAGGATCTCAAAATTGGAATTTTGTTCCTGTGAATAGGCAGTAACTTTGTTTTCTCCAAGGCCTTGGGGCTCCTCCACAAGGTTTAGAAGTTCTATCTCTCTTTCACATAGCAGTTTCATCCTAGCCTCTAAATCTTCAATTTGCTTGGCTACATTGTCTTGAAAGAGTCTTTCTTAGAGGTCGCCATCATCATCCTCTTCAAGGCTCTAGGCTAGTTCCTGGCATTCCTTTGTTCAACTTGGAATCTGCACATCATGTTGAAGGACTTGGGGAGGTTGAGAAATGCTAGGAAGAGACTATTGATTCAATAGAAGAGTCTCTAGAAGAGGGACATGCTGGCTCATGGTACTCCCACCAATGGAAGATTCACAATTTAAGGAATTGAGAAGATTGATCTCCATGGGGGGCTACTTTGATGCCCTTTGATGTTGGAAAGCTAGGCACGTGCGATTGAGAACAAATGCATCAGATGAGCTGGAGTGAGCAAGTGCTATCTGATAGAAAGGATTTGGTGCATAAGAGGGGGCTTTCTTTAGAATAGGAGGGGGCACGTAAGGATGACTACCTTGAACAAATGGATTTATCCATTTTGCTACCTCTTCCTCTATGGATTACAAGGCTTGTGCTTGCCTAAACAAACACTCCTCTTTATACATCAGCTCCTGCTAATATCCATATTGCTCCTCTAGTTTGTCAATCTCTATCATTTGCTTCTCAAACTCTAGGGCTACTTCCCTTATCATTACAGGGCAGCTAGGAGAGCTACTTGAGGGGATTGCATAAATATCTAGAGCTTGATCATAGTCATATGAAGGAATACAAGGCCCATGATTTTATGTAAAGGAATTATACATACAAAAAGTGATTTTTGATGGCACTAGGCTGCTTAACTAGCTGATTCAACTCAAAGTCGCCATTGGTGTTGATGCAAAAGCCTCCAAAGGCTAGTCATTTGAAGAACACACCAAAAATTCTTCAACTCTTTGGACAAAACCTATCCTAGATGGTCCCACTAGGCATGCCAAAAAATATTGATGTAGTGGAATGCACCCGAGGGCAAGATGCCTAGCTCCCACCCTTCTGCACGCAATAATGGAAACTCCCCTCTCACCTGTGGGACCGGCAAAGCTAGAGGGGAGAGTATCTAGATGAGGGATAGCTCCCTCTAATGTATCATTTAGGCCCTAGTTTTTCCTAATGCTAACAAACAAATGTAAAAAAAAATGGGGGGATGAAAAGAGAGAGAGAGAGATGTTGAAAACAGAACCTAAGCCTAAAAAGTAAAAGGTGATACACCAAAAAATGTGATCTACTCCACATGAACATATACTTTCTACCAAGAAATAGCTCCCATACACTTCATCTGACATGAGAGAACCTTCTGCATTAGTGGGTCAGGGGTTCATGGAGATACAGGAAGGAAATAACCACTAGAGGCATTCTGAGACACACTGCAGCAGCCTATCCACTTCACCTATACTCCTCTAGGGACACTTCTGACAGACCTATAAAAAGGAAACTCAAAGAATGTACCAAACATGCTAAAATCATTCTGCAAAAGCATTAAGAAAATGACTTAACATAGAATCAAGTCATAGACACATACTAAAGATGCAAAACTCAAAATGGAGGTAAAAATGCTATGTTTCGATTCAAGGTAAAATCTGGCAACTCTGCCTTACAAGCCTGAGAGATTTTTGGGCAGAGTCTTGCCTTAAGGCTGAGAGTCAATTCCTTTCTCAAAAGAGAATTTTACAATATATAAAAAGAGGAGAACTTGGTGCTTCCTGGGAAATATTTTGGCACCCTTTTTTGCAAGTGGCCCATGTGCATAGAACACATCAGGAAGAGGAAGATCATTGCTACTGATGTCATTTCTCAGAAAAGGCCTGCTAGAACAATGTTGTACAATCACCAAAATTGACTTTGGCATTCAAACATTAATGTAATAACATGGCCGCACCTATTTTCTATAAATAGACTACTATTTTTCCCCTCATAAATGCCAATTGGAGAAAAATAGGTCGTGCTGCTCATCTGGTAGTAACTCACCTTCCCTTCACCACTTGAATGCTTTATCTTTTCTGATCCTTGTCTTCTTCCTACTCTTTTAGCCCTCAGGGGTGATCTTCTAGTAGGTCACTATATTCCTTGGGCTTCTTCCATGGTTGGCACTCTTTTAATTCAAAATCAAATGGCTATTACACTACATTAAATTTGTCATTCATGCGGCCGCCACCCAATGGCTAGTTTGTCTGCTTAAATTTGACGGCCTTTGGGATGTCACCATCCTTGGCAAAAGTCATTGGGTTTTTTTTGTGGCTTTTCTACTTCACAAGATTTTGTTTTAGGATTTTTTCTTGTAGATAAAAGTCCACAAGAATTGGTTGCTCTTTGTCCTTTTCTTCGGGCTCTTTGACTTCTCCCTGCACTAGCGGCCTTTCCCTAAATTCCTTCAGGATTTTGAAGTGCTTACCCCCCACAAGGTATTTTAGACTTTGAACTACCCTCTGCAAGGGAATTTGAACCCAGTGATACCCTTTGGCTATAGGACACACCCTTGAACCAATTTGTTGAACCAACCCATTGAACCAAAAATGGTTCAATAGTTTAATCAGTTCAATCACTGCACGCTGAGCCCATTGAACCAAGCCTTTAAAATGATTAATTGAACCAAAAATGGTTCAATGCTATGCATCAAGCCCCTCTAAACTATTCATTAAATCCCTTTGTTGAATTATCCATTAAACCAAAGTGATTGAACCAAAGCGTTGAACCAAATGATTAAACCAATCTGTTGAACCAGTTTAACGGTTCAACGTTACGCGTTGAGCCTGTTGAACCATGCCGACGAACCTGATGATGAACTTGAACATTGAAATAAGCCATTAAATGAAAGTGATTGAACTTGAAGCTTCTTAAACTAAGTGGTTGAACCAATGCCATTGAACCACCCTTTGAACCGGTTTAACGGTTCAAAGCTATGCGTCGATGAACCTACCGACTACACTTGAACCGATTGAACCAGGCATCAAACCAATGTTGAAGCATTGAGCCTTTTGATGAACTTGAAGTCGCTGAACCAAGGCCTTGAAATTTGTGGATGAACTAGGCATTGAACTGGTTTAATGAACTAAGGCCGATTGAACCAAGGCATTGAATTAGGCAATGAGCCAAGCGATTGAACCAGGCATTGAACTAAGGCATTGAACTGGTTCAATGGTTTAATGATGCCAACCTTCCTCATGATTTTATTTAGACAATATCCTGAAGAAGCCTTGTAAAACCCAAAACTCTCTGAATTAATCCTTCATGCACCAAAGGAATAACCTACTGAGTCCATAGAAATCCAAAACCTACAGAGTCTGTAAAAATCCAAAACCTACAAAGTCCATAGATTTAGACCTGTAGAGTCAATATAAATTCTATAGAGTCCATAGATTTAGACCTATAGAGTCTATATAAATTCTACAGAGTCTGTAGATTTGAATAGATTCATGCAAAATTAGAAAATGAAATGGCTTAGGACAGTAGGGACAGAAGGGGACCCATTTTTTTGGCCTGTTGGGCAAAAAATGGTCAACAATTTGATTTTTAATTTTCTAAATCATCATTTTACTTAATCACTTGTCCCAGTATTCAAATGTGAGTTTCTTTTTATAGGCAAAAGGGAGTTTCCTTTCCAAGTTGGATGGGAACATGTTGAGTGATGAGATATCATGATTCCACTGGCTCTACTACATTTTCCAAGGTAGATGAGTGCATGTGATATGCTTATCTATCATTATGGGATCACTATTTCACTTGTTACACTCTCTAACATTCACATTTCTCAAGCTATCATGTACAAGCCTTGGTAGGTATGTCTTTATGTAAGTTAGCACTATGCAACCACCTGCTAGCTGGTGTGGGATCCACAGGGACTTTTCTAGCTAGTGTTAAAATTTACAAAATGGGATAAATTACTCTAATAATTTCCTCATGCCAAGATTGGTCTAGTTGGTATGGTCTATATACTTGCTCAAAATGGGGCCCAACATCACCTCATGAAAAATTGCTAGTTCACCTTGGACTAGTCTTTAAGCACCTTAAGTGCACAAAATTTGAGCACACCTTATCTTAAGTCTTCCTTAAAACATTTAAAACCCTAGATGGCACCCCTAATCTCTTTAATGGCACTATCTACTTCTGTGGATGTGGCCTTGAGAGAAAGCACATATGTGCTTTCTAACTCCTTTCTAAAATATTCAAGCCTTTCTTTCACGTACTTCACCTTGCCATCCAAGATCTTCGCCTACTCATTGGCCTTTGTTTGAAAGGCATAAAAGACCACCTCCAAGTATTTTTCTTGAGTTTTTAATTGATCACTAAAAGAGTTGACCTTGTCTATTACCTATACATACTCAGTCTTGGTTACTGTGAAGGAATGTTGGAATAAAGCATCCTTCTCTTTTTTTTCCTTCTTGATGCACATATCAATGATTACTACCTGGTTGGCAAAGTTAAAAAATATTATGTCTGCCTCCTCAGCACCCTCTTCAATTCTGGCAAATAGGTCTTCAAATACATCCATATTTTTGTTTAACTCCTTCTTTAGGGCCTCATAGGGGTCCTCTTGGTCCTTGAGCATTGACCCCATCCTAGGGAGCATTTTCTCCATAAGCGCATAGACTTGGTCAACTTTGCTCTTCTCTGAGGTATCCACCTCATTTAAGAGGGATGGATTTACCTCTCCTATGTGATCTACAAGATATTATAGATTGAGCTTGGTTTCCTTGAGCTCCTTCTTAGCCTTGTTCATTATTTTCTTCCAGTTATAGGCATGAACATCATTGATGATGTTCTTGTATATTATAGTGGAGGCCATCTTGCAAGGCATTAGCTGAGTGCATGTGGTTCATGTCACATGGATTGAAGAGTTGGTAATCATTCCCTTCCTCTACCTTCTTGGTGCTCTAAATTTCCTTTATTGAAACCTCAAATTTGGATTCATCCATATAAAAATCTAGCACCTAAGAGACCTAGTGGTGCATCAAGGTCATGGTAGTTTTTGGAGGCATGTACTCCATCAGGCAGAGGCTCTCATTCTCCTTAAGCTCTTGATGTGCCCTTTCTCTATTACATAGCATAAAATTTCCATCCTTTCCTAGCTCTTCCTCCTCACTTGTGCTAGTTCTTGAGCCAGTGCCTTCTTATATGACTTTTTCTTATTCTTCTTGTTCTCCTTCCTAAGGTTATTTGTCAAACTTCTCCCCTTCATCCATTATCTTTGATAGTGGCTCTATGGTCTGAACTTAAATTACACCATATTTTTCTTCTCCTAGTCCTAATGAGGATTTGATCTCCTTCTCTATTTACTTCAAGGCACCAGTATTGCCTTCCTTCTCTTTAGGCACCCCTTCAGACCTGGGGTGTGCATGTTATGTAGTTTTCTTTATTGTACTAATGGGGGTCATCATCACCTTCTCTAATGTTCCCTATTTACTCATACCCATGCTTATGGTAATCTTATTTTCTTCCCTCTCTTTTAACATCCTGTCCCATTCTACCTAGGCCACCTCTTCCTCTCTTTCCTTTTTCTTGGCCTTCTCTTCTTAGGCTTTTCTCTCTAGCTCTTCCTTCTTAGCCCTTTCCTTCTCAGCCTTCTCTTCTTAGGCTTTTCTCTCTAGCTCTTCCTTCTTAGCCCTTTCCTTCTCAGCCTTCCTTTTCATGGCTTTCACTTCACATTTATTTTCTCTTTCTCTTATTTCTTTAGCCTCTAGATGATTGATTTCAACCTTAGACATGCCCTTGGATTTCATCTCCTCATACCTCTAATATAATTTTAACACTACATCAATATGCACTTGGTCAAGGCCCATGTCCTTTCACTGGAATTATAGTTCCTCTTCTATTGGTGTGCTTGATTGGGTCACTTCTTTGGGATCCTTGCCTTTTTATTATTCCATGCCTCCTTCCTCCATTTATGCCTTTCACTCCTCTTCCTACCTTTGTTCTTTAGCCTCCAACATTTCAATGACTTCCTTAGGCACTCTTGCCTTAGTTATTTATTCTTTCTATTCTTATATCTCTTATGCCTTTTGAATTTTGGCTTCACTAAAGCCAAGTTTCCTCAACCTCCTTATGCACTTCTTTGTCTCAGTCTTAGGTGGTAGGGAGGGGGTCTCTTCACTTGATGATGATTCCATGTCCTTGAGCATGATGTATGTACCCATCACACCTTCTTCCTCCATATCCTCTTCTTCTAGCTCTTCTTCTATGTCTAAGAGCTCTATTGTGGGAACCAAAATCCAATCCTTCCCCTTCTTCTTCTTTATGTCAGGTTAGGTATTTGTCATAGACTTTATGCACTTCTTAGAGGAGCCCGAGGAGGATGCCTCTTTTTATAAGGCAATTTTGAGCTTCAATCACTCCTGTATTTCCTCTATATTTTCTCCTTTCATCTTCTGGGGAGACTTTTTATTCTCAATGACTGTCAGGGTTCCTTTCTCCCCAATCTAGATCGAGGGTCCTCTTCTTGCTCGATGCTTGACCCAGTATTTGAAGCCTTCTTCTAAGGCTTCATCTCATAGTAAAGCCTATGGGTGAAGCCTAGAATTATGACTTCTTAAATAGGATCAATTTTCATTTGATCCAAGGCATCTTCTTTGTCTTAAATCACTCTTCCATTGGTGTGAGGAAACTTGTGCCTAAACTTCTTAATTTTCTCATCTAGTTCCTTAATTAGAACATCCATTTATTGTGCATTCAAGATCCTATGGAGTGTGTCCCTAAAGTATTCTATTGAAAAGGTGAAGGGGATATTTAGCCATCCTAACCTATTTTTATCCTTAAGCACTAATCACATGATGCAGTAGTGTTGCATTATACCAAAAATTTATATCCACAACAAACTTTGAGGGATCCCCTAGGGAATGTGCCACTCTGTTCTAAAGGATTTTATGTGTTTCTTGCACTAGTGCATTACCTACATCTTGTACTTGGGGCCAAATGTGGTGGGGTAGGTGTAATCCTTATATGTTTGCATAGGGGATTCATGGTGTTTTGGGAACACCCATAAATTATCTTCACTCCCATCTGGGATCCTGATATCATCCATCATGATTAAGATGAGAATGGAGCCCCACCTGAAGGTCCCCTTGGTGTTATGGCATTCTAGCATGTTCTCTATTAACTTTGTAGTAATGAATCACATGATGTTGAATTGGATGACCTATGCCATGTGATAGGTGATGTAGAGGTATGTCTTCACGACATCTATCCACTAGCTACCTAGACACAACTTAGAGCTTATGAGGTGCATCACCACCCTGGTGTTGGGTTCCTCACACTTTTTAATAGGGAATGCAAAAACCCCTTGTATTAGTTAAGGAGCTTCATGATGTGTTCCACTTCCTCAACATCATCCATCATCTAGTGGATGTCCTATCTGGCATCTGGTGTCTTAGTTATCTTCTTGATTAGCTATAGTGATATCTTCATGCATCATCCCATAGAGCAGAAGCGGTCCTCGTGGATGCATGAGAGTAGGAAATAGATGAGATCCTCTAGTTTTTTTAAGCATGAAAACTCATATAGATGAGTTGCATCAGAATTTTTTAACTTGTCTCAAATTAAGACATCAAAAGGGGCATCACTTATAAGGTCTTTCACCCCATATCCACCATTTAGTCCCATACCAAGTCCTAGATTTGACTTGATGTCTGAGGGTTGTACTCTTTTAGTTTTAAATTATGTGTAAAAGAGTGCCAACTTTCCCCTACCTAAACCTCAATAGGATATTGCATATATTGACAAGATAGCTTGGTTAGAACCTTGGTATTAATATCCACGATGCTCACTACCTCAACCAACTACACCTTGGTTTTGGTGACCATCACTTCCTCTACAATCCTAACCCTCTTGGGTTCCAATTGCACCTCTATGGAGCTCGATGCATTTCACTTTTTCACCATTTTGAAGTGGCTTATGTTAAACCTAGGGAGGTGTGGCTGGCCAAAACCTTTAATGGTAGCTAACACTTCTATAATTTTGGGATCTTCGATTGTATGTTTGGCTCTAAGATTCATTGGTTATTAATGGCAATATGGTGGTAGATTCACATTTCACTTAGCTCTCTACACTAATTATTTCATTTCAACCCCTCACACTAGATTTACTATGAATACACTCCCTCTCTATATGCTTATATTCACTCTATGGTGTTTTTATTGCTCAATTACTCACTGTGATAGGGTTCTTTCTCACTTTAGCTCTCTATTCTCTTACTTTGTTTGCTCTAAATCTAGGTTTAGTGTAAAATTTTTAACCTAAAAAAGTTTATCATTAATTAATTTATACCCTTCTCTTATCAACCACCATCATTATTATAGGATTAATGGTGTAGGCACTTCAATATTCTTGGAAAATGCAAAAATCCAAACAATCTTAAAAAATTTCCTATCTTATATGCATTAAATACATATTTTTGTGTTTTTGCCACTACCTCATTAAATGCTCCTAATAGATGTTTTAGTGAAGTGATATGTGTTTTAAACTATCTATTCTTACTTCTTCCTAGGTGGATACTAGTTATCTTAGATGACTTCCTTCTGTGCATGTATCCTTAGTATGACCATTTCCTTTCTTGTGGTAACCTGGGTATAGCACGTCACATGCACGTGATTTAGCATCATCATTTTTAATATCTTTTAGCTACTCTCCTATTTCAAGCACACTTTTCTTCCTTGGTCAATTTTGTGCACATCATATTTCCTTGGCCTTGTCCTACCCTATACAAATCCCTTACACTGGCCCTTCAGTGCTTTACTTCTCTTTAGGTTCTCTTGGACACTATTAGATTATGCATCTTCAATCTACCTTGCACTTTACCTCATAGATCTTTGGTGTCAGGTCAATTGATGCAGCTTCTAGCAATTTTAGTGTAAAGGTAGGCACCAGAGTAGTTCATTCTTGGGCCTTCAAGTACCCTACACTATCCATCTTGCACACATGTCACTTTTGTTATTTCTACTTATGCTTGGTAAGCTTCACATGCCTACTACTTAGTGTCTAGCCTCATGCACTTATGGGTGTAAGTGCTTGACTCACCCAATTGGAATTATGCATGAAGTGCTAACTCATGATTTTTTATAGCCACCGCACACTACTTACTACCTTTATAGATTATACAAGGGATGAACAAAAAAATAAAAAGAATGTTTTGGTTTATGCCAAATAATTTCCTATTCTGCTTATTTGCTTATTCTTAATCGAATTATGACCAAGAAGTCAGTGTTTCCATGGTATGAGCACCATCCAACTATTTATATGGCTTCAATTGGTTGCCATTGAAATGCCTAGGGAACATTTCACTAGATAATGTGTGTAGACTACATGAACCTATTTTCAAGATATGATGGATGATTTAGGGGCCCATCTATCATATTTTCAATTTTCCTAGGTGCTTGAAGTACTTGGAATAATATATTAGTACCAATATGCCTTTAGTCAACTCCTTATAATTAATATGCTTATCATGTTAATTCTTTTGGTGTGTCTTCTCAATCTGTTGACTCTATTTGGCTTAGGTGCACTTCTCATCCAAGTGTTCCAAGTCTTCCAACCTTGTGCTTAAAGATTCTTGGTTGTCTAATAAACCAATTCATGTGATGCATAAGGCACCATGAATTCCATGGGTAGAACTAATTTAGTGCCAAACACCATTTGAAATGGTGTAGCCATATTCAGGTGCTTGTAGGTCATGTGATATGCCCAAAGTACCACTAAAACATGATCATCCCAATATTTGTAACTAATGTCACATATTTTGTCAAGAACATTCCCAAATTTTTGTTAAAATCTTCAATCATATCATTAGCCTAGGGATGATATGGGGTGGTCTTATGGTGCACCACCATGTGTTTGGTCAGAAAGATGCATATCATCTCATTAATGAAATGAGTGCCCCTATCACTAGTTATACTTAATATGCACCTATACTAGTTGATGATGTTCTCCCATATGAAGCACATGGATATCATGGTTTTTTAGTCTTTGGTTAACATGGACTTGACCCACTTGGTGAAATAGTTAGTAGTTGTTAATATATATCTGGCACCTGTGTGTTGTGATGTAGGAGTGATTGGCCCAACAAAGTCAATGGCCCATTTTTTGAATGACACCTAGGAAAGAATGGGGATTAGGGACATATCATCCTAGTGGTTAGTTTTTTGGTGCACTGGTATACATCACATGCCTTTGCATACTCTTTTATATCTTTAAATAGGCTTAGCCACCACAAGCTTGACGATAATATTTTGCACATAATTTCATGGCCAGCATAATGGACTCCTATGATCCCTTCATGTAATTCCTATAGGATGGAATCATGTTCATGTTCTAAAACACATGGCATATAACTTTATCCCTACTTAGTTTTTACATCTCCCCCTTAATGAGCTAGAAGGTGGTGACATATAATGCAAGTTATTTCTTCTCCTTAGTAGACAAGGCCTGGGGTGTAAACCTAGATGTTAGGAAAGTGGTAATATTTTCTATATCTTCTAAGACATGATAGACTCTATATATCTATGCATCTAGCATGTCATCTTCAATAGACACTATCACATCACTAGAATTGATGCAAGACAAATGGTCTAGCCCCAATTTTTGCTTCCTAGGTTTAACTACAGTAAAGAACTAAGACTTATAGAAGAAAATAATCCATATAAATATGCACCCATGTAAAATAGGCTTGTTTATGAGGTACTTGATCACCTCATGATTTTTTTAAAAGATGAATGGGGTTGTCAATAGGTATTACATAAATTTTTGTAAGGCATAGACCATTTCCAATGCCTCACACTCAGTGGTGGTGTAATTCTACTCTACCTACGTCAATTTTATACTTGTGAAGGATATGGAGTGGTCCATCTTTCCCTCACCTAGTTATGCCAATTTGGTGTCAATGGTAGAGCTTGAAGCATCAACATAAATGTGGAAATGAGTCATTCAATCAATAAATTGTAGAAATGGTGCACTAGCCAACTTTAGCTTTAGTGTTTTAAAGGCCTCCTCTTGTATCTCAACCTAGTAGAATGGTCTATCCTTACATAAATCTCATATAAATGTGTCATGATCTTTATATAGATCTGAATGAACTTCCTATAGTATCCATAATGGCCTAGAAAGTCATGAACATCTTTATATGTTAAGGGAGTCTGGAGCTAGATTATTATGCTTATCTTTGCTAGATCAATAAACAAACCATCTTTGCAGATAATGTGCCTAAGAAATTTCCCAAATGGAGTTGTGAATATGCACTTATTTATATTCAAATAGGTCTAGAGCTACTTACACCTCTCAAACATGAGGCACATATTTTCATATTGGTCTTTTATAATACCATACATAGTCTAGTCATCAAGATATACTTGGAGGAACTTATGGATAAAGTCCTTGAAGGTAGTGATCAATACCCTAGAGAATATGGTTGGTGAATTATTGAGTCCAAAGGGCATCACATTTTTTATCCTCCTCCTCAATTTGTACCTAATGGTAGCCCAAAAACCCATTAGTGAAAGTGTAGATTTTGTAGCTTATGACCCCATCCAAGACCTCATCGATGATTGGGGTTAGGAATGGGTCATTGATGCAAGTTATATTCAACATCATGTATTTGATGTAGATCCATATGTGACCATACTTCTTGATTCTGATGACCATTAGGTTCACCCATTTATATTCTTGCATCGAGTAGATGACATCAGCCACTAGCATTCTATCAATCTTCATCTTTACCTTGGTGCAGAGATTAGGGTTCATCTGATATGGGTGCTTCTTGATCAGCCTCATATCATCCACCAATTTGATGATCATTTTCCTAAGGTAAGGGTGTATTCCCTTCATGTCCTTATAGTTTCATGAGAACAAGTCCTAAAATTCTTACAATAGGTCTTTAGTTTGTGCCAACTCTGACTCAGACTAGTAAGTGCCTATAGTGGCAATCTTTAGCTCACCTTCTATTTTAATGTCTACCTTTGTCATGTGGTAGGATTTATTTTTCTCTTGATGAAATTATTCAACTTGCCTTATATCCTCTATTGTGTCAATTTAAATATGCATTGGATCTTTGTTGTTTGGGGTGTTGTCATCCAAAAGGTGCACAAGCTTTTGTCTACCTGTTAGAGCCTTCCAATTTTTCTCTTTCTAGGTCTCATCATCTTGTTCATTAGAGTTACTATTAATCATCATCTCTTCAAATAATTTTGGGAGTGATAGTCCTTTCTCCCCAAACATCTCCTTCAAGTGATCATCTAAGATTGTAATGTCATCAAATGCTACCCTATGGATGACTTGTAGTGGCTCTAATATCTCTAAGTTGTGTGAATAAAAGGATAAGATGTGAATGAACCTTTCCTTGAGAAATTCCTAGTTTCTTATCTCATGTTTCATCTCATTTACAATGTACCATGTTCATGCCCAAGTCTTTAAGGTCCTATAAAAGGCATGCACCCATAGGCTTCTTAGCACATTCTCATCATAAATAGTCTAGGTTTCTTCACATAAATGCACATGCACTATTGGATCAGAATTGCTAGCATAAATAGGTATGTTAAAATCCTCATTACTATTGTCAAATCTAGTACATATGGCTACCTTTACATCTTACCAAGGGAGTAGGCTAGGTCTCTATACTACCCACTAGTGAGCAGTAGTGCTCTTCAAGGTATGCACTACTGCACCAATTTGATCTATCTCTTTTGGGATACATGATTTAATGTCATGTACATACTTTTCTATGGTTTGGATCACTTAATAATTTGGGATAAATACAAGCTTCTCTTTACTTAGGTAGAACACCCTTTTCTCCACTTTTTAGGCATAGGGAACCCATTTCTTCTTGGGGCACTCAATCTTAACTAGCCTTGTCCTGAATCACCTTGGTCTGACTACATGAACTAGGTAGAACCTTCATCTAGTGACCTCATAGGCCTCTTCAACCCTTCACTCATATGTGACATCAGGTGTATCAAAGGCTGATTATCCATCCTCCCATTTGAGCATGCCTTGGTCATTAGGGTTGAGCTTCTTGGCACCTTATGCCATGATGTTATAGGTGTTATATATTTTTAAAATAATTTCCTTTTAAAAAAATGGTGTTCTATTTTTACATAATGGTGGAAACTATTGATTCTATATACATACCATTTCCTTTATTAATTATTATATATTTTTTGATGAGTGATATTATTGGCATACATCATCTTTATATGCCTCCTTGAGGATAATTCATTAAAAATTCAAAAATACATTGATACAAATTAAAAATTACATATGAAAAATGACTAAATCAAGAGATAAATAATTCATAAACTTTTTAAAATGATCAAACTTATTTGATAATACCTATATTTCAACACAAATGCTTCAATATTTGCATCCCTCACATCTAAACGTGGGAATACATTAGGATTATTAAATAAATTGACCTTTCACATAATCAATATTTGTCATGTTTTGAGACATTTGATGTGACATAAGGACCTCAAAGATTTAGATTATTAGAGTTTTTCACATTATACATGATTGAAATTACCACACATTGAACATGACTTATATAATTAGAGTTTGGCACATTTTACATGGTTCAAATATCAAATGATTTCATTTACATGACATATATTGGCACATTAATATAAATTATGGGGAATTTTCCTTTCATATGTAGTCACTTTATAGATATTTGAGCACATTTTCATACATAATTGGGTGCATATGCATGGGAATATGCAAATACTCTACACAAATTACATTTTTTTCACATATACATACATTTGAGATACAAGTTCTCATATTTAGCATATAGATGCTTAACATTATATATTAGTTGGTATATATTTATGGGTCATGATATTGATTCATGCACACATACACACTTTCAAATTTATGGGGCATGATACTGATTCATGCAAATACACAAAAACATAATGTACAAGTTGAATGATAAATGGTTGTTATTCCACTTCATACATATTGGAACTGAGGTCATGATGGGGCACAAAAAAATTTCATTTAATTTCAATCATGATTATTATTTTACATTGAGTGAACTTGAGCAAAACTATACAATTAAACATGTGGTCATGATAGGGGTATGAAAATTATTCATTCACTTTGCACATGCATTGAGCAAACCTATAAAAATTTATTAGATTAAAAATTTAAAGTGGTTGATTCATTTTCAATGATGCATTGAGGATCATAGATATTCAACATAATTCCTTGAACCCAAATTGGGTTCCCACTTTTCATCTTGTAACTAATATTCAAATAACCACTTGTAAGATTATCCATTTCCTTAGCTAAGAAATGAACAAGTGTACAAGTTTCCTCTTCTTATCCACAATGATTGACTCAGTTGTTGAACCTTGGCATATCCACTTATCACAACAAGATAAAAATATATGAGATATACCATATGATATACATACATGTGTGGTTTTTCTTTGAATATCTTTTTGATTTTTCATTATAACTACACTTTTTTTTTCGAGACATTTATCTAATGACATACATCATATTTTTAAGGACTATTTTGACATCATGAAACATTAGAACAAATAACAAGTCTAAATTCATAATAAAAAAACATAGGTTTGAATTTTATCCCCCCCCTTCTTTATCCAATACTTATATTTACACTAAAATAAAGGGGGTTGGGGGATGTAGATACCCGGATTTGATACAAGCCTTGTTTCACAGTGCCTTTAGGAAACTTTGCATGTATGGATCTGAAACTATGAACTAACTACTTATTGGAACATCTGTCTTTTCATTTTTAATTATATTTTATTGTGTGACACCTTTATCTTGTCATTTTTAGCTTGATTTTGCATATTATAGATATATTTTGTCTTAATTCTCAGTCTAGAGTCCTTTTAGGTCTTGGGTCAGTTCTAGCATTTATAATTGATGTTGACTATCAATACTAACCAAAGATGATATAAGTTACCCAAGTGTATTTTCAAATTATTTTGGACACATTTTAATTTATGATCATTATTTGGTGAAATTTGAGTTTATTTTGATTGTTTTTGTGCATCACTAGGTCCTTAATTCAAAATTATAGTTTTATATTTTAAAAAAACCACTATAAGGTATTTTGGGACAATAAATTTTCATTATCAAGAGCTAAACAATATTAAATACTACACATTTTAAATTATTAGAGCTAAATATTAATTTTAAAAATGTCAATTTACATATGTATGTTTATACCAAGGGAAATATAGGAGAAAGAGCATTTAGGATTGCATCCAAAAATGCACACATACACATTAGAGAGAGAATTATGTTTGAGTTTGAGGCCTCTTCAGAGTATTTTAAATGTAGTGTAGTGTTTTTTTGGTCAACATGGATTGACCAAGATTATTCTAACTCAACTCTTTTACCTGACATCCCCATTTGATACTAGATTGCTTGTGTAGAACTAGGTGTTGATCGTGTAGGTAAATCTATGTAATTTGTAAGGTGAATAAAAGAATAAATAGTTACTAAAGACACATTAAAATCATCCTAAAATAAAATAATATATCTCTATATACAAGGTCAATATAAGCTATTGTAGGTTAGTATCAACTATTGATACTGAATCAACCTAATGGAAGTGACCAAAAGGTAACAAGCTATAAAAAATTGTACACAGTACAAAGATGCAACTTCCAAATAATCAAAACTTTGAATGAAAAAAAATATATAAGAGGATTCTTACCTATTGTTGTACATTCATTATTTTTTTATCTTGTGCACTTTATCATAGTTTAAATCAATATTCAAGATTAATTTTGTATATTATACAAAAAATGAATTAACATTTATTCTATTACAATTTTTTATCCTATTAAGGTTTCTAAAAACAAATTACGGTAAAATAAATAGAAAATGATTAGGATATTACCTTCACTTTCTTAATTTTATGGGCATAATTATCTAGTTTTTAATTCTTTGACTCTAAATCAATTCTACAAAGTTTTACAAGAGTAAAAACTACAAGTTAGCTAGTTTTGGAAACCTCTTGAGGAGTTATAAGTACATATCTAATGACCTTGAAATTAGGGAATCATGTAGTTGTATTTATTGTGAGTGATTCCCATTCCAATGAGATAAAGGAATTCACCTCCTCTTCCTATATAATTAAACATAAATATATGCTTTGTATGACCTTATCTTGGTATACGATCTGATTAGACAAGACTTGGTATATTGGTGATGTAATCTAGGTGAATGTACAAATTCCTTGATTTAATATTAAAAAAAATTATTAGGACTTGATGATTTTTCATGAGAGATTTTGAATGTAATATATCTAGAAGATTCAAGTTTAATAGTTTATTACTTGATATGAAATGGATAATGATATATTTGTATATACAGGTTTCCCTAGGACACTTCACACATACCATAATGAATAGTTATGAGTGACAATCAAGGCATATCAAATTATGCCAATGTGGAAAGGACATAAAAAATAAAGAGGGTCAAAATTGGTAGATTAGCAATTCTAACTCAAAGTTAAAATTGGATTAAAATAAATATTAGGTTGTATAGAGGATGGACGATTGGGACACTATTTTTGATAAATGAAAAATCTAAGGTTTTTATGAGGAAATATAGATGAATCAAGGTAGATGGAGTCTGATGTGGCTAAAGGTGTTCAAAAATATCCAAAATTACACAAATTGATCGAGTGTGGGAAATCATGATAAAGACACAATATAAAAGTTTTTTGTACCAAATTTAGGTGTATACCTGATGCCCAAATTTAATGTGCATTTGGGTAAATGCATGAATACATTAAATAAATAATAATAATTAATCATATACTTGATATTATTTAAGGGATAAAAGGATGAGTAATTTGGAATATTGGGATAGGAGCACTCATGTTTTAGAGTTGGTAAATATAGTGTAACTACAAATAATTGTGAATGTATGCAAGTAGTCAATGTCTCAATAAATTGGTGTGAATATATCAAAATAAAATAAAATTATTATATGAATGAATACACTTAGTGGTATTAAAACCATGATGTCACTCCTCAAAAAATATTGGTACTAAAAGTTCAAGGACCTAGGGAAAAACATAGGGGAAAAAATCCCACTTACTAATCAGGGAAGCAAAAATATAACAATTATTAATCTCTCTTAGTAACTATTGATATGGATAATTCAACTATCATGTATAATATATGGTGGTATAAATATCTATATATAGTCCTCCCTTTAAGGTTAGGGATCAACACTTGTTCCTTCAAATCACTCATCTCAAAATAAAGAATCATGCACATCATGTGTTATCATATAAAAAAATATATACAAAGTTTTTAGATTATTTAAAAGTATGATTATAAAAAAATGTAGCTATAGAAAATGAAACCTATTTAAATCTTGATAAAATATGCAATCTCACATGAGGATGAATTAATGATGGGAAATTAATATACCCTAATGTAATATGGAAAAGTGTGACACAAATATATCCCCAATATGGTAGGATATGTAAGTACCTTATATATCAATGTAACACCCCCATGTGACTTAGTGTATGTAGGATAATGTAATGACTTGATATAATTAGTATAAGATTAATAGGCACATAGGTGTAGTAAAATCCATATGTGCAAGATATGGATGATAAGTGATAGGAATATGTGGGTACAATGCCACTAATGAAAAGGTGTACATAATATTGATGAATTTAATGGGATAGGCAAGGGTATGATGTATTCTGTGTAAATATAAGGTAGGGATAATGTAATTGTGCATGCCTAGGTAGGATAGATATAAAAATACACCACACATAATAGTAGTATTAGATAATAAATTCATGGTTTAAATTATAGGAAAATAGGAAAAAATCATAACATACTTCAATTAGTAGTGTGCATAATATGGATCATAACACCAAACATAGGATATCACATAGGATCTAAAACATAATCATACATACTTAGGCAATCACTCATAAAATAGAAAACCACCAAGAAAAAATATGACCCTCAGTAAATAAATGACATGATGATAATATGATACACAATGGACACCACTAAACAAGACATCAACATTCAAAACACACAGGCACATAAATACATGTAGTTGAGAAATCACAAGAAACACAAGAATATAAAATGTATACATGTAATACACAATACATAGGCTAGTAAAAGATATGTGTATTCAATACATGTAACTCTATATGATAAAATTAAATTATTAAGGATATCACTTGAAACCCACTATAAAGATATTTTCCCAGTATAAACCATACTACCAATTTTAGAATACCTCTAAGTGTGGGCATAAATGTATCTGTATAGCATTTGTAAGTCCATGATAATATGTAACTAGTATATCCTAGATGTCACCCACTCAAATAATACCATGAAAATAGCATGTGTAACATCTTTATGTAAACATATAACATATGTAGATAAACATTATTTGTATCCATCATCAAATATAAAGGCAAAGAATTTTTTTATTTTTATGTTTTCAAATGTGTTTACTTTTCTATAATTTAAGAATAAATAGATCACATGTGGATTAATACAGTTCTCAAAAGCTAAAATAAATGAGTATATATCAATTAATCATTAAAAATAATCTAAGGGGATAAATCATAAGGAAACCAAGAAGGGAAATAGGGAAGACATTAGGTAAAAATCCAAAATAAAGAAGAGGAAGATGATTCCAAAAAACCTATAAGTTCCCTTAAAAATCAATATATTATAGCATAAAATGTATAATATGTTTTAATCATTAGGAAGTATACAAAATTATTAGGAATGGGATAAAAAATCAAGGGAAAGGGATGTGACAACATAGATTAAGGATGAAAAAAAGGTTGTGTATATTTGAGTGTAATAATTAAGTGTAGGGGATAGGCTAGCATGGCTAATCAATAATATTGTCTATCCAAATACAAAGGGTGCCTATGACTATTACAAGTCAATTTCATCACTAGAGTTACATCAAAAGTATCATAAGATTCAAGATAAATAACGTAATCATGAGTTTAATGATAACATAAATCACCATCACTAAGATAATCATCATGAGAAAAAGTTATAGGATATATCTTAACCTTTTGAAAATCAACACACGTATTAATTAAAATATTTATTTTTATAGTTGAACTCTTTGTATATGATTGGGTATGAATATTCATAAAAAATTATGATAATACTATCTTTAAATATGGATGATTAGGCCTTGTATCTCCTGATGTTGAAATTTTAGGAGTTGTGTCTCTATGATCCATAACTCAAGAAATCAGAGTTGTAGATGTAAGAACTGTAGGAACCATAATTTAGGTGGTTAAATTATTTTAGATATCACAAGGGGTTGAATATTTTTTTAGGAGACACTTTAGGTGAAATATCACATTGTTTATGATGTTGGATGGGTAACTCATAATGTGTTCCTTAAATAGTATATACTTTTTTATCATGCACAATCTTAAGAAATTATGTAGTTTTAAAGGGATTTATTTAATTTGATTTATCCATGTGCATCTAAGTAATAGATCATAAGTTACACTATCTAATAAAATTTATAACCATAATAATAGGTTCCTCTAACCTATGGTACTTGCTAATGTGATACCACTGATACATCATAACTCATAATAACCATGGTTATGCCAAGTAAGTCTTAATGAGTAAAATCTCTATAATCAATGTAATTAAATTTTGATTTGGTAACCATTGTATATCATGATGCCATGTGTAATCATGGAATATGCATAAAAAAATAATGTAGATAAAGTATAATATTTTTAATGACCGATAGATAATAGATAGTTGCAACCAAGATATGGTACTCAGAAAGTAGAGAATATATAGTTGTAACTGGAATGGAGCTGAGCCGATCTATCTATATGGGTTTGTATCTAACAATATCTATCAATCTATAGGCTTGTATCAATTGACCTAGTTGATAAGAATAGAATAGATAAGCCCTACTCGGTTCCTAGTTTCTTAATAACCAGTTTGATATGGGGAGATAGAGATAGAGATAGCCACACCATGGCCAACCTCACCCATTGGCCCATCTATCTTCATTTAGAATCTTGTAGCCATAGAATGTAATATATGGAGCTTGTTTTTGTGAATTTGTAACTACACCAATAATATCATTTAAGATATGTTCATTACAAATAAAAATTTTATGTGAAGGTGTAGTCATGTGAACATTATATTAATTTTTTGTTTCATTATTTTGAAGTGGATTGTTGAATATTTTCAATAGTTGATTTGGTTTAGCAATAAATTCATTCAATGTTTTATTTTTTTCTTCCACTTAAATAACATTACTATCAATTAGATCTTGTAACTTATGACTAAAATAATATCATAAATTGGTATTATGTATTGAATAACTATGGTACTGAAAATATTAATTTAAAATATAAACTATAGGGAAAATTCAAGATGTATCTAACTCACGTTGAAAAGTTAAAGATATCATCTTAAATTTAAGAAATTGTTTAAGAACTTGGTGAGTATTTTCAAGTAATATTTTTAATTTTCCATGCTATAAATAATTTGGAATAATTATCATGTCATGTGGTTGTGAAACTGCATTGATATTGATGTCCTTATTCTTATCTTGAAAATATGGTATAACATTATCATCTACCTATGAATGTTGACTTACCTTGATATTTGGAGGTATTAGAGTAGGGAAATTAGATTCATATTTGAGAATGTTAGACTCTAAGAGTTTAATCTCAAATTTTTGAACCATATATACAATTTTATCAAAATATTGGTAAGTGTTAAGCATAACTTTTTCTTTTAGTGGTTGGAGAAAACTATATGAGAAAATATTTTTTATGTCACTATTAGGTATTTGGTGAGACATTTTTTAAGCATAGTTTAGAATCAAAGTACATACTCACAAAACTTATCATTGGGTCATTGTTCAAGTGGATAAATATGAGAAAATGTAACCTTTTGGATAAATTTGATATCAAATTGAGCTAAGAACATATCAACCAAATCATTAAATCCACACACGAAGCCTAATTTTAAGACATTAAAAATATCTAAGGCATAGTACTTGATATTTATATGAAAGAGTTTTGTGATTAATAGATAATCATTTTAAAAACCAAATCATGAGGAAAATAAGGATCTAATGTGATGAAAATAATCCCCTTTTTTGTTGTCTACTTCAAATTTAGGAATTATAAAACCTATAGGTAAAGGGTGAGTGAGGACCTCAATAACTAATAGGTTATATAATATATCTTGAGATGTGATCATGTGGCTAGAGTTTTTAGACCCTTTCAAAAGTTTCCTAAATTATGCTTGAATGTCTTGAATATATCAATGAATGAATTCATCATTATATATATTAGCATGTATATGAGCTTATATATGATTATCATTCATAAGAATAGAGTATTTAGTATTTTTAATAAGACCAATTTAAAAAGGTAAAGAATTAAAATTATGACAAAATGGTACATTATCCATAGGAGATATAAATCATTTAATAGGATGTGTAGGAATAGTATCAATAATTTGAATAGAAGATATAAGTGGAGACATAAAAGTATTAGTATGAGCACTAGGAGAACATGACTCACCAATTGATGTAAAAGTAAAGCCTCTAATAGGAAAACTAGAAATATTCCAAATATCTAAGGTAACATTTCCATTCTTAGGTGTAGATTCCTTATCCCTTATTATTTTAGTAACAGCATAGATCATAGCATGAATTTATTTCCAAAAAACCCTAAGATGGTTTTAAAAATGAGTTTTTTACACATGAGCAAAGTTTGGGATATTACTATTAATAACATGATTATTATTATTACATTCATTATTATTGTTATCACAATCATTTTTATTCAAATTATCATCATTAGAAGAATAATAGTCATGATCAGTATGTAGATATTTTTAATTATTTCCTTTATATTATTAAAACAAATAGAGGAATGGCGAACATCACTAATAAATTCCATTTTTTAATTAAAATAAGCATGAGTACCAAGAAGAGGAAGTTGGATCAAATACATTGTAGCACCACTCAATCTAACACTTCACCTATTAGGGTATGTATATCTAGCCATATTAGATATAAATATGATTACCATGAAGGAGTTTATGGATAATGATAAAGTCAAGAGGAACCCAAATAAATCATAAATAATATTGGACATGTGTAAATTAGACCCTAGAGGGACAAATAAAAAGGAATCCATAAGGTTTAATATGTTTAAACAATGAAGGGGTTCACTATTTTTCTTTACTATTTAGTGAAACTATATATAAACACCACTTTGTAAAATGGGTAAAACTTAGGCACAAAGATATATACATACATATAGTAAATAATAGTAATTTGGACTGACCTGATGTTGAATATAGATGACTAATAATTTAATTTATATGATTGATAATAAATTATAATGTAAGAGATAAAAATAATATTTAAATAAACATACTAGGGAATTATAGATGAATTCTAAGACTAGATTTTCTTTGGAAGTGATTAGAATTTTTTGTAATCAACACACCCCACCCTTTTATTTTTCTTCAAAAAGAGGGGACCCCCTTTTTTGGAAATAATTAATATCTTGGAGGGGTACCTATGAGTTTTAAGGGTTATGATACTTGTATTATCTATAGATATTCTATGCTTTTAATGTTGAATAATGTTATGGTATACTTTTTTCAGTTGTAACTTTTTAGACTAACCTATTAATGAAAAAAATGGAAAGAATGGCTTTGCATAATAGGAATTTAGATTATTTTATTTTATAAAGTTTCTCATTGACAAGTTTGGTATTTGAAATATTTCATTTGGAAATTTATCTTTGAAAATATTCTCTATGGAAAGTTTCTCATCAAAAACTTTGCTTTAAAAACATTCACATTGGAAACATTCACTTTGAAAAGATTCTCTATAGAAACTTTCACATCAGCAACATTATTTTGGGAAGTTTCACTTAGACAATAAGTACTTTGGCAAGGTTTTCATCAATAGCTTTATTTATGGTCTTTTCTCTTCAAAAGATTATTCATCAGTGACTTTTATACCCTAGACTTTAATTTAGAGACTTAGTCTTTGGAAAATTTCTCATCGACAAGTTTCATTTTGGAAGGATTTCACTGGAAGGTTTATTTTAGAAAGATTCTCTTCAAAAACTTTCACACCAAGAATTTTGTGTTGATAATTTACATTTTGTAAACTTTACTTTAATAAATTTGTTTTGAAGAATTTTCATTGTAAGGATTCCTTCAACACCTTTACTCATCAGAGACATTGTTTTGGAAACTTTTTCATAAAATCATTTAGATAAAATATTTTTGAAAGATATTCTAAACTTTAGAGCACTTTTTGTCTTAAAGGAAAAGTTTCATTGATTCTGGCTAGACAACGCAATGACACATGGCAAAGGATGAAAGGTTACTCCATGGCACTTCCAAATAATAAGGCATCCTACATGACATGTACATTAGGATAGGGTGGTATAATTTGAATTAAATGAAGGTGATGAGATCAAAGACATTAATGATTAATGGTGCATGAACTATAAATCAATGTAAGAAATCTATTTACATCAAACCCCCAATTGAGTTCATGTCATTTCATCTTTGAACTCAAGTAAACTTTAGCCTCAAGTGATCCCAAAATTTGTAATTTCTATCACAATGATTTGATATACATCATTATCAAAATCTTAGAGTATACCAGTAATGAAAAAAACACCATGGCATCATCATCCAGGTATTATAAAGGAGCCCTGACACCATCCAAGTTATCAATCAAGGATTATATAGAGTACTTGGACACTATCTTTGATGCTACTATATTTGATGGATGCTATCTAAACTACTTGGTATAATGGGAAGTAGTGAAGAACATAGACTCCTTTGTGCTCAAAGAAGACATTATAGTTGAGGATAAGTAGATAGTGAAGGACCTACTCCTTTTTAAACATGAATCCCTACACTGCATAGTCATGAATTTAGAGGTTATGAAATTCATTGATCTATTATGGGGCCTCTTATTTGAAGGGAGAATAATGGATAGAGTATACCTTAATTATGTTGAAAATAACACTATTGTTGCATATATTATAGGTGAGGCATTTAATAAGTATTAGAACCTACCCATTACAAATGTTACTTTTGATTTACACATTGTTATCACATGGAAAAAGTCCAATAATCTAGAGTGATCTATATCAAAGTGGTTTTTCCCTAGGGAAAGTTTCACTTTGAAAGAACATGTCAAGATCCTTATCCCCATCACCCATTTTAGAATCAGAATCTATGTGGGAATGGCACTATTGGACATTCTTTTTCACTATGCAAGTATCTACTTCATGCACCTGGAGTGGGTTCCCTTATTGGATATACTAAGTACCTCAAAGCATACCTATGATTTGGGGGAAGTGATTAGTGAACACTTATAAGAATAAATTTTTCATAAAGATAAGAGGCCACTAGGAGGAAACTTATACATGATGTCTTACCTATTAGACATGGTCATAGGTACAGTGTATAGACACAAATGGGATCCAAACACAAAAGTCATCAAGAATAAGATTTGTGACTATTATAGTTTTGTACACATATATTCATATGTGAGAAATATACACAATATCATTGAGGACCTCTACCCTCAGGACTAGATGGCCATCTAGGGCCAAACTTTGCCAAAAATTTCCCCCAACATATCTTAAACACTTGTCAACAATATTTTAAGGTCAACATACCCCCATTTATGAAAAATGGGGAACCTTTTATCAAATTATTTATTTGAATTAAGCCTCCCACTTGATCAAATTTCCATTAGCATATTAGCACATAATATTTATTTGAAGATCATCCACACTAATGAATTGAAGGACATATTTGCACATGATCCTTGTTTTACTTCATCTAATATTTCTAATGTTTGATCTTTGTGTTTCTAGGTTTTAGGTTTAATGGAGTCTCAATTGAATAAACATTATTCAAGGTTTCATAATTTAATGTTAATTTTACCCCATTTATTAAACCTTGGTCTTTTAATTGATTGAATTCATGTTTGAATTGTTAAAAAACCTTAGTCTAATTATTTTTATCCTAAGTGCTTTTGAATTAAATTTAAATTTATGTGTGATCAAATTTGTGTGGGAACACTTATTATGTCTTAGACATAGTCTCAAATTTTATCCTAAGGTTATAATCATGTTTATTAACATGACCAAAACCTTAATCTAAATTGTTATGCTAAGTCCTTTATATCCTTAAAAACCCCACCTAGTCTATTTTATTGTTCATTGAAGCACTTTATTATATTTTGAACTTAGTTTATATTTTATCCTAAGGTTTTAATCATGTTTATTAACATGACTAAATCCTTATTCTAAAACTTTATCCTAAGTTCTTCATATTCCTTGAGCCCTAACTTAGTTTATTTTCTTTATCTGCAAGGGTGAGTTAACATGCTACTGAAAAGTGTCAAGATCTTGGGAGTTCATGTCAAAGATCGATGGTATGCAAGCATCCACCTAAGTTAAATTATCAAATACCCTATGAAGGAGTGATAAATTCAAAGTGTCATGACCACATCACATGGTTATAGCCCAATAATTGTATAGAAGATTGACTGTGTGTATGATAGCATATAAATCTTGATCAATGGTGAGCAAAGAGTCAACATGTCAAAGGACCTCTGAGAGGAATGATATAATGAAAAGTGTCATAATTTTTGTGAAGGGGAAGAAAACCAACCAATATTGATTGATCTCTTAGATCGAGATCAATGGAGCACATTGATTTATGCAAAAATATATCTAACAGTGTGAGATAGAGTTGACAATTCAAAGAGTATAGAATTAATGTGGTGGTGACGCATATCAAAACCATGGTAAATGGAAAAAATATTGACCAATATCATTTAACCTCCTATATCATGATTGATGATGAAAATTAAGGTGTAATTTTCAAAGGGCCCAGAAAGAATGAGAAATTTTCACGTGGTGTGAGAGCATTCAACCAATTTATAAATTACATAGAGAGCCCATAGAGCTACCAGGTGGAAAAATCTTAGGAGTTTAAAATAAAATCAATATCTCATAATTAATCCAAGGCTAAAAATTTATTACACATGAGGATGACACATGTCCAAAAGTGAAAAATGATCATATTTCAAAATTTAATAAGTTATGTGACATGATGATGCCACATAAGCAAGACATGATAGATTTGAAGATCTTATGGACCCAAAAGGAAAAAGGTATAAATACATAATACGAGAAAAATCTAAGTCACAAAGCTCATATAGTTTGAATTGATTGTCACCATTAAAACTCTTTGGAAACCTTTGAGAAGCCCTAAAAGTGTATGAAAGGCATAATTTATCCTATTCTCATTATGATTGAGATAAGGAGAATTGAGTTATCATCTGTGCAAAAATAATTTGATCAAGAATTGAATTACAGTCTACTCATGAGTAATTTGACAAAATTCATAGTAGTGGTGGCTTGACAGAGTTTTTTAAATGAAGATGTCAAGCTATATTTGACCATAAATGTTGAGGGATGAGTGTTTAAGGACACTGAGTTTGTTGATAATTATTTGAACACCCAAGATAAAAATTGGTCAAAATTGTTTTGGACAATTAAAAAATAGCCCACCATCACAAAGGAAGAGGAGAAGAATCTCTCTACAAAAAGGTTTTATGATGATATAGTGGCAATCCAGATGACCGATTTGCATTATGCAGTTACAAAATCTGAGGTACTCCATTGCATTGATATTCTTACTCCTATTTTTAAGGAAGCTAATATAGATAAGGGAATGTTAATTAATTAACATAATCACATAAATTCAGCCTATATTTTTTTTGTTTCATTTAATTATTATTATAAATTTTCCAAACCCCAAATTAACCTAGCCTCAATCAATACCTAGGCTAAAGAACATGATTTGAAGGACACCCTTTCCATGTGGTTGTACTCTAGGAACCAAGTCTTTTGAGAATTTAATAAAAACATCCCAATTATCTAGTTTAGACCAAGGGTAAGGATGTTAATGACCATGTTTAATAAATAATGTGTAAATGCAAATGCTACACATATAGACCCAGTATGGGTGCCCACAGTCTACTTTATTATTAAAAAAGTAAATGTCCCTCCTCTAGGAGAGATAATTAGCATCTCTTTAAGTAGTCAAATTTATATAATCATCCAAAATAAGGAGACTCAATTATATATGATGTCATATCTTATATATGTCCTATGTACAATAATAAAGATCCCAAACCAGAGGGAATGGTCACCTAGTGGAACCTAGACTATTTCATAGTATTAATCTAAGTTGTACATATTCAAATATAAGGACCACATTCAATTCATCTATGATTATGTCTACCTATCACTTGGTGAGGCTATAACTAGAATCCCAATGATGAGAGTAATCCCTCTTATCAATAAATCAACTGAATTAATGGGAGATATCTAGTTGTATATAGATTAACAGTCATAAGGATTGAGGGGACTCAGAATTCTCCTCTTAAACTACCTATCTTTTTCCCTAATAAGCTAGTTGAGAACAAGGTAGCCTACTAATTATTTCATGGTGTATATGGTATCTATAAGACCAAAATAAAGGGACTACTCCACAACCTCAAATAACTATTTATAATACCATGTTTAAATAATCAGATAAGATTGATGCACCATCAAATCATAGGACATCTTTCAATCTATAGATTGATGAAATCAGGCAATGGCACCCTTATGGGAGGGTTAAAGACCATTTGAAACAAAAATGGATGTTGAAAGTTCCCTATGATCATAAACTTGGTGCCTTTGATCCTATTTACACCAAAATATCTTCATACTTTGAAGTTACTAGAAGGTTGAAGGAATGCAACCTAAGACCTGAGTCTAAACTAGAGAGAAACCAAAAAGTTGATAATAGATGGAAATTAGACCTAAGATAGTACCATTGATTATTGGTGAATCTTCTATACCTCCACCAACTCATCCACTAGGATAACATATGCCTAAGGTACAAATTTAGAAAAAACTAGAGGAAAGAAGGCCATATGAGATTATTTCTTCTTCATCAAAGGTAGAAGAACAAGAATTACCTCAAGAGGAGGTATATATGATAGAATTAGATCCTAATAAGTCTAAGGAGGATGAACTTATGATGTTATCAATTGCTTATGAGTCAAATTCAAATGAAGAATCCAAGGTTGAAGAAACTAAGGAAGAGAAAGGGAAATAATTAGTATTGGACTTAGTTTCAATTGGCACCCCTAAGAGGAAGGTTGAGATGACCATTGTTCCTAAATCAAAAAGGCCCAAAGTGAATTTCACTACTCCTATAAGTAAAGCTAACTTATTCATTAAATAAAATATACTCTATGGCCCACCAATTATAGAATGGTTCTTGTATGAACCTAGACTGCAAAAAGTGCCTATTGTACATCATCCTTGGGCCATGATGAAAGAAACTAACATTCCTGTACATGAGGAGATTAAACCATGGATAATTACCCTACAAGAAGAGGAAGCAAGGAGACTTGATACACTAAGTGATTCGTTAGCTTCATCACAAGTGGAGGTCCCTACTCCACAGGTGACCCAATATTTAGTAAGGGTCAAGTTTGATCCATAGATTGCTAGTTTATAAAGAGTGATAGAAAAGAAGGTCATGATAGGGGGTGAAGAGGTGACATATCAAAGGGTGGAGGCCTTGACCAATTTGACTCAAAATTAGGGATAAAGACCTAAAAAGGACCTAATATTTGAGGATGTCCTAAAATTATCATAAGCACATTCAACATAATTACAAGCTACCATCAAAGGCTTGAAATAGAAAAATAAGAATTTGGAGGAACAATCTATATTGTTAGTACTAGAGGACATAGTCAAGCAATTTGAGACCACCATGAATGACTTATTCATCTCTATAAAGGATATAAAATCCAAGCAAGATGTAATAAACAAGTAGGGTACTTTGGCTACATGCCAAGTTATCTAGTGGTAGGCCTCAAGTAACAAGGTGAAGCACTTGATCAGTGATTTGATTGATGATTAGATTCCTAGTTTTAAAATAGTTATCATAGCTCACTTAAATATGGATATGGAAATATTAGTAGATAAGATCAAGGTTGTGAGCAAATTTTCCTAGGAAATGGGATATCTTTCTAATGATCTCAGGTAATTAGAGGATAGGATAGTGCAAATATTGAGAAGCTTAGTCAAGAATCCTACTTCACTCAGCGCCATTGGCTTGATCACAGATGAAGAGTTTAAAATTAGGGAAACTCAGTTCATACAAGAGGTAAGGAGTCAAATCCAAGGGAAGATTGGTGTAGATAATAAAAGGATCGTGGACATGATGTTATTAGCTAATTTGAAGATTAGTGATGTTAGGACCATCAAAGAGCCATTGAACAAAGTAGTTAAGGATCTCAAAGTCCTGGAAGATCAAGAAAAATAAATTTTCATGAATCTCATTATCGATCTTGAGCTAATTAATGAGAAACACTATAGAATGAAGATATTGCATCAGAGGCAAAAGACTAAAATAATAGGTGAGTCCTAAAGTTAAATTTGTTAACTTCAAGTATATTATTTTTGTATAAGAACATGTTTATATTTTGAAAAGGAATATTCTTTTTTAAAATCATGTGCATCTTTATAAAGAACATTGCTTATAGGTCAATCCTTTAGAAAGTCTCTACTTCTAGAATGTTGTATAAGGGGTAGTTCTCTATGACACTTGTATAATTGTAATTTGACAAGACTAACCAACATACCTCCTTAGTATTCTATATAAGGGGTATTGTCATTTGTAATTAGGAGGGATTTTTGAGCTAAAACTTGTGTAAAATTTGAGCAATTAATATAAGCAAGGATATTGTCTGTGTGTTTGTTAATATGGCTTCTCTCTTAATAATCTATTTAGATGTTTAGATTTGAATGATTTTCATGAATTATATATGTGATATATAAATGTAGAGTTGTTAATTTGTGATTATGATAGGTTAATCAAAGTATTTTAGATTCAAATCACTTTTTTACTTTACTTGTAGATGTGTTAATGCTATTTATTTATGAAGTAAATCTTCAAATTGAATCTAGTTTCTTATTTGCATTGTTTCACCTTTCCTTAGACCTTTAATTGATATATGGTAGGATTTGTGACTATGAAATTTCATGTTATATATTGTTTTAATGCATATCTTGATGAAATATAAACTTTATCATAATGTTTGGACTAAAAATCAGAACACCTTTCTGCCCTACCCTTCCTTTTGCTTATTTTTTTATCAATTCATTTTAGTTTAGCTTTTCATTATAAATATACATGCTAGTTTAGACTTTAGACTTAGGTTTTTATCTTAATTCACTATTCTTAGTTTAGATCATCTTCATACTTCACAAGTTAACTTTTAGGCTAAGGTTGCTCCCAATAACTAGTTATATAGATTTTGTGAAACAATCATTTGCTTTATCATTATTCCACCAAAGATAACAGGATTATCACTACCAGAAACTCATGTAATGGACTCTTTTATTTTATAAATGAGAAGTTTTTTTTAAACACTCTTCAAAACCCCTATGATCAACTTTTAGGCATTAACACAACATATAAAACTAATGGATTTATCTAGACTACATAGTTATGATGGTGGTGGGCCACAAGGTAGATACTCTTCAGCTCCCAAAGTTCATTCCAAACAAGGTATCTAAATAGTAAATAATTTACTAGATATGGAATGGCATCAATGAAAAATTAAATGAAAATAAAAAGGTCACATTCCATGGATCCCACATCACCATTAGGAAAATTCAATACATAATTTTGTAGATAGTTCAAGGAGGTTCAGAATGCCAAGAAGGCATATGCATTGTCTACCCTTCTACATAGAGATTGGGATCCTCATGGTAAGGTCCAAAATAAAATTCATACCCTTGGCTTCACCTACAAACATGAGCCAATGGATCATGATTTTCTCTTCCTAAATGCCAAGGATGATGAGGAGGTCAAGGAAAGGGCCATAATTTCAAGATTGAGTGAGGACTTGTTAAGAGTTATATAAGCATAACTATCTATTACACTCACTAAATCAAAGTTAATAATTCCACCTCCTAGAGGTTTGATATCTTCTAACTTTTGGAGTGGTAAGCCATCATAGGTGCTAAAATGAGAGGGACTAGATCCACAAATATCTCAAGGCCAACCTTAGGACCAAAAGTATATGGTAGTTAAGACACCATCATTGGATAATAAGAATAATAATCCAAGTAAATTTCTTGCCTCCACACAAGTGGAAAAAATAGTTCTCCCAGTTCAAACTTCCACAGTTAAACTAATATAGGTCAAGCAAGAGCTAGTTAAAGAGATAACTCAAGGATGTAGTGCACATAGAGTATAAACTAGGATTATATTCTTATATCCCAATAATAATGAGGAAATAATAGCTTCCTCAGCCCTAAAACCAAACATTATTCCCCTTCCTTTTCCATCATAAGCAATATTCTAATAGGTAGGTAGAACAATTAGGACCTATCAAAGGAAGCCTAAGGGGGACAAACCATAAACATATCCAACATAAGAAGTGGATGAGGAAGAGATAAAAGAGGAAAAGGTATTAAACCTATAAGTACATAAGGACAAGGCACCTCTCATAATCAAACAATATGATAAGGGACTTTTACTCATAGCTCCTTTAGGTCTTTTTCCTTTAATGTCCTTACCTATAGTTTCTATCCAAAATGGGATAGTGGTTTCCAAATTCATTCCCCAATAGGCATTCTACATAGTTTTACTTTTCTTTCACCCATCCATGAATCTTTCCACAAAAAATACACCTTCTCTACCCTCCATTATTGTAGTTTTCATCCCTTCAATTTCCATTCCATTAGCATCCATCCCATTAGCACTAGTTTTGTCCATTCCAACCATTGCCCAATCCATCACTTCCACTACATCTCCTTCTACCCAATTGGTTTTTCCCTTAATTTTTCCCAATCAAACCACTTCAACCATAGTAGTTACTACTAAGAGGTAACCTAGGTGGCAACCAATCTTTGTTGTCCATCCAATGCCATAATATAGAAGCATAGACTAGTCAAAGATCATTTGGCCAGCAATGCCTAACCCTTCCACATAGATTGAGTAGGAACTTGAAGAATATGCACAAGTAAAATCTCAGCCCTTAGATCCCTCAAATCTCACTCTTCTATATTTGGTCTAAGGAATTAGGATCTTTATCCTCTAAGAGGCCCAATCTGAAGATAAGTGAACTACCAATGATGAATTCACTATAAAATAAAGCCACAACATTAATACAGACGGTGAGGAAGAGTAAAATTGAAGATAGTTCAAGTATAACCTCAATCATGGAAGAAAGGGAATAATTCTACTCCCTAAGTAAGAGGTAGAATAGGCAAAAGGGTCAGTCCCCATATATTGAAGACTTGAAGTCCTACATGGATACCCACATAGAAGCCATCCTTGCCATACATGAAGGGACTAAACGGATAGAAAAGATCTCAAATAAGAGTTATAGACTCTTAGAGAGTAATAATAAGTGATTCAAGTTCCATAATGAATTGAGTAGGATGTGTAGGATTCAACTCTTAGGTTATATGAGATTCTTGATTCTTTTCATTCTTTGAGAGTTAGTTTGGCTCCTCATGTCAATAATATAACCAAATTATTCATACAGAAAAAAGAGGATGACATTAAGTTGAATTTATTATTATTATATACCCATAATAAGGCATTTGTCCATTTTTACTTGATGACCCCATTAGAGGCATCAAATGCTTTGAATTTAACATTAATAAGAACATAGGAGGCCCAAGATTGGGTATTATCCTCTAAGGCTTTAGTGAATAAGTTCTCCAAGTAAGATAAAGAGGCTAAGAAAATTTTGACAAGATTTGAATTGGATATAATTTGAGATAATAGAGGTAAGTTGGTAATACAAGCTATATTTGATCAAATTATTAAAAAAGCCTCACATAGCTTCAAGCAGAGTTTGCAAGGTCTGGGCCTAGAAAATGAGGCCAAATTGAGTGTAGCGAGGAAGAAGTTGATAGAGGTAGAAGTGTTTAGGGTTATATTTAAAGACACTAAGATAGAGCATAATAATCTGATAGAGAATATGAGCAGGGTGACTAGGCCATACCTCTTGGATATGAACTTGATCCAAGCACAACATGTTAAGGCATATAAACACTACCAGGACTTATATGTGAAGAAGAAGGTAGCCTAGTAAATGCCACCTACTAGTTCCACTACATTGACTCCACCTATAATGATAAAACTAGATCTATGTCAACACCACTTCATAATGCAATTCCCATCATAATAATAGTTTAATCCACTAGTGCATCTCCCAGCAGTACTCTAGTTACTACATCATCAAGCATGAGTACTAATATAGTTATGATGATAGTTTTTAGACAAGTTAAGTAAGATCAAATTTAGATAAAGTATAATTTTGTATATTTTTCATGTAATGGTCATAACCAAATAGTTAAGTCTGATTATATATATATATATATATATTGTAATTAACTAAATTATTTTGGTAGCATGTACATGTTGCATGACTTAGATATCTATAAGACATCGATATATAACTAAGACTTATCTTATACTATTTTTAGATGTAAACAAAGTGTTCTAATCTTAGAGGATGAGGATACCCCTTCCCCAAGATCTATATATACATGTAAAGCCCTCTTTTCAAAGGGTTAAAGTTTTGAATTAAAATACAAGAAGAAATCAAGGAATTGATTATCATGCAACTATGTTTGTTCTTGCATCTTCCCTTTATATTTTAATGAATTTAAAGATTATTTGTATGTTTTAATTCAATATGTTTGTGCTAATGATACAGATGAATCTAAATATTACATTAATTAATTTTAGTCTTATATGTGTAATAGTAATTGAAGATAGATATATTTCATTGATTTAGATAGTTAGTATATTTTGTATAAGTATCTTATTTGATATATTATTTTAGATGTGAGTTATAGCTACCCTAGATAAATTCTTGTTCTAAGATCTAATATTTTGTATGAAGGTATGCAATAGTAGCCTTAATAAGAGAAACCTTTTGTTGAGACCAATAATCAACCTATATCTAAATATCCAAACTCCTAGTCATGTTTGTTCACGAGTGTACAAAAATTGTAAACAACAAATACTAGTTTTTGAAATACTTTTCCACTAAATAAATAGACTAAAAAATTCCATTTAAAAGACATATAACCTTTTTTATTCCTTACCCTTCTATCTTTTTGAAGTTTATTTGAGATCTACCCACCATATATTAGTCTTCCACCCATCCAACTTACCTAGTGATTTACGTTTTTATTAGAATCCATGCATCTACCCACAAACATAGTTGAAAAACCCATAGAATCAATGTATTATTCCACCACTCAGTTGTTCTAACCACATACCTATAACTCGTGCCCCAGAGTGGAACCTAGTTCTATAGAGATCCAAAAATGTTAGAGGTTACATCATTTAAAACTTCTCTAAGGTGTGCATAAAACCCACATCAATAGAAGAAATAAAAAATTTGGTTCTAGAATGAGGGCACACTTGTGTGCTTTCCCAATAAATAGGGATCCCATCATTATGGATAATCCTAAGAGATTAACAAGGTCTAAGGCCCAAGCCATCCTTTTGGTTTAACCTTTTTCAAACTCTAGGAGGCCTAGACCCATGCTTATCATCCCTAAGGTACATTGAGTCCAAGCACCTTCCCCTATAAGTAACATCCCACATATCAATCATCTTATGCCCCAACCTTAGTTAATCATATTTATCATTACCATTTTTGGGGACCAACATGATATGCCAAGGAATACTAAAAAGTATTTGCCTACTTTCTCCCCATCAAGTGGGAGGATGGCTGAAGAACATATCAAATATTTCAAGGCCACCTTGAGATTAATGAATTTTATCCATGAGGATGTTGTATGTATTATATTTCCATTTACTCTATAATATTCTTTTTATGATTGGTATCTCAATTTATAAGAAAATTCCATCAATTCATGGGATGAGTGTCAAAGTATGTTCCTTGTGCAATTTGGATAGGTAACTAATCCAAGTCTAGTGTATCATCTCTTTAATACCATGAAAAGGGAACATAACAAGTTAATCCAAGCATTTAATGAAATATTCTATAAGACACACACCTAATTGAATGATGCATATAAGCTAGATGAGAATTTAATGCTTGAAATATGAAGCTATGTTATTACAAAGAGTTATTGCTACCAATATGCTAGCTTTGACATTATAAGAAAATATCAAAATTGACAAGTAGATTAATCCATAGATTATCCTTGACAATTAAAGAGGTCAAGAATTCAATAATGGACTTCCATCCTTGAATACAATTCCATGTGTGAATCATAATGCTTACACATTCAATTAGAACTAGTTGTACACTCTACCTCCCATGACACAACAAATAATGAATCAGCATTATGATGTCTTTAATAATCATATATAAATAAATAACTAGTACTAGAATCATCATCCGGCTCTAACCAATGCAATAGTCACTTAGGGTTCTAATTCCAACAAATATGAATTATATTTTATACAAAGAATGGTTCAAAAGTTGAGCAATGATTTTATGAATATGCATAATAAGATGGGCAATACAAATAATCAAAATTACAATTAGAATTATGTTTTTCCAAGATAAAATAGGCCTTTTAATAGGCCCACTAATAATGCAAACCAGTAACAATCCAATAAGCTACCAGAGATCAATATCATGAAAACTACTTTACCCAATTGGTGTAAGGTCCATAACACATCTCATCATGGAGAATTAGACTGTATAGAGTTATTTTTAGCCTTTGAAATATTCCAAAGTGAAATTATCATACAAGATCAAATGATGAATCCTCTAAATATACCTCATGAATTTAGCCCTTCCAATTAAGTTATGGTCTTTGAGACTTTTGAGTCCTCCTTCACTAATAAAGATGATAATATCCTAGAGGAAAATTTTGATGAAGTACAAGCATTCCAGAAATTCAACAAGAACAATTATAATCTAAGTAATAGGCATCCATTCACTACTAATCTTCTTAATAATATGATTATCTTTCCAAATCCCAAGGTTGACAATAATCCTCCTCCCCCTAAAGGGAATGATCAGCCATAACATAGAAAAGAAAAAAATAAAGGAGGATACAATATTGTTGAAGACATGAAGAAAATCAAGGTCAACATTACTCTTTATGAATAATTCAAATCACATAGTAAAATGAGCTCTTATGGAAGTCTACCATAGTCAAGTTTCTTGCAAAAAATTCTAAGACATCCAACATGAATGTTATCTACAAAATCAAGCCTAAAGTTTCTCCTTTCTTGCTGACCATTTGAGTATTTGGTAAGAATATACATAATTAATTGGTATATTTAGGAGCTTCAGTAATCATGATGACAAATTCTATTTATTAGAAGCTTAGTTTAACACTAAATCCATCCAAGAGGATTGTGACATAGCTAGATAAAATAGTAGTGTCTATATTGGGAGATATGAATGATATGAAAATTCAAGTTTCCTCAGAGCCTATAGTATAGATGACTATCGACATCTTGGTAATAGATATTCTTAAATTTTATGTATTTTTTTTTTTAGTGGAGATTGATCAAATATGCCAAATGGATATCTTTCCATGGACTTTTCACATATTTAGCTTCCTTAGAGAGGCATAGCCAACTAGATCAGGATTGATCGAGAGTCAAGAATGAAGCATTTTATTACAGAGTAAAATACTTCCAATAAAGAGGTAAGTTATAAATCTCCTAGTCTTAGAATGTATACATTTTCCATGAAACATGAAGCACCAAAATAAATTCTAAGTCCTTCCCAATTATGGACACTCCATTTCGATGGAGCAAAATCTAAGCAAGGATTAGGTATCAATATTGAGTTGATCAATCCATAAGGAGAGAAACTATTGGTAGTATACAGGCTCCAATTCTGATGTATAAATAATAGAGCAAAATATGAAGCCCTGATTTTGGGATTATAGTTCACCATCAAGAATAATGTCATAGAATTGTTGGTATATTAAGATTATGAACTTGTGCTAAACTAGGTCAAAAATAAATATCAAATTAAATTATCATATCTAAATAATCACAATAATAGAGCCTATAATTTGATAGAATCATTTGAAGCTTTCAACATAGTATCTATCCTGAGAGAATAAAATGGATCCATTAATTCATTGGTTACTTCAATAGTGAATTTATAACACCCTTAAAAGAGTCAAAAATCCATAAGTTCTCCATTGAATTGGCACCATGTCCTTCATTACTAGACAATGTTAAAAAAATTCAAGTATTTGATGATGACCAATCAATTATCTAATTTTTTACAAATTTAGGATAATTCAAATCTCAATAATTGATGATTAGGAGAGAAACCATAGGTACCATGAATAATTAGATGAATAAGGCATTATCCAACTGAAAGACAATCACCTCCCATTAGGAATGGTCACCCTAGAAAGAACCTTCGATACAAATCCTCAATCCCAATCACAAAAACTCTTCAAGGTGAATGAATCTAAATTAAGTTCAAAAATGTTGTTGATGAAAAGAATGCACATTTTTTTAATATTGGCTTCAGTTTCATACCTTAATAAAGACAAAGAGTTAAGGAACTGATTATAAGGTATAAATATGTAATTGCATGGATTTATGATGACTTAAGTGTTTTCAATACTAGAGTCATCACCCATATGATTCCACTCAAGCCTGATCATAAACCATTTAAGCAAAGATACAGGTTAGTTAATCCTATCTTGGAATCACTAATTTAGAAAGAAGTAGAAAAGTTTTTGAGTGCTAGGATTGTCTTTCCTATTAGACATTCAACTTGGGTGGCCAATCTAGTTCCAATTAGGAAAGAGAGTAGTGAGATCAAACTATGTTTTAACTTCAAGAGTTTGAATAAATATTTAAAGATGGAAAATTATCTATTTCCCTCCTTAGATGAGGTAATAAAAATGCTGAGTGGATCTGAAATTATGTCTTTCTTGGATAGATTTTTAGGTTACAAGTAAGTATTAATCGAATTAGAATATAGGATGAAAATAGCATTCACTATGAAGTGGGAATGTATGCATATAAGTGAATGCCATTTGGGATAATCAATGTTGGAGATACTTTTTAGAGAGTAATGTATCATACATTCCAAGGATTGATAGGGAAGTGCATAATTATATATAGATGATCTCACTATTTTTTTGAAAAATAGAGTTGATTGTATTGACCATCTTCAGTCTATTTTTGAGAGATGTAGACAGTTTGGGTTATCACTTAACCCTAAGAAAACTATATTTAGCATTACTAAATGAAAGATACTATGACACATCATTACTAAGAATAGGATCACCATTGACTTGGATAGGATTTAGGGGATATCAAAAATAATGTTAACAAATAGCAAAAAGGAGCTCAAATCATTCTTTGGAAAGATAAATTTTGTAAGAAAATTTATATCATGATTTGCAAAGATTGTTAGACCCTTGAATGAAATGATTAAATAGAATTCCAAAGCAGAGTGGATGTCTAAAGCTAATAATTCCTTCCAAGACATAAATAAGGTTATTTTCCAAGCCTTGGTACTGGTAATCCTCAATTTCACCAAAGACTTTTACTTATATTCATTCACCTCTTAACATACTATTGCTACCATGATTACAAAGAAAAGGGAACAAAATGAACCTCTTATTGCATTTATGATTACTAACTTGATATAATCAAATCTCAAGTATTCTCTAATTGATAAGAAAATATTTACTCTCATCAAAGTAGTCAAAAAATTTAGATAATACATCATCTGGAATAAGATTATCATCATATTGCTCGATCATACTGTCAATATCATGCTTGGACCTAATGAATTGGGGGAGAGAAGAGGTAAATGGATGGAAAAATTATAGGCATTTGATATTGCAATCAAACCTAATATGATCATTAGGAGATAAGGCATAGTTTAATTGATGGCTGAACTAGAACCATGCATCACTATTGATAAGGTTATTAGACACAAGTATCTCAAGGAGATTGGTAGATAGTATTATTCAGTTCCTACTTACTGGGACATGCCCCAAAGAACTCAAAAGAGAGAAAAATAGAGATTTAAGACTCAAGGTTATTCTTTATATGATCAAGAAGGGAGTCATCTATATAAACAATTATGAATACATTTATCTAATATGTGTATTACATGGAGAAGTTCATGAAATCTTAAAAAATATGCATAAAAACATAGGTAGTGGGCATTAATCTTTCAATAATATAGTACATAAAATACTTATAATGGGTTTTTATTGGCCAACAGTCTTCAAGGATGTGCACTTCCATATGAGGACATGTCATGAATGCTAGGTTTTGGATAAAAGATAAGTACACATAGCCATGTCACTACAGCTTATAATTGAAGTTAGGTCATCTTCTCAATGGGGCCTAGACTTTATTGGTGTTATAAATCCAAATCCCTTAGCTTTACATGATTTTATGCTCATTGTTATGGATTATTATACTAGGTGGACTGAGGCTATAGCCACCAAGAACTTTAGAGCTCAAAATGTGATAAGTTTTCTTGAAGAACATATCATGACTAGGTTTGAAACTCCCATCTCTTTGGTTTGTGATAATGGGCTAGCATTTCAATCAGCTAAGTTCACTTAGTGGGCCCATGATAATTAGATTAAAATTATATCATCCTCCAATCACTACACCCAAGTAAATGGATTGGCTAAGTCAACCAATAAGAACCTCATAGATGCTATCAAGAAGTCAATTACAGATAAACCAAGGGAGTGAAACTTCTTAAAAATTATGCACTCTGAGAAAACAAGATGAGTTATAAGTAGGCCCTCAAAGCTTTGCCATATCTACTAGTATATGGTAAATATCCCATGTTCCCAATCATGCTAAAATTTATGACATATCAGTTTATGCAAGAGCATATAGAGCCCAATAAAAATATTGAGTCTAGGCTACTAGCCATAATCAAAATGGAAGACTCCAGGGATAAACCATTGCAAAAATTTAGCAAGCATCAAGATGTGTTCAAGATATGGTTTGACAAGAGAAAAATTTAAAGAATTTAATATCTTAAAATCTATGTTGCTAGGGGACAAAGCCCATGATAAAAAAGAAATGCATGAAAATTTTACCCCATTGTTGATAGGACAGTATCAAATTTCATAAATTTTGGGTGATAATGCTTTATGTCTGAATGATATTCAAGGTAACAATCTGACATATCTAGTCAATGGATAGTTTTTAAAGTATTACTTCATGACTACTCCAAATCGAGAGGTCTCTGAGTAACAATAAGATGTTTTGGTAGAGGTAGGAGTATTTTAGATTATCTTTATTAGTTAGTTTCTTGATTTCAATCATTTTCTTTTATTAAACTAGTTTGTATTTTCTCTAGTAGTCTATATTGCTTTCAGTAGTTTTCCTACTTTCTAGAATAGTTTTCTTTTGATTTCATGATAGTAAAATTATGGTCAATCTTGGTATAATCAAACATATTTTTAGGTGTTTTTAATTCAATCTAAATCAATGGTTAATGCATGTTATGGTTCAAAACTTTTAATCCAGGTAAACAATGAGAGAATTAGACATGAATATGTCCTAAAGCTAATGATTTCATTAGGTATGTGAAAGTTTATCCCATAGTTATGTGAAAATTTAGAAAATACTCCTTATTTACTTGTGTTAAGTTCACATAAAACATTAATACTTGTCTAAAGGTAATATTCATGGACATAGGCAAGATTTGACAGGGACATTTTGATTAAACCAAAATTTTGACTAAGACCAGCTCATTTTGGTTGCCTTTTACCTCTTTTAGAAAACAAAAAAAAGGGTAAAAAAAAGGCATAGTCCAAAAATTCAAAGGAAAATAAAAAAGGATTCAAAGCCTACATGATGAAATAATATCAATGCATCACGCATAATGAAAAATATAAAGGAATGAGGAATAGGTGATCAAAAGTATCTCTATTGGGGCTATGAATGCCTGGCTAGTAGCAGAGCAATACATGAGCTCCCAATGTAAACACATAATTCCCAATAAAAGTGAAACCTATGGCTTACCCTTATGTCTTTGATGAAAAACCTAAAATAATAGGTAAAGAACAACACTTTTCACACATAGATTCGAGGTATAAGTAAAGCTAGTATGTTGCACAAGATTATTAAGAGTCTCTTTCCATTTTTGGTTTAGTCATTTATTTTGAGATAAATTTATGGTTGATATTGGGATTTTGAAACCGTGGATTTTGGGTTCTTGAGAACATTGAAGTATTCACCCCTGTGAGTCTCCATTTGTTGTATTCAACATGCCCCACCTTACTATTTTTCTTGGAAAAGTGGAGACCCCCTTTTTTTGTAAATAATGAATATCTTGGAGGGGTACATATGAGTTTTGAGAGTTATGATACTTTTATTAACTTTATAAAGTCATTTCTTTTAAAATTGAATAATGCTATAGTATACTTTTTTTCATTTGGAAGTACTTGTTTAGACTAACCTATTAATGAAAAAGATGGAAAGAATGACTTTACATGATAAAAATTTAGATTGTTTTATTTCAAAAAAATTTTCATTGGCAAGTTTGGTATTTGTAATATTTCATTCATAAATTTATCTTCAAAAATATTCTCTACGGAAATTTTATCACTGGTAAATTTGCTTTAGAAACAGTCACTTAGGAAACATTATCTACAAAAACGTTCGCATCAGCAACATTATTTTGGGAAGTTTTACTTTGTAAATAATTAATTTGGTAGGGTTTTAATCCATGGCTTTCTTTACATTATTTTCTCTTTAGAATATTATTCATCGATGACTTTTATATCAAAGACTTTATTTCATAGACATAGTCTTTGTAAATTTGATCATCGACAAGTTTCATTTTTGAAGGATTTCATTGGAAGGTTTATTTTGGAAAGATTCTCTTTGAAAAATTTTGCATTGGAAGCTTCGTGTTGACAATTTCCATTTTAGAAACTTTACTTCAAAAACTTTGTTTCAAAAAAAATTCATTGAAGGGATTCCTTCATCAACTTTACTCATCGGTGACATTATTTTGAAATCTTTTGGGTAAAGTATTTTGGAGCAAATATTTCTAAAAGAATTTCTACACTTAAAATAATTGTTGGCCCAAAGGAAAAGTTTGACTACTTCTGAATGGACTAATTAATGACACATGGTGAAGTATAAAAGGTTACACCATGGTACCTCTAAATGACAAGGCATCCTCTATGGCATGTATACTAGGATAGGGTGGTCGAATTCGAATTGAATGAAGGTGATGAGATCATAGACATTAATAATTAATGGAGTAATAAATAGAAATCAATGTAAGAAATATATTTACATCAATCCCCCAACTGCATTCACATCATTCCATCTTTGATCTTGAGTAAAATGTAGCCTCAAGTGATCCCAAAATTGCCATTACAATGATTTTCTAATCTAGAAAATTTATTTTAGTGACATATGACATTATAAAAATCTTGAATCATAATAGTACTCAACAAAAAACCATGGAATCATCATCTATGTCTTACAAAGGATCCCCAACACCATCCAGGTTCTCAATCAAGGATTCAATAGAGTACTTGGGCATTGTCTTAGATTCTACTACATTTGATGAATGTTATCCAAACTACTCAGCATTATGGGAAGTAGTGAAGAATTTAGACTCCTTTGAAATTGAATAATACATTACAACTAAGGATAAGCAAATATCAAAGGACCTACTCCCTTTCAAATGTCAAGCACTACACTACATAGCTACAAATCTAGAGGTTATGTTGTGCATTATTATACTATAGGGCCTCTTCTTCAAAGGGAGAATAATGGATGGAGTATACCCTCATTATGTCGACAATAACACTACTTTCATGTATATTGTGGGTGAGGCATTTAAAAATTATTTGAGCCTACCCATTTCAAATGTTACTTTTGATTTGAATACTATCATCACATGGAAAAAGGCCAAGAATCTAGAGAAAGCTCTATCAAGGTGGTTACTCCCTAGATAAATGTTCACTTTAAAAGAACATGTAAATATCCCTATTCCCATCACCCATTTCAAAATGGGAGTTCATGTAGGAAAGACACTATAAAACATAATTTTTTGCCATATAAGCATATACTTCATGTACCTAGAGTGGGTTCCCTTACTAGATCTACTAATCACCTCTAAGTGCACCTATGTTTTGGGAAAAGTGATCAATGCATGCCTATAAGAATAAATTTTGAATAAAGACAAGATACCACTAGGAGGAAAATTATACGTGATGGCTTACCTATTGGACATGGATATGGGCATAGTGTATAGACATAATGGAGTCTTGTGGGATTCAAACATAGAAGTCATCAAGAACATGATTTGTGACTATTATAGTTTTTTGTACATATATTCATATGTGATAAATATAGCCAATATAATTAAGTAACTCTACCCTTAGGTCTAGATGGCCATCCATGGCTAACCTTTTCCAATAATTTCCCTATCATAGCCTAAACACTTGTCAATAATGTATGAGACTATTGGTTTTATCTGGACTACACAATTATCATGGTGATGGGCCACAAGGTAGATCCTCTTTAGATCTTGAAGTTCATTATGGAAAAGGTAGATGAATATGAAATAACATACCAAATATGAAATGGCATTGATAAATATTTAATAAAAAACAAAAATTCCACATTACATGGATCCCACATCACCATTGGGAAAATACAATACATAATTTATAGATAGTCTAAGGAGCATAAGAATGTCAAGAAGGAATATGTTTTGCCTACCCTTCTACACAGAGACTAGGATCCTCATGGAAATTTCCAAAAAAAAAATCATACCCTTCACCTCACCTATAAACATGATCCAATTGATCATGATTTTATCTTCATAAATGCCAAGGATGATGTGAAAGTCATGGAAAGGGCCATAACTATAATATTGAGTCAGGACTTATTGAGTGTGATATAGGAAAAGCCATCTCTTAAACTCAATGAAGTAAACATCATAATTTCACCTCTTAAAGGATGGAGATATTCTTATTTTTAGAGTGGTAGGCATCACAAGCACTAGAAGGAGATAGACTAGATCCCCAAATAGCTCAAGGCCAATGTAAGGATCAATAATTATTGGTAGCTAAGTCACCACCCATTAGAGAAAAAGATGAACAAATCAAGGAAGAATAATTATCTACCTCCACACAAGTATAGAATGAACCACTTCTTCAAATTCAACCTTATATAATTGAACTAATGTAGGTCAAGCAAGAGCTAGTTGAAGAGATAACACAAGCAAGAGGTAGTGCATAGAGAGTAAAAGTTGGGATTATATGCTTGAATTCCTAATATGAATAGTAAATAGTGGCTTCCTTACCCCCAACACCAATCATTATTCCCATTTATCTTCCATCACAAGAAATAGTCCCATATGCAGGTAGAATAACTAAGACCTATCAAAAGAACCCCAAGGGAAACAGACCATAGATTCATCCAACACAAGAAGTGGATGAGGAAGAGATGTAGTAAGTAAAGGTATTAAGCCTAAAAAAATTCAATTTCAAGTCACTTCTCACAATTGATCCATCTAGTAAGGGCCCTTTTCTCATAGCTCCTTTAGATCATTTCCCTTTAATATCCTTATCTATAGTTTCAATCCAGATTGGGCCAATGGTTTCCACATTCATTCCTGATTAGGCACTCTCTGTAGGTTTGATTTTCTTTCACCCATCCATGAATATGCCCATAACCATTTCAATTTCTCTACCCTCTATTATTTTAGTTTTAATCCCTTTTATTTCCATTCCATTAGCATCCACCCCATCAATACTAGTTTTGTCCATTCTAGCCATTGCCCAGTCTATCACTTCAAATCTATCTCCTTCTACCCAAGTGGGTTCAACCTTACCTTATTCCACTCTATCCACCATAACCATAGTAATTAATACCAATAGAGCACCCAAGAGGTATTCAATCTTTGTTGTCCATCCAATGCCATAGTATGGAAACATAAACTAGTCAAAGATCATTCAACCAATAATGTCTAACCCTTCCACATGAACTAAGCATGAACCTGAAGAACATGCATAAGTGGAATATCAGCCCTCATATTCCTCAAATATCACTCTTCTATAATGGGCTAAATAATTAGGATCCTCAGCCTTTAAGAAGCGCAATCTAAAGATAAATGAACTACCAATGGTGAGCTCACTATTTAATAAGGCCACAACATCAGTACAGAGGGTGAGGAAGATGGAAATTTAAGATAGTTTAGGTAGAACCTTAATCATAAATGAAAGGGAAGAATTATACTCCTTAAGCAAGAGGAAGAACAATCAAAAGGGTCAATCCCCATACATTGAGGACTTGAATTCCTACATGGAGACCTAAATAGAATCCATCCTTACCATACATGAAGGGATTAAAATGGCTAGATAATAGCTCAAGTAAGAGTTAGAGACTCTTAGAGAGAAACAACAAGTGATTTAGGTTCCTAAAGGAATTGATCAGGATGTGTAGGATGCAACTCTTAGGTTATATGAGATTCTTTATTCTATTCATTCTTTGAGAGCCATTTTGGCTTCTCATGTCAATAACATAATAAAATTATTTAGAAGCCATAAATAGGATGACAATAAGCTAAATTTCTTAGTATTATATACCCCTAATAAGGAATTTATCCATTTTGAATTTATGACCCCATTAGAATCATCAAATGCTTTGAATTTAGAATTATTAAGAACACAGGAGGCCTGAGATTGGGTATTATCCTCTGAGGTTTTAGTGAATAAGTTGTCCAAACAAGAGAGAGAGGGCAAGAAAATTTTGACAAGATTAGAATTGGATACAATTCAATATAATATAGATAAGATGGTAACACAAGCCACATTTGATCAAATGATTAAACAAGCCTCACATAGCTCAAAATAGAGTTTGCAAGGTCTAGGCTTAGAAGACACTGATGCCAATTTGAGTGTAGTGAGGAAGAAGGTGATAGAGGTGGAAGTGTTTAGGGTTATATTTAGAGCCACTATGATGAATCATAATAATTTTATGGATTAGATGAGTAGGGTGACTAGGCCACACCTCTTGGATATGAACTTGATCTAAGCATAACATGCTAAGGTGTACAAACACTACCAGGACTTAGATGCAAAGAAGAAGGTAGCCTAGAAAATACCACTTACTAGTTTCACTACTCCAACTCCACATACAATTCTAAAAACTACATCCATGTCAGCACCACTTCATAATGTAATTCCCATTTTAATAATAGTTCAATCCACCAATGCATCTCCCAGCACTACTCTAGTTACTGCATCATCAAGCATGGGTACTACTAAAATTTTGATGAGAGTTTTGAGATAAGTTAAGTAATATCCAATTTAGATAAAAGTTACTTTTTTACATTTTGCATGTAATGGTCATAACCAAATATTTAAGTCCTAGTTCTATATATATATATATATATATATATATATATATATATATATATATATATATATATATATATATATAACTAAATTATTTTGGTAGCATACACACATTACATGACTGAGATATATGTAAGACATTGATATGTAACCAAGACTTATCTTATATTCTTTTAAGATTTAAATGAAGTGTTCTAATTTTTGAAGATGAGGCGACCCCTTCCCCATGATACACACACACACATACATGTAGAACCCTCTTTTTGAAGGATCTAAATTTTGAATGAAAATACAAGAAGAAATTAAGGAATTGATTATCATGCAACTATGTTTGTTCTTTATTCTTCCCTTTCTATGTTAATGAATTTGAAGTTTATTTATATGTATTGATTCAATAATTTTGATGTGTACCAATGCTATGAATGAATATGACTATTATATTAATGCATTTTAGTCTTAGATGTGCAATATCTATTCAAGATTAATATATTTCATTGATTTAGATAGTTAGTATAAGCTAATCAATTATCTAAGGTGTGTAAAAGTATCTTATTTGATATAGTATTTTAGCTATGATTTGAATCTACCCTAGATAACTTATTAGTTTGAGTTGTAATCTCTTGTATGAATGTATGAAATAATATCCTTAATAATATCAACCTTTAGTTGAGACCAATAATAACCTTATATCTGAATACCCAGACTCCTAACTGTGCTTGTTCATGAGTGTGAAAAAGCTACAAACAATAAACACTGGTTCTTAAGATATTTGTCCACTAAATAAATAGACTAATAAATTCCATTTTAAAGACATATAGACTTCTTTCTACCTTAACCTTCCATCATTTTGAAGTTTATTTGAGACCTACCTACCATAGATTATTCTTTCACCCATCCAACTCGCCTAGTGATTTATATTTTTATTAGAATCTATACATCTACCCACAAACCTAGTTAAACAACCCATAGGCTCAACCTATTATTCCACCACTTGATCATTCTAACCACATACCTGCAACTCGTGCCCCAAATTGGAACCTAGTTCCACAAAGATCCCAAAATTTAAAGGTTACCTCTTTTAAAACTTTTATGAGGTGTGCATAAAACCCAAATCAACAAAATATAAATCTAAATTTTAATGTTGGCATATAAAAAGGACAAAATAGATAGACTACTAATTTTGAGAAAATTATAGAGTAGTCGATTCTGTCCCATGATTTTGATCTTGAGCTACAATTTTATCCTCTCCTATTTTTAAAGTTTTGTAACTTTCTAAGTCACTTTGTTGACTAAATATAATTATGAGCCTAACCTTGATTCACTTAATTGACAGGATTTTTTCTAATGTTTTTCTTCTTCAACATTAATCTAATTATCCAAAATGTCATAAGAGGAAGAGAATGTGAAAGTTAATTGGCATAGGAAACCTATTAAGGAATTATAGATATATATTCCACACACTTTTTATTAGGAGATCTATGTAGTTATAGTGATTCTAAGTGAACCCAACCAAATGAGAGAAAGGAATTCACATACTCCCCTTAGATAATAAAATTCAACTAAATGATTTATTATGACCTTCTCTTTGTACAAGATGTGATGACACAAGACTTGTAATGATGGTGATACATTTTAGGATGATGTGTAGAATCCTTTGCTAAATGTGAAAAAATATTAATAAGACTTGGTGATTATGTGATATATTTTTGGATTTTAATATATCTATATGATCCAAGGTCAATACTTGATTACTTGATATGAAATGTATAAGGATATATTTTTATATAAGGACCCATAATATAATTTATACATAGGCTAACCTTAAATAATAATAAGGTAAAATAAAAGTAGACTTAGTTGTAGCTATGTAATAATTATTCTTATCAGTAAAGTTGTTGAGAAAAATCAATAACACATTCCTTGTCCTTATCCCAAAAACTAATGGGGATTATAATTTCAAGGACTTTAGACCTATAAGCTTATGAAACATGGTTTATAAGGTCTTTACTAAAGTTATTATGTCTAAACTTTATATCCTCTTAGATAAGCTCACATCCATTAATCAAGCATGATTTAATCAAGGTATACAAATACTATATGGTATTATCATGGTGTACAAGATTATACATTCAATGGAAAAAGGTAATCAAGTAGGTATGATTCTCAATATAAATATGAACAAAGCCTATGATATGCTTGATTGGGATTTTTTGGACAAAATTTTGGGACATTTTGGCTTCTATTCTCATGTTAGATAAATGATTAGAAATTGTGTTTCTTCTTCCATGCTTTATGTGTTAATTAATGGGGTTCTATAGCAAGAGAGGAAACAATAAGGTCATACAATGTCCCCTTTCTTGTTCACCATCATGATATAAAATTTAAGTAGATATCTCTTTATTGTTTTAAGTCAAAAAATATTGAATGGATTGAGGGATGCTATGGGAGTTGATCCTTCTCTTCATCAACAATTTTTTTATGACACTTTGATCCTTGTTGAAGCCTTTATTAGAAAATCTGAGGAACTAAAGGAGATTCTTGACAATTATGAGGAGGCTTCAAATAAAAAAATTAATTTTGAAGAGAGATATTTATATTTTTTAATGCTCCTTAAACTATACAACTTAAAATGTTCATGTGTTGGGATGCTAAATTAAGGAACCTCATTTTGTTTATTTGGGGATGCCTCTTTTTTTGGTGCAATATTTCAGCAAGTTTTAAACCATTAATATATAAATTTTAAATAAAGCTAGTAGGATGGAAAGGGACAGTCCTATCTCAATAAGGTAAATTGATGTTTGTCAAGAATACACTACAAAACCTCCTAGTTTACCTTATATCTATGCTTAAAATGCCTAAAATAGTGGTTGACAAGCTTGAAAAAATTCAAAGGAGATTATTATGCATGGGCTTCAAAGACAAAACTAAGTTTCCTTTGGTTGCTTGGGATAGAGTATGCATGCTTAAGAAGCTTCGAGGCTTGGGACTTAAAATATTGAAATCCATGAACATGGACCTTGTGGTAACATAAGGATGGAAATTTATCAAGGAAAATAATAAATATAATATTATTTTACATGCCAAATATTTGGAGTCTAGACATGTTTCTATTTTTTTATGTGAGGAGATAATTATAAGAGGATCCTATTTTTTAAATTTATTAGTAATAAGTAAGGATATTTTAATCAAAATTTGTAAATGGAATATATGGAATGGAAGTCATGTTATATTTTTGAAATATGCTTATATTTTTATCCAACTAGTTTATTTTATTGATCCTTGGTTTTAAATAGGACTATCTCTCCAAAGGAAATATGGTTCCTAAGTTGTTGATTATATCCATTGTTCAGACGTAGGGAGAAGATTGAATTTATTTGAGATTGAAGTTTTAGAAGATAATGATTTTTATAATCTCTCATATCTAAATTTTATTCTCAAATGGGTTAACATAACTTGTTTATAAAAGTAAGATGAGTTAGTTTAGGATGACTCCTTTGATGGCCACTATCAAGTGAAATCAAGTTATAGTAACTTGATCAATTCCACACAAGAAAGTATTCCTTAAGAGAAGGTATATGATAAAGTTATCATTCCTAAAATTAATATTTTATTTTGGATATATGTGTAATAAAATATATTCACTTTGGATAATATATAGAAGGGAGGTTTGTTTCTAGTTGATAGATGTATGTTGTGTAAAGCTGATCTTGAGACTATGAATGATATGTTTATTGAGTTCTCATTCCATTTTAAAGCTTGGGGGATCCATTTAGGTAAGGTTCACACCTACTAGATCCTACCAACCTCTTTTTTATCTTTTACTCTCTTTGATATCTCCATTTCAAAACAAGCCCCTTTAGATTTTATGGATATTTACTCTCCCTCATTTCTCATGGGGAATATAAAAGGAAAGAAATGAGAGTATTTCTTGAAATAACAAAAAATCTTATTAGAGGGTTGCTAATAGGATCATGAAACTCATCTTGGAAAAATTCAATAGTACAAAATGTACTAATAAGAAGGATTTTTCAATTATAGAGGCTTATATTTCTAGAAACTAGAATATTAGTAATGAAATTAAGACAATGGTGAATCCCATCATCAAGATTAGAAAAAAAGGTTAAATAGAAATTTCCCTCCTAGGTTGGGTTAAATTAAACTTTTATGGATTTTATAAAGGAAACCTAGGTGTCTCAGGTGGAGGTGGGATTCTCTGGAATGAAAAGGGGGAGATTGTGGCAGCTTATGTTTGTAACATGGGAATCCAATCAAATCACTAGACAAAAGTATTGGTTATCCTTTTAGGTGTTAAGTTGGCCAAATAAATTGGCATTAATAAATTAGTGATTGAAGGGGATTCATTCAACATCATTTATTTCATAAACAAGAAATCCCCAACTAGATGGAGTATAATTCAAATTATGAAGGAAACATTATACATTATTTAAACTTTTCATAAGGTATATATACACCATATTTATAGGGAAGGTAAACAAGTGTTTGATTGGTTTGTGAATGTGGGAGTGGTATCTCAAGATATTAAGAAGTGGTATAGTTTGGAAGACCTTGATGTATATGTTATCCAGTTAATTAAAAAAGTTTCCCAATAGAGAGTTATAGAATGGACACTTTTCATTTCATATAGCAAGGCATTTTGAAACAAATCATTACTACTCACATTTATTTGATGTGGCCTTATATATTGTATAATGTAATGATTATTTATTTTTATGATAAGCACTTTTAAGGTAAATTAAATTAATTATGATTAATTAATTTTATTATAAGGAATTTTATTGCACTCAAGACTTTTGTGTCTTTCTCTGAGAGGCCTCTTATTTTCATTTTCTCCAAACTCAGTCTAGGTATGGTGAATCCTATGTTTGCATTGTTTTAAAATGGGAGGATACCATGTAATTAAACAATCCTCCATAGAGTATATGGAAAATATTTATGAGATGTGGATCATCCTTTAGGTGGAAGGATTTACCAATCCTATGTAGAGGATTGAATGGCATGACCCCCACATTTCTAGAATGTTTACTATTAACTAGAAATATTGTTTGGTTGAGATAAAAGGAACCTACATTGAAGTCATAAAATAATTGACTACACAAAAAAGATGGATGAACACTAAGGCTCCAAATACTTCAAGTTTGATAGAGATTTTATAGTTTAAAGGGATAAGGTTTTTAGGGATAATCAACAACTATCTATTTATCAAGGGGTTTTATTAAGAGAATCCCTCCCCCACCCTATGGTGATTTTACCCTCTAAATTGTTGAATATATAAAATTGGAAGGTCACTTTATGGTATTTTAAAAATATCATTTTGTTTTCTTGAATTACTTTATTAATATTATTCCAATTATCTTACCTTTTTATATGCTCCACTCCTTAGAAAGCTTGGTATTATATTTTAAAAGAGGTAAGAGTAAACTACCTCTACACCAAGGAGTTATATTTCTAATTTATAAATTCATGGAATATCTAAATTGTGGTCCTTCCTAAAATACCAATAAAGAGTCTCAATTATTGAGTCAAATAGGGTCTAAGAGTAGCCTACATAGCTTAGCCAAAACCTCACAGTCAAGGTAAAATATTGTTAAGTAGGGAAAGGTCCTTATAGATAACTCATTGACAAAAAATTTGAAGCATAATAAAATAGTGGATAAAATTTGTGTGATGATATTATTATGGAAGTGGTGCAAGGTATAAGTCTCCTTAAATATCAATAAGTTTAGGGAACTATGAAGGAAAAACATGAGAACATTGATATTGGTAAACATAAGTTAGGAGAGGAATTTGATAATGTGGTGACAAATCTTAGAAAATCAAGTAAGATCATTAAATTATAAGGTGAAATATATCTTTACAAAGCTATCTTAAAAAATGTTATCAAAGAAAAAAATATGATTAAGGAGTTTATAAGGAATTTCAACCAAGAGGGAGATATTTTTTATACTAATGAAGGAGCCTTTGAAATTTTTGATGCAGATTAAGATAATGAAAGATAAAGTTAAAGGCTTAGACAAATAAAATGAAATCCTTAAAGAGAATCTAGGTATGTTAGTTAACTTCATCAAGGTATTTATGTATAACTACTTAATGATTATGGATGGAATCAAGTTTCTCATTAAATGAAAGCAAGATGAGGAGTGCTCAAGTGATCCAAATAAAATATCCAATGGTAGAGATAAGGTAAACAAGTATGAGAGACATACCCAATATCTTATTAAAATGGAAAGGGTAGTCAAGATGATAACGAAAAACTAGGATGATGAGTTTGGTAACAAAAAAGTGTGAATGATTAGTGTTTATTTATCTATCTATTTGATTGTTTTTTGATACCATTTCAAGGATTTTTATATTTTGAATAAACTCTTCTATAATATATAGCTTCTAGTATAAATCTGTATGATTAATTAAATAGTAGGGTCCCTTATTAAAATCCTCTTTTATCAATAAAAAAAATGATAAGATAAAATCAAGGCGTTGGCTCCCATGTCCAAACCTTTAAAAATCCCTAAGAAAATAAGATGGACTATGCATATTTCATTGTAGTGTGACCCAAATTACTTATCATATAAATATGTGACCTAAGGGGAAAAATAAAAGAGGTGGCATGTTATATACTCTTTTTTATTATTTAGGCCAATGCTAGAGATCCTACCATAGTTTGAAATGTAAATATTATATATGATCAATTTCAAATAACTTACATATAGATGGTAGACATGGCCAATGTGATTATATTATGCATTTTAATGTAACTAGAATTATAACCATGTGCTACTCAAAAATAGCTATGAGATATATGAGTGAATAATGACATTTATGAATTGTAGGCTTAATATTCACAATTGTACATCATGCACACACATGATTTAATTAGCACATATTCTCCAAAATGCATGATAATGGAGATATTTGTAAAATATGCAAAGTGAAAAGGTCTCAGTAAATAAGTTATTGAAAATAAATATAAAAGAGGGGTGAGTAATTAGTTTTTGTTAATATCTTACATCCAATGTGATGAAAATTCATCTCAAGGCTTAAATGAATATGCCAATGAAAACCAAAAGAGGAATACAATTACACAATTATGCAAACTATTTCATAATTTATACAATTAGTAAATGAAATAAACATAGATATTATTAATTATAATAATTATGCATTAAAAACCATTGAGAATATAGAAATGACAAAACTAGTTAAAATAAGTAGAAAAATTACACATCAAACTACTGAAATTGCACATGGATCTTTTCAACTTCACTATTCATCCATACTACATACAAGGCCTTATAGTTTCATGACCAAGTGAAAATTGGGAATATAAACAAGCTAAAATAATCTACTATATTTTTTGATAATTTATCACTCTTTCAATTATCAAGACTCTCATTAATAGAGACATAAATACTTAGAAAACCTCAGATCTCTAGGACAATAAAAATTTTCCATAGCCAAAATATCAAGATGAAATAAATATTCATCAATTTATATCACTTATCCCTCTTACAATCAATATTATTCCAAATAATTTATCATCAATGGAAAAATAGAATAAATATGTCTGCATCAAATTGAATCACCCTATTATCCAATCACTATTCACATTTACACAAGTAAATAATAATCAAACAACTCTATGAGCCTTCAAATTCACCCAAATATTAATTCACTTGTGATATTATGAAATTTTGATAAAAATAAATTTGATAAATAATCCATTATTCATAGTGAAAATTTTTGCTTCAAAAAATCATAAAATATCACCTTAAAAACTAACAAGATGCCTCATGGAGCATGTGTTGTAGTGTGAAATTAGGAGTATGGAGGAAGAAAAGATCCTATAGTGACAATTGTCATAATATATAAATTATAATTTTGAGAACCAATAAAAATTTCCTAGGAGAGAGCATGTATTACTAAAAATTTCACCATGGGGTGATTTGTGACACGTGGTAGTCGCCATAATTCTCTATGCAGCAAATTCTTATTCCAATTCTAGTGATCATTCCATTCTATGTATTATTATTTCACCATTTAAGGAAATAGGGTTGAGAAATTATAATTTGAGTATTAATCTATATATGGATCAATTACCTCCAAAACTTAGATCATTTTTTGGCCATAGATGAGACCTTTCCAATGAAACAAACCACACTTTAAACAGAGCTATACAACTTAAGTTATTGTCACATAACCAATTTGTTGTAATTCTACCACTTCAATGTTCTCTAAGGCTAATTGAGTGAAATTTTATGTGAATAATCTCATTAAATATGATCTCTAATAATGAGGAAAATATTGGATATCCACGTGGTGACATCATCTAGCTTCAAGCTCACATAGTTGTTATTTCACTTTGTTATCCAATTCCTATACCATGGCCATTGATAATAAGACACATGATTTTTTCTCATCAGTCACACATTAATGAGGATCACAAATATTTTTAATCTATTTAATTCCATAAATTAATCTTTTATATGTGTGAACCTCTCAACTCTATCTTATATTTCCATGGGTTGGCATTCCCTTTCCTTTTATAATCTACATTAAATATGTGACCAAATTTGGTAGTTTTAATCCTTTCATACCTTCACTTTGGTCCCTATTTTCTATTATTCATGGCCTCCACATGGTGATATATTTTAATTGATTCATCATAGGGTCCATGTCACCCTTGAATTTAACATTTGCTACATATATTATGAATAGTATGCATGGTCTTCCTTCATTAGACATGGGATCATTAATCCATAGAGTACCTTCTCACTTCATTATTCATTGACCTCTAGGAGAGATACATGTGTTTTATCATCATTTATTCATAATAATGTGTTCACATGGATCTTTAATCTATGTTATTCAGATACCACTTCATGGTCCATGCAAAATCATGATCTCATAAACTCACTTTTTATATTTGTTAAAATATGAAGGCCTGTCCATCCTACATTTGTCACTCTCAAATGATGTAAGCCTAATAATTTATCTTTATCATGTTATGACCTATCATCCCCACTTTATTTATTGTGACTACTCATATAAGGACACATGGTAACATTTCACTTTATTTATTATGACTACTTATAGAAGGACTCATATAAGGAATTCTATAAAGTGACCTTGTATATGTGTGAACATTTCAATTATATCTTATATTTCCATGGGTCCACATTTCCTTTATTTTTATATTATACATTACTTATGTGACCTTATTTGGTAGTTTTAATCTTTTCATACCTTCACTTTTGTCCCTTTTTAAAATCATGTTTTCTATTACTCATGGCATCCACATGGTGAGATATGTGAATTGATTCAACATAGGGTCTATGTCACCCTTGAAATTATTTTTTTCTACAAATATTATTAATAACACATATGTTAGTCCTTCATTATACATGGGATCCTTGATTAATAGTTTTAAATTTTCACTTCATTTTTCATCGACCACTAGGAGAGAGAGATGTGGTTTCTCATAATTTATTCATACTAATGCGGTCACATGGATATTTAACCTATGTTATTCACTTGCCACTTTATGTTCCATGTAGACTCATGAGTATATAAACTCACTTTTTATATTTGTTCAAATTATAAGGCCTATGCATCCTACATCTATCACTCTCAAGTAGTGTAATCTTGATAAGTTAGCTCTATCACATTATGACCTATCATCATCACTTTATGTATCATGACCACTCATACAAGGATGCATAGTAACATTTCACCATGTATTTTCCACAAAATTATTTGTTTTGACAATACCCATTTTTGAGATCATGTAGACCCATGAACTTCATCATTTATTTGATTGAATAGTGCACTTTCATTAATAAAACAATATATAGTACATCACAAATCATACAAAAAATATGGGTGGAAAAGTCACACCCAAAAATAAAAACCACACCAAGCTAAAACAAGCCTTGGGAAAAGAGAAAAGTCCACAAAATTCCACCTCAAGGCAATAAATACCAAGGTTAAACTAACTTAAGTACACATCAACCAAAAAAAGGATAAACAAAATGACAAATAACAAAAAAACTATTATGCAACAATAATAAACATAACAACAAGTAGATGTAGAGGAGGCAGAGGATCCTAAGAGTTCCATCCCCACTTAGAAGGGGGTACTCATAAACTGATAAGGATATAAAGCATTAGTCTATTAGTTATTTCTAGTATCAACTTATTGATTAATTATAGAATCCTCTATGGAGGGTGAAATGGCAAGAGCTAGCTAAGGGAAATTGTCCTATAAATGAGGTCCCCACCCCCCACCCCGCCACCACTATATGTATTATCCTAGTCAGATATTTAGTGTGGATTTGGATAGAGAGAGTGAGTAAAGGATATATTCCATCTTATAGACTACCTACTATGAGATTGTTGATGCCTACCCCCACACCCTCACCCTTTTGGGGAGTGGTGGTGGTGGGGATCTATAATTTCATGACTAACCACACAAGGATTATTCCCCCAATGGTCTAGGAGAATTCATAAATGGTGAAGTTTGAGACAAACTTTATCCATTTGAATTTGTATCTAGAGGGTAACATTAGATATCATAGTAACTTTTTTAGTTACAAAAAATAAATTCCATATATTCATGATTAAAACAAGTTTTATTTATAGTTTTCCAAATTTGAAAAATAATGTTAGTATGTAAAATATGCCATAATCTATTATATATTTTAGGAATTAAGGTGGATTCCCCTAGTAAATACATCTTACAATTCAAAATTATAGAACTAAATGGCTTTTAAAGGGTATGAATCCATATCCAGGTAGACTGAGCATGAGGGTAAAACCAAAATAGTTGTTTAATGGATTATGGGTGGTGACAAGTAGGGAAGATGGAATCTGAGACCCCCACTTGCTTGAGCTGGTAACCCATAGGCAAACCATTGTAAATAATACACCAAAATAAATGGGCCTTTTTAGGTTTAATGAAATCTTCCCAAATATTATACAAGCTTCTAGCCTAAACATCATGAAGGGATATAATATTTCATTGATGATTAAGGGTTTCAATTTCAATATACTAAGGGGCTAAAATATTATACCCCAATTGAGGATAATAGTGAAAAAATGGCATAGTTATATCCAAGACTAGTCTTTCCACCATGACATAAGAGAGGTAACACCAATTTTGTGTAAATACTCTTCAGGTATGGAACTTTGCAACTAAAAAATAGTTTTACATCTTCATTATTAAGCTTGAAATTAGTCTTCACATGATTTCATGTAAGTTAATATTTATTGGTTTTCATGGAAGTTAATATTGAATGGTTTTGTATGATATATCCCCAATTGTGTGAATATATTTTTTAAACAACCTCAATATTTAGATCTAAGGGACCATGGAAAAAAGGAATATTATGTAAATTCAACATGGAAAACCACCATAGAGAGTGATTAATAAGTGAGATACCACTTCTAAACCCTTCCCCCACCCAAATGAGGTGATTTTTTATCTTATCCCAAGCCTTCTAGATGCTTTGAGTGACAAAAGTGACCCCAATATTAACAAAAACATGGGTGAAGAGAATTCTATGAAAACCAATCCCTTGCCAGGCCTTTCTACCAAGAGGATATCCTTAAGAGATGTAATAACTAAATACTTTTTTCTAAGATTCATCCCCTTGTAGGATTATAATAATCCATTTGACACTAATATCAAGACCTTGGAGCTTAATCTCAATGATCCCAAGCCCACCAACTTATTTAGGTTGATAAAAAATATCCCAAAAGATTATGAAAAACAAGATGACCATTAGAATTAGCCCATAGAAATTATCTTAAGAGTTTTTAAATCTTAGTGTTGTCACCAAATCTTGCACCCTAAAAGAGGGTGTTCAAGAATCTTTCAGATTTGGGCAACACAGGAACACTTATAGGTATGTAGGTCTACCAATAGTGGAAGTGAGCCTTTAGATTTTAAGGGCTAGCTCCTTGAATGTATTTTGAAATGTTTATCACCTAAACTAGTGCTTTCTTGTGAGAAAAGAGTTATAATTTTCATAAAATTGACCTACTCTAAGGGGGTAATACACCAAGATGTTTTCCACATGACCATAATACCCCTAGCATGATGAAACAAGGCATACAAACTAGCTTCTAAGTCCTATAAGGTTATAACATCAATGTTTCAACATAGAGGTGAGATGCATGAAGTAACATAAGGTAAATGAGCCAAAGGTAAGATTTCACACTCTAAGAACAATTGGACACTTAAAAGGAGTCTAGCACACTTGACTACACTCTATATGACATATTAGAATAGGAACTCTTGAATAAACATGAGAGGATAAGGTAAGAAATAATAGATAATTATCACTAACTTCACAATACATCACTTTACACACTTAGATAATTTTTCATGAACTCAAGATGAGGATTATATTGATTGTTCAAAGGTGAAATACAAATCATTCCAATAAGGCTTCACTGTACATGGTGTGGTATTAGATTACAATAGCCAAGATGGTTGTTACTTATAAAATTAGAGAGAGAGGAGAAAAGAATTAAGTCCAAGAGTCACTATGACATGTTTCATGCTAATAAAATGAGTTATACATGTAGCAAAATGAGTGTGAGATAAACTATGCAAAATTTGATAGGACAAATAGCCCTCCAAAACATGAAATTAATGAAATGTGGTGTAGGATTCCTCTTTATTACTCATAAATATTCATTCATCATTTTTCCCTTTTAGAATTCCCCACCACTTCTCAAGCCATTCTATGCCATCTGGATAGCTCTCTTGTTTCATTTTCTCCATCAGGTCCTGAATCAGGGTTTTAGAAGGTTTTAGGCTCTTTCCACTCTTAGACTTTGTTAATAGAGTTTTGAGGTTGAAATCAGGAACTAATTCCAAAAAATAATAGCTTATGACCCTCTTTATCTTTCTCAAGATCTTTTAAATCCCATTAAAGGTATCCAAGAAGATGTGAGCATTTCAAACTAGCCTATCAAGCTTTGTATACCATTTTGCATAGGCCTGAATTGGTATTAAGCCCAAAATGGATTTACAATGTATTATTTTTAACTTAAAGAGTTTATACCTACTTTATAAATCCCTAAAATCATTTTCAAATTCTTTTGAATGTTTATCAAACATTAGATATTAAATTGACCCCTTCATTGGACTTTAGGCTTAGTTGAGACCTAATTTCGGACACCCCATTGTGTTTTTGACCCTTATTCATGTTATACATGTTTTTTCATGTCTTATCATATCACTCTACACTTTTTTCAAGGTTCAACCAACCCTTAGCTCACCTAGTTATCCTTTTCCTTCAAAGTCTACAAGTTTGCACCATAGGGGAGTACCCTCTATCTGAGACAAAATAGAGGGTAATTCCCCTATTTCCCTAGGAAAATTGAATATTTTAAGAAATTATAAAATTTATGGAGACCCTTTTTACAAATTTTTATCCTTTTTTTATATCATTATACCCTTCAAATTCACCAAAACATAAAATAGACTTATGGAGTAAGTTGATTGTCTATAGGGTCTAAATTGTGGAGTGTATATTACACTATTCGAGTACCTCCTATTCATTTTTTTACTGATATGGAGATAATTTGATATGTATAACATCACTATTAAGGTGTTTCAACTTTTTTACTTCACAACCTTTTTAAACTCCTCATACATACCTTGCCTTTCAACTTGACTGGATTATTGACTGTGTATGTGTGTTTGGAAAAGGTACATATAGGTGTATTTGCATGATTTAAGTATTGTGTCAGTGTTTAATGAATATATTAGAGTGTTATTGACCATTTTATATCCATTTGGATCTTTCCAAGTCTTATTCTTTTAATATGAACATCAAGAATACCATCTTTTACTCATTATCCTTCCTACAGTTAACTATGTTAAACTTGTTATATGTGCTTTCTTGGCACTGAAGAGTTTATGAGGTGGTATTGACTAATATTTAATTGTGGAATACAAATTTTAACTATTTTATTTGTTAACCCAAATCATATTTTTATACATTTGCATGTTTGGGTCCATGAAATCTCTCGATCTGACATATCTACCTATGTGGCATCTCCTTGCCACACTATTATTTTAATATTAAAATATGACTATTATCACTTCATACATGTGCCTTCATCTTCTATCCCCTATAAAATTTATCAAATTCACTCTATTGATCTCTTCAGTAGTTTCCTAGCCTTGACTTACAATGCTAGATATTGATCATTGATTTGGGATTTTGATATTATGACACTTGTCAGCCCCATCTGTCTTTTGTGTACCCTAATATCAGTCTCCATTTAGTTAATGCTCTTATACCACTCAAAAACATCATATTCAATCTCAATATCCTTTGACCTATTGATTTCATGCTCATCATTAGATCTCCATCTGTATGATTAAACTGTGTCATTGATCTTTCTTGACCTATTGACCCTAGTCTTCAACATGAATCATCGATCAAAATTTGTATGTATAAATATGCACCATCAATATTGACCTAGGGGACTTTTATTTATTGACTTTAGGTGATCATCCATGTACCATTAATCCTTGATCTGATCAAGTGAGGTTTTGACACTTGGCAGCCCTACATTTAATTCATACCTTGTTGAAGAGATACACTCAATTTTAAATCAAAATGCCTATTTAATGTGGCTTTAGTTTAGTGTCCCCTATTCAGTATGGCTTCATGTGAATGGTGGAATCTTGAAAGATTATAATATTTTTGTCCCATTTTTTTCAATTCCAAATCATGTCAAGCATGGAAATGAGTATGAGGAAGTTGAAGAGACATCCCATAACCTTCTCCCATGTTCCACTCTCTCTCATAGGCTATGCACCTCTTAAAACTCCTTGTTTTGTAGTCACTTTCTTGGTTTTTAGTTATAACCTAAAAGTTTTTAGTTAGAACCTAGAATTTTTTATAGGGACTAACACATTAGATTTTGGAAGGAATTTAGGAATACATGGACACCTTGAAAACCACACCACTTACATTTAATGATCATTTATTATCTCTAAGTAACTTAAAATGAAATAAGGACTAATTAGACTAGGATCAAGGCTAAAATTACATATAATTAACTATGACACACCCCATAACATTATATTATACCCCTATATAAATTTTTGACTATAGGGGGGTCGACCCATTTTGACTTGTGGTTGAAATGGTCAACATTCTTGGTGATTTCCCAAGGGTGGTATGCTTTCTATGCCAAACCAGTAGCCTAATCCTCTCCATTGGGACATGGAGTCACCTATACACCATCTTTTACATATAAATTTCCTTTGAAAACACACAAAATATAAGGGAAAGACACATCAAATAAGACACATTTAAAAAAAAACATGTGTTTAACTAGAACACTTAAGGAACACAACACAATTGAAAGAAAAGTCAACCTAACATAATATTTACAAGACTAAACTTCAATTCCTTAATAGTAAGGTTTCAAATATATCACATTCATAAGGATAATCATCTCCTCTCCATTCATCCTTGATAATTATAAAGAGTTACTTTGTTTGCACTTGATGATGACATATGGTCCACTCCATAAAGTGTCAAATTTTATGTCTCCCTAGTTTTGCTCTATCTTCATCCCATTTCAACACTATGTCACCTTCTTGAAATGTTCTTTAAGTTTCCTTCTTTTCAATATACTTCTTCATTAGTATTTGGTGATGTTCCATAGCTTGGTGAGTTTTATCTCTAGTCTCTTGCAACTCCATTAATTCTACCAACATTACTTCGATTGGAGTCTTCTCAAGAAACTCTAATTGATGTGCTAACTCTAAGGAAATAAGCTCTTATGATATAGATATACTAGGCTCCCTTCCATAGATAGGAACAAAATTATATTCCCTATTAACCTCTTGGCAGTTATCATATCAGCCCATAGGGTTGTCTTAAATTTGGTGTGCCAAGCCCTTTGATTATCTTCTAAAGTATTCTTGATGATTTTAATCAAATTCTTGTTAGTAGACTCAACCAAACCATTAACTTGAGGGTAATAATTGGATCATGTGCTCAAGTATATTCCATTACTATTTTTCCAATGAGTTGTATTAACACCCATAAAAGCAAGAGCATTGTTTTAAATAATAGTAGAAAGAGTGCCAAACTTTGTTATGATGCTCTCACAGAACTCCAAGATAACATTATCATTATCTTCCTTCAATGCCACTACTTAAATCCACCTTATAAAGTAGTAAATTATTATGAGTATTCATTTTTGACCATCACTTTATGGTGGGTATATCATGCCAATGAAATCAAGACCCCATTAGATGAAAGGTTGATCTACTTGGATAGGCTTCAAAGGAAAATCTGAAAATCTTCTATTTTCCTATAAATAAAGCACATTATATGTGCCTTCTCACCCAAGCATAAAAACATTTAAGAGGCTAGCCCAATAATATCCTACCCTCATGATGTTGGTAGTTTTGGTTTTTGGAGAGAAATGACCTCCTATTATCCCATCATGGAACTTTTCAAGCAACACTCCAAAATAATCATTATCAATGCATCTTAATAGCACACCATTAGTGTCTATTATAAAAATCACACCATCTATAGGAAAAAATGAAATATCTTGAAATCTAAAATATATCCTTTGTGATCTATTCATACCATTAGGATACTCACCACTTTGAGGAAACCTGATAACATCTTGTGTCCAACTTTGTAGAGGAAAGGAACCTGTTGGTTGGGAGCAATCATTATTGACTAGAGATTTCAATTTGACTCATGTAATCTGAAGCTGTATGTTCACAAAGGCTTTTACCCCTTATTAACTTTATCACCATTATATCAACATCATATTCCATTACCTTATTAATCCACCCTTCCCTCTTTTCACTAAGGTCTTTACTAAAGAGAGACTCTTTGGTACTAGGATGACAAACCATAACATGAATCCTATTGTTTTAAAACATATGCCTAAACTTATTTAGTCCTCTTACAATATCAAGGACTTTTTTCTCTATAAAGGTGTACTTAACTTCATATTATTACAAACCTTGACTAAGGAATGCAATTAGTTTCTCCACACCTTCATCATTCTTTTGCATTAGCATGGTTGAGATAGTATCAAGGTCATAAAAAGAATACAACATGAAGTAGTTAGTAAAATTAGGGTTCAAAAGAGTAGGATATTGTGAAATTACTTTCTTAATTGCTTCAGAGTTGATCTTACCTTCCTTAGTCCAAGAAAAGACTTAGTTTTTCTTGAGCATGGTTGTGATAGGTTTCACCAAAGATGCAAAACCAGGTATGAATCTCCTTACAAAATTTATCTTTCCTAAGAAACTTTGGAGAATTTTCTTATGCAAGGGAAATGATAGGCCTAGAATATCCTCTATCCTTTTAGGATCAATAGTCAAACCATCTTTGTAAACAATATGTCCTAAGAGCTTACCTTCATCGACAACAAAGATGCATTTTTTGGATTAAGAGATACTCCATATTTCTTACATCTTTGAAATACTTATTTAAAGTGTTTCATAGGTTTGTTATCATCTTTAAAAAACACTATTATATCATCTAGATAATTCAACATCTCATTAATAAAATCTTTGAAGGCCATGTCCATTACTCTTTGAAATGTGGCACTGAAGTCTCAAAAACCAAAAGGAATCTTCTTATAAGTAAAATTCCCCCATTTTGTGGTGAATTTTGTCTTAAACTAGTCATCCTCATTCACTAGAATATTATTATAAATTTAATATCCATATAGGAGAGAAAATTTTTGAGAACCTAAAACCATTTGCAAAATCTACTCCATTGAGGGTAAAGGATAGTGATCTTTGAGTGATACTCTATTAAGATCTCTAAATTCCACACAAAATATTATCTCCCCATACTTATTTATAAAAATTATAAGGTTAGCCACCCATTTTTAATGATTTATAGGAAATATAATTTTATATTCAAGGAGTTTGGTAAGCTCTAACCTCATGAGTTATTTAACATTGGGGTTGATAGACCTTTATTTTTGCCTGGATCATTTAAATCTAGGTTCTAATTAAATGTTATGGTGTGATAGGATAGGATCAAACCCTTTTATTTTCTTTTAATCCCAAGAAAATATGTCATGAAACCCTTTACACAAATCAATGAATGATTACTTCTCCAATGTAGAATATACCTTGCCTAGTTTGAGAAGTTTGTCGTTGAAGATTAAGACTCTTTTATAGTTCTCTTTTGTAGACATACTCACATTTTCCTTATTATTTTGATCACCTTAATTGAATATAATTTCTAGGGTCACCAAGCCCTTAGGTATTTTATTTGTTCTTAGTTTCATGATCTGATCATCAAATTGTTCTTAGAGTCTCTTTTGATTTCTTGAGGAAAACTCAGCCTCATTTTACAAGAAGTATGTAATGTGTTTGTCACTATCAAACACTTGCCAATACACCTCATTATTAGGTATGGAATGTTTGACAATGAGCTTAATGTTATATTTATTTCCCTCTTATTTTATGTTATTTGGTGTATCAAATTGAGCTCCTATGGTAGCTAGTCTATTAGCATGATTATTTTGCTCCCTTGGGACTTATTGGATGTTGAATACATTAAAGTATTCAAGAAAATACCATACCCTATGATTATATGCCTTGATCAAAGGTTGATTTGTATTAACCACATTCTTAAATTGATGCATAACCAATTCACTATCTCCATATATTTGTAAATTCTTAATTCCTTTTCTCTCTGCCCATTGAAGGCCATGAATCAAACCCTCATACTCAACCACATTACAAGTGCAATTGAAATGGAACATATATGAAGCATAGTATTTTTTTTTATGGGTATACAAAAATTACACTAGGTTATACATCAATTTTACTTTTTGAACCATCAAAAAACATTTTCCACATCTCATCATCCTCACCTCCTTCCTTAGCAAATAAAGGTGTTGGTATTCCTTCTTCATGTATACAATACAATCCTAAATCAATTTCCTAAATGAAATCATAAATATCATGCTCATAAGTGTTAGTACCATATTCATTAATAAAATAATCATAAATTCCTTCAAACTTGGAGGAATTACCATCATCTATAATAGAATCCCTCTCCTCATAGATAACATAGTTCAAATTAGAACCTGTTTCAATGTAGGGCTCCATATGGAACCTTGAAATAGGTTGTGTTATAATAGTCACCTTGGTCCCATACCTTGTCCTAAATTCCAAGAAGTACCAATAAAATGAGAGATATCCACCTATCTTGGTTGCAAAGTCTCTTTAAATTCAAATTGCAAAGTGGGCTAGGAGGTCAACAACAACTATGTCTTGGAGGATAGGAAAGCTAGGACAATCATGCAAGAAAACCTTCAATTTTTTTATTAGCCCTATTATTTTAGAAAGTTATATATATATATATATATATATATATACTTTACTATTAGGTTTATATTTTAATCCCAACTTATCAGCTACAACTTTGGGTATGACTGAAGTAGAAGCTCCACTATCAACTATGCAATTGTGTACTAATTTATCACCCACTATGAGAGTGAGGAAGAATGGTGGAGGTTTATTGGCTTTAGTGGATGGTTGAAAAATAGTATTATGGAAATTTTTAAGGAAAACATGACTATTAATTTGATTTGAATGTGAAGGACTAATGGAAATAGTAGACAATTACTTTTGTAATAGCTCTTTTTGGTCAGGCATATGAAGGACATCCCATAAAGAGATTAATGTTTTGGTACTTTTTAAATAAACTACTCTATTTATGGAATTAGTACTCACCTTTTATTGAGTCCTTAGAGGCAAATAATTTAGTATAACTTGAGTAATAGAATCACTTTAAGCAGACCTTACCACATTTTGATTTGAAGGAGGTGTAGGTGTGTTTGGAGCTACCTTGCTCGCAGTCATGCTTTACTACCTTAGAGGAGGATTGGATGAGCTTGTAGGAATACTATTTTTACCTCCTAGATCCTTCCTTTTGTATCTTGTATTTTTTTCAATAGAGTCTCCTTTATTAAGCACAAAAGTGTCCTCAACTAGGAAGTTGGTTGAAGATTTCTCCTTGAGGCTATCCACCTTCATTTGTTTGCATCATGACTTCATATTCAGTTGATAGAAGAGGAGTGACTCTTCCTTGAGAAATAAGATATTTCTCTCCATTCTCATTTACATCCATAAATTTTCCTTATTACCAATATTTTCCTTGAACCAAGTTTCTATACACCGGTACCATCTCCCTTGCAAGAGTGGTAGAATTAGGATTATACACACTAGCAGGCCTATTGTAGTTAGGTTGCCCTTGACCTCTTCCTCTCCCATATTTTTTTTCCATATTACTTTGGATATGGATACATATTTTGATAATCACTTTGTTTCACCTTGGATTGCCTATTTTGAGACTCAAGGCTAGGAATTTTTCCCTCCAATCAACATCATCTTATGCCTTCCTAGGATTAGTTTTTGTCTTGGCATTGGCATTCAAAATTTGAGCCACACTTGGAGTCTTATCAAAAGTATGAGACAATGGAGGCATTAAAACCTTAGGAGTCAATATTCCATCTTAAATGAGACCATTTTTATATTTTATATAAAGTTCATATCCTTTGGGAAGAGTAGAACCACCCATGGATTGAATCATGATAGCAATTTTAGTACTAATGGATCTCAAGTAAGTAGGAAACACAAAACTAATAGGTGGATTCATGGGAAGAGGCAATCTATACCAAGTTTTTTGAAACCTCTCATTAAATTCATGTATTATTTACTTTTAGATTATTTTGATCACATTGAGTTGATGTGTGAGAGAGGTATGGTCACTTTCATCTTCAAATCTAGAAGTCAACAATACTCCAAAGTCATCCCATGATGTGGTGCATCTATCGATAAAATTCATATACTAGTCAAGATATTTCCCTCTAAGGGACATGGCAAGGATTTTAATGGAAATTTTCTCTTGAGTGACATTATGGAAACTACAAAAAATTGAGATATCCCTTACATGTGCACTAGGTGTAACATTACTCTCACCATATTTGATGACAATAGTTTTGAAGATGAATTGGATTCTCAATATTAAAGGTGGGAAAGGTATGTTATCTATAAATGTCTTCTTCAAGATCTTTAATTTATTCAACCTCTTCACTCTCTTCACTTCTTTGGCTAGCAAAATCCTCTTAGTCCTCAAAGGGAAGATTAAGATGAGGATATTGATTTCAAGAGGAAATTTAGGTTGAATAGGTGGATTAATGGGGTTGAACATTCTAATAGATGATGACCTAGTAAGAACCATGAATTATGAGATCAATATTATAACAAAAATATGGCCTTGAACTATATTTTATTTTCATGAAGTCACCAAATGTTGAGTAATACACCAATTTGTAGCTGATGTTGTCAAAACCAGCATTCACCTTGGTAAATTGTATTGAAGATAATGGGTCCCACCAAGCATGTCAAAACTATTGTCATCAAATATTTCACCCTAGAAGAGGGTGTTTAATCCTCTTATATATTTAGACAACATGGTAACATTTACATGTATGTGGGTTTACCTATAGTGGAAGTGAGCCTTTATATTTTAAGGGCTATCTCCCTGAATGTATCTTGAAATGCTTATCACCTAAACTAGTGCTTGTGTCAGAAAAGAGTTAGAAGTTGCATAAAATGGACCTAGTCTAAGGGGGTGATACACCAAGATGTTTTCCACATGACCACCATACTCCTAGCACAATGAAACAAATCATATAAACTAGCTTATAAGTCTTAGAAGGTTCTAACATCAATGTTTCAATATAGAGGTGAGATGCATGAAGAAACACAAGGTAAATGAACTAGAGGGAAGATTGCAGACTCTAAAAATAATTGCACACTTGAAAGGATCCTAACACACTTAACTACACTCTATATGACCTATTAGAATAGGAAATCTTGCATAAACATGAGAGGATAAGGGAAGAAAGGATAGAAAACTATCATTGACTTCATCATACATCACTTTGAATACTTAGAAAATTATTTATGAAAAAAAAACTAGACTTATATTGATTATGCAAAGGAAAAATACAATGTCATTCTAGCAAGGCTTCACCATACATGGTGTTGTATTAGATTACAATAGCCAAGATGGATGCTACTTATAGAATTAGAGAGAGAGGAGAAGAGAATGAATCCTAAGAGTCACTATGACATGTTTCATGCTAAGAAAAGGAGTTATACACACATGAAAATGCATGTGAGATAGACCATGCAACGTCTAATAGGACAAATGGCCCTCTTAATCATTTAATTAATAAAATGTGGTGTAGGATTCCTCTTGCTTGCTCAAAAAAATGTCTTCATCATTTGGACCTTTTGGAACACCCCACCACTTCCCAATCCATTATATGCCATTTGGATATCTCTCTTGTTTCATTTTCTCGATTAGGTTATGAATCAGGGTTTTAGAAGGTTTTAGGCTCTTTCCACTCATAGCCTTTATTCATAGAGTTTTGATGTTTAACTCAAGAACTAATTCCTTGGATTAATATATTAGGACCCTCTTCAGCTTTTTCAATCTCCTTTAACTCCCATGTAAAGTATCTATGAATTTTTTAGCATTTCAAACTATCCTATCAAGCTTTGTGTACCATTCTGCATAGGCTTGAATTGGTATTAAGCCTAAAATAGATTTCTTATGGATTCCCTTGCACTTAAATAGATTATACATACCTGATACATCCTTAAAAACATGTTCAAAGTCTTTGGAATGTCTATCTAGGACTAGAGATGAAAATGGCCCATTCATTGGACTTTAGGCTTAGTTGAGACATAATAGGTCTGCCTATACTTTTGTCTATTTGGGCCCTCCCATTGTGTTTCTGACCCTTTTTCATGTTATACATGTTTTTTCATGTCTTATAACATCTCTCTACATCTTTTTTCAAGGTTTAACCAACCCTTAACTCACCTAGTTCTCCTTTTCCTTCAAAGTCTACAAGTTTGCACCATAGGGGAATACCCTCTGTCTGAGACAAAATAGAGGATACTTTCCTTATTTATAAAGAAAATTTTAATATTATAGGATATTATCCAAGTGATAGAGACATTTTTTATAATATTTTAGCCTTGTCATATCATTATATCCTTAAAATTCACCAAAACCTAAAATAGACTTATGGAGTAAGTTGATTGTCTGCAGGGTTTGAACTATAGATTGTAGATTACACTATTGGAGTCCCTCCTATACTTTTTTTGTATGATATGGAGATAATTTGAGATGACTAAAATTATTTTTAAGTTTTTCCAACTTGTTTACTTCACAACCTTTCCAAACTCCTCACACATGCCTTGCCTTTCAACTTGATTGGACTATTAATTGTGTATGTGTGTTTGGAAAAGGCACTTGTAGGTACATTTGCATGATTTAAATCTTGTGTCAATGTCTAATGAATTTATTAGAGTGTTATTGACCATATTATATCCATTTATATTTGTTTTATTCTAATTCCTATAATACAAACATCAAGAACACCATCTTTTACTCACTATCCTATCTATAGTCAACTATAGCTAACTATGTTAAACCTATTACATGTGATTTCCTAGGACTATAGGGCTTACAAGGTGGTCATGAGTGAGATTTAATGGTGGCATACAAATTTTAATTATTTTTTTTGGTAACCCAAATCATATTTTGATCTCATGTTTATAAATTCACATGCTTGGGTCCATGAAATCTTTCGATCTAACCTATCTACCTATGTGGCATCTCCTTGCCACATTTTTTATCTAATTTTAAAATATGATTATTTTTGATTTTAAAATTTTATTCATCTTGTGTCCCTTATAAAAATATATCAAATTTTCTTCATCGATATCCTCAGCAGTCTCTTGGCCTTGACTTTTAATGCTAGTTGTTGATCATTGATCTAGGCTTTCAAGATTGTGACACTTGGTATCCCCATGTGTCTTCTATGTACCCTACTATTAGTCTACATTCAGTTAACACTCTTACACCATGAGGTACCATCATATTAAATCTCAAGATCCTTTGACCTATTGACTTTGTACTCACCTTTAGATCTCCATCTACATGATTAAACATGTGTTGTTGACTTTTCTTGACTTTTTACTCTAGTCTTCACCATGGATCATTGATCTAAATTTTTATGTAAGAATATGCACCATCAATCTTGATCTAGGGGACTTTGAATTATTGACTTTGGGAAATCACCCATAGATCCTTGATCTGATTGAGCAAGGTTTTGACACTTGGCATCCTCATATTCAATTTATACCTTATTAAAGAGATACACTCAATTTTGAATCAAAATGACTATTTCTTTAGGCTTTAATTTGATGTCCCATGTTCACTATGGCTTCATGTGTATGGTGGAGTCATGGAAGAGCATAATAGTTTTATCCCATTTTTGGTAATTCCAAAGATTTTCAAGCATGTAAATGAGTTTGAGGAAGTTGAATATCCATCCCAAAACATTCTCCCATGTGCCACTCTCTCTCATAGGCTATACACCTCTTAAAACTCCTTGTTTTGTAGTTACTTTCCTAGTTTTCAGTTATAACTTACAAGTTTTTAGTTAGAAGTTGGCATGTCTGATAGGGACTAACACCTTGGATATTGGAAGGAAGTTAGGAACACATGAACACCTTTAAAACCACACCACTTACATTTAATTCTCATTTATGATCTTTAAGTAACTTAAAATGATATAAGGACTAATTAGAATAGGACCAAGGCTAAAATGACATCAAATCTGATCTAATTAACTATGACACACCATATAACATTATATTAGACCCCTATATAAAGTTTTGACTAAAGAGGGGTTGACCCATTTTCAATTTTGATCGAAATGGTCAACACTTAGCATAAGATGCACAATAAGGGCCCCAATATTACAAGTAATAAACATGAGTAGTAATGAGTACCTTAGAAAAAATATGAAACATCCTAGCTATAATCAATGGTTTGGTGATCCAAAAGAAAACTTTTTATTTGCCCTTTAAACCACATAGGACTACATATTAGTGGGTGATTCCCCAAAAACAAAGGGAATTTCTTAAACCCTAAACTGCACTCTAGGGAGAATCCATTGCCATTGGTATCCCTCCAACTAAGGAGGTTTAGGAGAGAGGGAGTGGAAATAACATTTAGTCTTCTAGCATTGGATGGAAGTCCCAAAACTAAGTTATAAAGTGTCCAATAAATCCATAGCATGTTTAATAGATTCCTCTTCTTCTTAAAGAGTGATAAATTATGCATTGACAAAGTGCCCATTAATCAACTAATGGTTTGAATTAGGGAGATAAATACCCTTCACCAAACCCTTGGAAGCATAATTAGACAATAGATATATGAATCCATTAACAACTAGAACATAAAGAGAATTAGCCAAAGGAAAACCCTATTTAATAGATCAATGAAGCTCAAAACATTGAAATTAATAACCGTTAATAGTAATAAAAGTACCATTATCCTGAAAAATATATTAATAGTTTGCATAAACTAGTGTCAAAACCAAGATCATAAAGCATAACTATAATTAATGCCATTTCAATTTGAACATATGCTTTCTCAAAATAAATCTTGATGAATAAAGCCTTCTCGTTGGATATCTTGGCCCTTTCCATATATATATATATATATATATATATATATATATATATATATATATATATATATATATATATATATATATATATATATATATATATATATGTATGTATGTATATAACTCTTAGAATAAAACACCTTATACCCTTGATTATGACTATTGAGTAAATCGAGTTTATTCAACATAGTATATATATTAAGAAGAGCGAGTGACCTTCAATTGGTAATAACTTTAGGGTATCCAAATTTAGGAATGAACTTGATGTTACCTTGATTAATGAAAGATCCCAAAGAGTTGGGAAAAACAAATTTAGAGTATAAGTTATGAAGATTAGATCCAATAGTATCCCAGAGTATTTTATATAAATCATAAGGAAACCCATCAAGTCCTAGTGCTTTGTCATTGGCCATATTCATAATAGCTTCCTTAAGATCACTTAAGCTGAGAGGTATATCATAGGCTTTTCTCTAAGCTTTAGAGATCTTACATAGAATAAATCCAAGGCATTGAGATAGAGAAAATTCATGAGTATGAGAGGTGGGATGGGCAACAAACACACCATGATAGTGATGTAAAAAAGCTTTCAAGATATCTGATAATTTGGTAAATCTAGCTAAAGCACATCTAATGGATTTTATTCTATATACATCTTGTCTATTCCAGATAAGAGAATATTTTTTGGTCACTTTATCTCCAACTTTCAACCAATTCATTTTCACTTTAATTTATTCTCCTCTGACCTTGTAAGCCTATGTTGATTAGATTTTATGTCTCCATATGGATAATTGATCTTATAGATGAGGGATTAAAGGTGAGGCTTCTAGATATTTATAAACCCTAAGATATTCATGGTTTTTGGCATGATGTATATGCTACCAAAAGAAAGAATCTTGTTTTCCATATATCTAAATAAAAGTGGCAGTGTAATAAATAGCATCACCCCACCACCAACCAATATTTCCAGTGGTTATGGGAGATAAGATTTAAATTTGAATGATATTCAAAACATTTCACTCATGTTTGAGATGGGAATTATTGAGGTAAAAATGAGAATTATGGAATTTAACTTGAGGGGTAACCCATTAAAAATAAAAGTAGATAGGGTGATGATCAGATAAAAAAGTGTTTAGGATCATAACTATAGGCCAATTATGCATAATAAAAATGAATAAAATGTCTTGTTCTTCTAGTAGATCATGATCAAGACACTTAAGCACTCTATATTCTCCTAGACAAAAATTAGACCAAGTGAAGCAAGGAGAATTTAACTCTCTCTTTTAGTGGTGGTTGGGATCAAAAACCTTGAGTTTATTACGCATTTAGAAACATTCCTCTTGTTCCCTTGCAGACCATCGCATCGAGAGACATCCTTCTTTATCCTTGATGGTTTCAACCATGTTTAATTCACCATAGAGGATCCAATGGGAATCTAAAATATAATCTTCTAACCATCTCTAGAGAAAGATACATTCCACAACATCATTATAAGTATATAGGTATATAAAGCCAATACCGCACTTATCAAAGTCAAAAAGAGTCTATACAACCCAATGGGTGGATTTGAAACCCCAAGAAATATTTTTTTGAGAAATATTAGGTTTAAAAAGATTGAAAAAACCTCCATGGCTAGGATTGTGATAGGTGGCCTAATAAAGGGATCTATGCCAAATAGTGCAAGTAGTAGTCTAAAGGAAGAAATTATAAATATTAACTTATTACATGCAAAAAAAAATCATTTTTTTGGAAATTATAAAAAAAAATCTAGATTGTATACTTAAATATCAGATAATTGAAAACTTTAACATTCCATGAATAAACTAACATTGGGAAACATAAACATGAAACTTCTCCAACTGTGTGTACCAAACATAGACATGTTGACCACTTTTATGTGTCTAGAAAGGCAAAGAAGTGGAATAGTTTTAGATAAAATTTGGAATTATATATAATTTAAAATGTGTAATTGAGTCTAAGGAAGATGAATAGACATTCCATGACCTTATCCCATGTGTCACACTCCCTCATGGTATGTACAAGTGTCAAACTCCCTCTTTTTAGTTGGTTTCTTGATCTTCAGTTAGATAACCTACAGGATTCAAATGGGTCTAATATTCTTGATAGGGAATTTGAATTATTAGACAATTTAAAGTAACTTAGGACACTTGGACACCTTGAAAACCATTTCAATTACATTTATGACCCATAAATGGCTTCTAAATGACTCAAAATGACATATTGACTAATTAGACCAAGACCAAGGCTAATATGGCATTAAATGACATCAAATAAATTGTAATACACCCCATGACAAAATATTAAACCCCATATAAACCTATAAGGATCAATTTTTTACCTATAGGGGTCCTCATTTTACTTGTAGGGTTAAATTTGGTCAATAAATTAGTGACTTATAGGGGTAATATGTCTGCTATGCTAACTAGACTAGTAGCCTTATTAGTCTATTGGGATTAGGGATTCATCTTGACACACAACAAGACAACAAGAGGAATTGACACTTGATAACAAGATTGGATCAAGAAAAAACTAATGGCTACCTCAACCACACAAAACAAAAGACACACATAAAGCAAAAGCAAACACACATGTGCTTCATGAGCACTTATAGAACACACACACAAAACTAAACAAATTGACTCAAATAGTAACTAACCTAAGATGAAAATTCCCTCCTGGATCAAAAGGGAAGTTTTAAACCCTTCTTGCTTGATGACATGAAGGAATGAATGAGACATATAGTCTTTTAATCCTTGACATTGATGCCTCTAACTTTTTCATGATGTTTGACAACTTCATTTCCATGATGTTCAATGAGAACCAAGTAGTTCCAAATAGGTTGTCTATGGAAATAAACTCTTTTTGCATCCAAATAGCCTCAACTTTCTCATATGGGTCCTCAATTACAACTTCTGATGATGGTTCAACAAGGCATACCTTCTTGATTTCCATAGTGCTCTCAATAAGATTGGGTTTCTTCTCAGCTAAAAGTTCTTCCAGCTCATCAAGGAGATTTGCATATTCTACCCAATCTTGTTCATTTTTCTCCATGGAAGACTGTTTCTTCACCTTGTCATGTACTTGACCCTCAACTTGGTAAAGCTCTTCAAGCTATTGAAAGACCTTCATTTGTAGCTACCAATCATTTTTGTCTTCTTTATCATCTAGAACCACTACCTCTTCAATATTATCTTCTTGATGTATGAGGTCATCAAGCTAGTTTTCTTCAAACTCCAATTCATCTGAGGGTGATTCAAAATCAGGCTAAGTTATTGGGTCATCTTCAAGACCAACAACTTCCACCTTGGTCTCAAGATATTTTTCTAGGACTACAACCTCTTTGGGGATGACTTGAAATTGTTCTCCATCTTTAATATCACATTCATATCCATGATTGAAATGATTATCTTAAAAATTTTGATCATATGTAAATTATTCTTCAAGTACTTCCCTCTTCAATTTTTTTGTCACATTCCTCATATAAAATTGTAAAAGAGTCTTCAACACGTTTATTTTCATACAAGAAGGAAAAATTACAATTGTGACCACTAAAAGGAGTCCCTACAATGATTTCCTCTTCTTCAACATTTAGAACCTATTGATCTATCTCAATTTTAAATTCAGCCATTTTAATTTAACTTTTATTCTCAAGGACTGAAAAATCCTAAATTTATTTCTCTTTATCGGTGATACCAGACTAGGCATCTTGTAATCATATGACTTATCCCAATGAGGCTGCCAAGGAGGTATGTTTTCTTTAAGAAATATTTATAAATTATTATTAACAAAGTTATCTTATTTAGGTTCCTATAACATATATCCATAAATAAAAAGATTTATACGGTGATTACAAGATGAACTAGTTGGTGGAGGTGGAACATAGAACTCAAAATCAAATTGAGAGTGAAATGTAGGGGATTATTTTGGAAGCTCTTGAGGAAGAGGAGGCAAACCTTAGGCTAAAATATCTTGATTTTCTTCCTTAAATTTGACAATAAATTCATTAACGTCTAATTTATCTTCATTACTCTCTTTAGGAAAGTTAGATGGGGTGTGTTTCGGCATAGGATCTTCTTTGGGCTCTAAACATTCCAACACACCTTGACTTAGCAATTTCACCCTTGACTCTAACTCTTCAATTTGCTTGGTTCGATTCTTTTGGAAAATTATTTATTTAATTTAATATGAATCTTCATGAGGATGAAGAGTACAATATGGTTGACATGGAGAACAACCGGTCTCTTGAATAAGGGTGTGAAAGACTTGCATAGGATCAAACTCTTTCTCAACCTCACACTCTTTGTCTAGGATTTTATCCTCTTTCTTTCCCCATGATTCAAATATCTTATTCTATCTTATGATGTTAGGATTATTATTCTCCTCTTTATTTGGTGATGCAATTTTAGGAGTGGATGAAGTGTTCAATGAACTTGGAATCTCCTTAGGCTTGGATTCTCCACCTTGTCTCCAACTTGGGATGGTATATCTAGAGGTCACTTCTTGAGGTGAGGATGCAATTAGGAGGGAAATGAAGGATTAAATTCCACTTCATTTGATGATAATATGTAATAATGCATCTAATTATATTCCAAATCAATCTACCTATCAATATTTTCTTCAAAAACAAGGCTTGTCTTTCCAACTCTCTCTCTTCCAATTGATTAGGAAAAGAATGGCTTTGATAAGCTTGATGGGGTTTATGAGTAGGAATCATGTAGGAATAATATTAATGTTGGGGAAGTGGATATTAAGGATTATATATTTTATAAGGTTATTCCTCATGACTTATTATCTTATCTTCTAAGGATGAAACCAAGCCACTCACATCTAGCATCTCGCTTGTGAGCCTTTGCCAATTTACTCTCTCAATAGGATCCCACTCTCTTTTAACCATCTCTAATGCATTTCTAACCATATGAATAAGATGAATAGGAACATATTTACCATTTCCCCTTAGTGTGTCAAGATCTATCATGTACCTCTCATAGGCCAAGAGAGTTTGTTTGAAGGTTGAAATGGACTGACTTGAGAAGTGATAGGTTGACTAGGAAGAGCACTATATTAAGAAGGCTGGTTATAAGACTGATACAACTCATGACTAGGCTGGGAAGGATCATATTGGAGCTGTTAAAGATCATATTTGAGTTGGTAAGGATAATTAAAAGGTTGATAAGGAGTGTTATAAGCTTGATAAACCTCATCAACTTATGTAAAATAATACTCAACACCAAAGTCAGCCAGTGTACTTCATTAGGAAGCAAGAAAAAAAATAAAACATTACCAAAAATCTTTAAAAGGAAGACCTAGGCTACTTTAATAGATGATATAACTTTTAATTCATCACTGATGCTTGGATATATGCCTCCAAAGGCTGATGTGTTAAAAGACAACACCAAAAATATTTCAACTTCTTGGACTAAGAGTCCCACCAGGCATGCCAAAAATTGTTGTCATTTGGATTTTCACCCTTTGAGGATATGTCTTAGCTCTCTTCATCCAAGTGGCATAATTGAAAAACCTCTAGGCTATGGGTTAGCCTAAGAATGAGGTGAATCTCTAGATAGGGCTAGCTCCCTTGATGTAACACTTGTAGAAACTACTACACCTAAACTTTGTGAGGGAAAAGGGACAGAGAAAATTGAAAGTAAACTATCCTAAAGGATGTGATACACAAAATTAGTTGATGACTACCAATAATCTACATGTTACACATGAGAACAAGGGACCAACCAAACATTCACTTTTCTAATCTGAATCTTCTCACAATAATATTTCATTATGAGGTTGTGATGAATGTTTAGGTTAGGAGGACTAAACAAGAGGCCTATGATGTCACTATTTTAATAGACTAACTCACTCAACCTTGAAACATCAATAGAACACTTCACATGACCTATAAAAATAATCAATCCAACTACAAATAGGTGAGAGAATGAAATAGCAATACTTAGGAAACAACAAGTCATCACTAAGAAAAATTAATCATCCAAGTGAAAACACTATGAGTAGTCATGGAAGAGGTAAAATTCAGTAGTATTTATTGATCCATGGTATGTAAATGAGCAGTGCTTCACCATACTCATGTGGAGCATAATTTACAAAGGCCAAAATGGCTAGTTCTTATATAACTTGAGAGAGAGAGGAGAATGAATAAGTCCAAAGGGCATAAGGACACTTTTTAATATAATAAAATGAGTTACTTGTGCATGGGAAGAGAGTGTGAAATTGATCCTACAAATTTAGGAAGCAAAAGTGTCAATCCAAGGCATAAAACTCTTATAAAGTGGCATGAAATTCCTTTTGCTAGCTCAAAAAACTACCATCATGATTTATCCCTATTTGAACGTCCCAAAATATATTAGGCAATAGTATAATAATTGGCCTGAGAGGAAAGGCTTTTAGACATGCATTGGTTGCAATCTTGGTCAATTAGAATCATTTGGAAATGAGTTATCACTACCCGCACTCAAAGAAAAATCCTCTTTCAGTCACCCCTCACACTTGGCTTCCAAAAAGGCACAAATTTTCCATGAAAATTCATAAAAGGGATTGGATGACACTTTTTAAGACCCTTTATGGCTTTAGAGGCATCAGTCACACCTTAAAAGGACTCCCAATTAAAATTTTCACCCTTCTCACTATCATGTTCACTATGCCAATTTTGATAGGTTGAGATGAGAGCTCTAGTAAGAATAGTTAAGAGTTTTTACAAGTAATTAAATGGCCATATATGTTTATAATAAGTATTTATATTCCTCATAAACTTTATTACATCTATTGAATGTTCCTAGAACCTACACAATGCACAAAATAGTCAAAATACCCTATTTTGTATTCCATCTGTATAATTCCATATAGATAATCCTAATTGTATGGATATTGAATAAGTATCCTATAATGTTCAATTATCATTAGAGGAAAACTATGCCATTTGTTTGCATTAACTATTCCATTTTCTCAAACTGGTCACTAGCTAGGGTTTTGGTGAGTCTAGGCTTGTTTTACCCTCTTAAGCTTCATTCATAAACATGGGAAATTGAAGTTGAAAAAAAATTCCACAAGATCAAATTTTAGGACCTCCATAAACCTCTCTAAACTCTTTATATCTCCATGCAAGGTGTCAATGGAGATATGAGCATTCAAATTTTCCTTATCGAACTCTTTCCTTTCATCTACATAGGCCTAATGTTGTCTTTGGGCCAAAAATGGATTCCCGTACAACTTTTATACCTTTCAAAAGATTTACCACCTCGGTAGTCACCACAAAAACATTCTCTAGTATGTTAAAATGCATATATATGGTTATAAGTGTGAATGACTCCCCATTTAGACACTAGGCCTAAACCTTGCCTAACAAGCATGAGATGTCTTAAAGCCCAAAATTATTTTTTTATGGATTTCCCTACATCCCAATATCTTATATACCTCTTTTGTTTTCCCATATACATTCTCCAATCCATTATAATGTTCACCCCATACTAAATTGAAAGTGGTTCTCCATTTGGCTTTAGGCCTAAACTATGCTTGATAAACCTGCTTGTATACTTGAGGGTCTTGACTTCCAAGATGGTATTCCTTATTATATAGGATATTTATCATGGTTATTTATATGTAACCCAACCTTGAACACCTTATTTCAAGTTTAAACCAACTCCTTGGCTCACCTTTCATCCCTACTCTCTAATCTGTAGGGTTTGTGTATGAGGGGAGTACCCTCTATCTAAGATAAAATAGAGGGCACTCCCCTATTTCCTCAAACAATGGTGAATATTTTATGGGATTATTAAAGTTATGGATACCTCCTACAAAAAAATTCAGCACCATATTAGGTCATTTGACCCTCCAACTTGTCCAAAACCCAAAATAGACTCTTGGAAGGTAGACTATGTGCTAGAATTCTACTTGTGGGCTATGTTATGCATCAATAGAGCCCCTTTTTGCATCATTTAACATTGTTAAGGTCTTATATATACCTTCATGGTCATGATGAATTTTCTCTAATTTTTTTAAACACTTCAACTCCTTACATACCTCTTTTCATACATTGATAGTATAAGTTTGAATATGACTTCTCACTATGCTTTGTGTTTGAAAGGGCACCTATATGTATGCTTGTGTAATTTAGGTTTGAAGGTAATGATTGTGAGCTCCTTAGAGTTTCATAAATTAATTTGAAATTATTTTGGGCCTATTTTCTTCATTATTTTGCTATATCAACCTCAAGAAGCCCACTCCCTTTACTCTCTGCCCCTCACACTCAATTGTAGTTGATTGTGTGGGGTCTTATAGGTGTCTTTCTCCCTAAAAATTATGTCATATATACTATATAAACCATATAAGGATTTTATGAATAAAATTTCAGATTATATTCATCTCCATATTCACATGTTTCTATGTTAAAGCTCCTACCATGCACTTGTAGGGCTTCACAGTCTACTGTACACTACTTCCAGGTAAGAGATACATGTAGATGCATATAGGGCTTAAAACACAATATGTTATCCTCTAAAACTGATCCTTAGGTCATGAATTATATCTTACACTATATAAAACCATTCAATCATGAAACATGTCTTGTATTTTTAACCTAAGGGGAAGAGGTCTATTTGGGCTCAGACCTATAGGTGATCACTGCCTAAGTTTAGTGCATGAAAACACAAATTTGGGCCTACCAAAAACCAATTTAAATTAATCACATACCCTCTAAACCTTTTATAATTATTTTCCTATGTAGTGGATATAATTAAAGGTCATTTATATACTCCAAATATCTTGGAAACCTTGTAATATGACCTTAACCAAAAGCCTCAGACCTCTATTTTGTGTTTTTAGGGAAAGAACCCCTTAATATTGTCATCTTATGCTTAAAGGTAGCTTACACCTCCTCCTTCCCATTTTATGATTAAAGTAGGTATTCCTTGAGTTTTTACACATGTTATGTCATCAATAATGTTTTCAACTTATCTCATCTTCTTCGTACAAGTACCTCTAAAACTCTGTCAATTCCACCTATAGGTACATATTTCATATATAGGTAGTGAAGAAACTTTAAGTAATATGCATTATTTGTGAGTTTAAATGATTTTTAGGCTCCTTTTAAAAGTCTAAAACATAATATTCTCACCATAAAAACCTTTCTCAACTTATACACTCCTTTTCAACATGAGATCTTCTATGAGGGAACTTGTAGGTGCATTTTAATGGTAGGGGACTGTGAGTTTAGGCAGTAAATATTAATGTAGGTAGTGTATAAGAGATATATGATTAATATTCACTCTAAAACTTAAAAATTTGATAAAATACACTATTATCACTCCAAAATATTTTAAATGCCTATCATATCTCCCCTTTGATCATGTCATCCTTCTGAGATACTTGTATATTCAAGGAGCTGCCTGTATATGCATAGTGCATTGACTGCACCCATGGAAAATTACTTGGATAATGAGATAGAAAGGTGAATTTTTTTATTATATCATTATAAACATTAGTATGAACATATAAAAACTTATTTAAGTCACCATCAAATCATGAAGCTCTTAAAAATGGTGGAAAATTGTTCGTTACACAAAAAAGTGTTTCCTCTTACAACTTAAGATGATTTGAATATAAAAATACCTTGAAATGAATAAAAAATGTAAATAATTATATTATGGATTCAAAATAATCTTTAATCAATCCCAATATCTATATTTTACATAATTATCCAAAATAGAGTAAAACCTATAGGGTATAGGAAATAATGAGTAAAAAAACATAGTCAACTTGTTAAAGATGGTTCATAAAGCACATTTGACTAATATTCAAAATATTTTTATGAAAATTAATATATATAATTTTAATTTCACTTCTCAAATTTTTTTAATTGAAACTTCTCCAACTATCTATACCAAGCATGAACCTGTTGACCACTTTTGTGTGTCTAGAAAGGCAAAGAAGGAGAAAAATGGTTTTAGCTCAAAATTGGCACTTCCAAAGCATTTAAAACATGTAATTTATTTTTAGGAAGATTAAGATACATTATATTACCTTCTCCCATGTGTCACACTCCCTCATGGGCCATACAAGTGCCAAACTCCTTCTTTTCAGTTGGTTTCTTGATCTTCAGTTAGATAAACTACAAGATTCAAATGGGTCTGACATTCCTAAAAAGGAATATAAATTCTTAGATGTTTAAAAGGAAATTATGAACCTTTCACATCTTGAAAACCATTCCACTTGCATTTATGTCCCCTAAATAGCTTCTAAATGACTCAAAATGACATATTGACTAATTAGACCAAGACCAAGGCTAATATGGCATTAAATAGCATCAAATAACTTATAATACACCCCATGACAAAATATTAAATCCCCTATAAACCTTAAAAGATAATTTTTTTACCTATATGGGTCCCAATTTGACTTGCAAGGTTAAATTTGGTCAACAAAACCTCAATGAAGTAGGAGGTAACTAAGAGTGAGTTAGATAACAACTTCACATAGGATGTACCCAACCCATGAATAATAGTTCAGGATTAAATAATTACATAATACCTTATGACTTTGTTAGTTTCACAAGACCAAAAAAA